>CM028378.1:131744533-131799057 GCA_013146195.2 Codonopsis lanceolata
TACGGGCGTAGTTTCGGCGGAGAAGCGAACGAACAGCCAAAACCAAGATACGGCAGAGACATCACCCAGGCGAATCTTGCGAACTTGCGAACTAATTGGTTACGCCTTAATCCTTTTCCAGCAAAGTTTCGGCGAGGAGACTTCGACCAGACAGGGGCTTCGAAGCGATAAGGTATTGTAATTGAGGGTTCCGATCAAAAGGTGAGGTTATGCACACGTCAGTGGAACGACCGCCCTTGAAGTAGGTTGCCCCTTAGCACGGGTGAGTACGTTTATGAGATTTCCCGTCTGAAGGTTTCGGTGTTTAGGGAGAGAATGTATATCCGTTCGGCATGAGGAATTTTCTTTCAACAGGAGTTTATGAGCAAAGAAATCCTTAAGTTTCAACAATCCTTCTACGAATGGGTTTCGGAAGAGTGGGTTTCCTTCACGCATACAATTATCTTTACGCAACAAAACCTTTTCTGGTGGGTTTAGGCAAGCTGGGGCTGGGTGTATATATATATATATATATATATAGGGCCGAGAGAAAAGTCTCACATGTACTTCCAACATTATTAAAGTGCCTCTATCTTTCATGTTAGTTGCTAAATTGATCAAATTTTGCGAAGGGACTCTTTCTCAAGCAATTTTAGATTACGAAAACAAGAAATTTCCATGAGAATATGCTTCAGCACCTCTTTTAATTCTCGAGAAATTTCTTTGTGCCTTTGTTGCAATCCCCAGGCGGCGAATCGGCGAAGCAAGTAAGTTGAAAAACAAACTCTTTTTCGACCCCAAGTATACCGTTGTTGAGTTTCAATGATGTTACTGTACTGCTTCTTTCTGTTTCACTTTGTAATTTATCCAAGTTCTGTATTGGAGAAGCTGCTTTTGTGATTCTGCTTCTGTTTCAAAATTTTTGAATTGTTTCGAAAAAAAAAAACCATGGTTTTTGTGCCGGTGAGGTATCGCAATCCATTCCATAATTCGAAATTCATGAGATGTCTCGAGTCTAATAAAATTGCTGCTAATTTCTGAACCTTGTCTTGTGATATGAAATTTTGAATCGAAGCAGAGACTGCTAGTAATATGGTTGAACAACCGATAAAAAAAAAAAGTGAGATGTTCGGCCCTTGTAGTATTTCGAGAAAACTTGAATACCATACATGCGAAACTTGGCTATTAAATCTCTTTTGTCTTCTCTCGGTGTAACCATTCATTATCATTTCAATGAGTTCCCAAGTAATCCACTACCGGCAGAATACTGGAAGTTGTTCTACTAGTAATATATAGAGGTTAATGACAACTGGACAAGTAGGTTGTGTATCTTCAATTGGGGAGAGCACCAAGTAGCGAAACCCATACTCCCCTTCATTCCTATAAGAGAAATTTCTTCTTGGCTCCTTATGCCAGGAGAACACCTTATTCTTCTAGTTTAAGTTTTCGCAAGTATCCTCTAGTAGTAGAAAACAATTATGAACCACTCAATAGTCATAGAGATAACTTTTGGTTTATAAAGTTTGTTAGACAAATAATATATCAAATAAGCCGCTTTGTCGTCCCTTTATTTTTAACATGCTATCATTTTAAAAAATGATTTCCTCGAGGAGACTAATCCTTGCAAGCATGCGTTCGGACTTGTCGAAGGAAAAATATATCCACTTAAAACAACCTGAATGATAGAAATAGTATATATATACTTGTATCCCCTCTCTATTCACGGCCTCTGCATCGGACTTGAGTTGTTGTCCCCTTTGATTTTTTTAAGATGATGGTAAGATCGGTCTGCCCAGAACAAAAGCGCAAATTGACCTTGGATGCGTTAGGTGTGCCGCCGGCGAAGGGCAAAGGCAAGGAATCGAATTTGAAAAGTATGCCGCCCGAGAGTATGTACCATAGATCCCGGTGTTTGGTGATGATGACGTGTTTTGGTCAGTAGTTCAGGACTTTTCTGAGGAGGGTGAACCAGTTGAGAAACCCATTACTACTGGAGAAGAGCCGACGGAGGGTCAGATAGCGTACATTGAAGGAGACTCGTTCCTTCGTTTGCGTATTGAGCGAGGTGATTTCCCATGGTGCTTCGTGCAACTGATGGGTCCTAGCGGAGGAGCTGGTGAATGGGAAAAGTGGACGGACTTCATTTTAGCCAACTCCAGCTATGTGGAAACTCTGAAATCAGCTGGACTTTATGATACTGTCCGGGCATTCCATACATTGCGTCTGAACAAGAATCTAGATCATCTAAATCTGATTCTCTCGCGGTGGAGTATCGACACACACACTATCATAACTGGCTGGGGGGAAATAACTTTTACGCTCGAGGATATAGTTGAACTTGCGAGTCTTGATTATGTTGGGGAATTCTCTTTGGCAGATCCTTGCTCCGAAGAAGAAGAAGAGGCAATTGCAACCATTAAAGAATGGTTAGCTAACTGCTCTAGTTGGAGGAGGAGTCTTGTCGATGCTAGCAACAAGAAAGATTTTCCAGGGTGGCAAAGATATTGCTTTCGTGATTATGCTAACTCCTCTGCTTCAGACGGGGAGTTCATACGACATAAGAATCACTTAGCAGCTTATATTTTGGCATTGATCAGCCAGTTCTTGATGCCTGGATCTCCGGGCGACGGACCAGTTGAGGCATATGCGGATTTGGCAGTACGTCTATCCTTGGGCAAAAGGATTCCACTGGCAGCAATGATATTAGGCAACCTTTATTCCCGATTGGACCATATAGTACTTGGCTTTAAAAGTTCCGCTGGCCGCTTTGACTTACGTGGATTCCTTCCCATGTCTTTGATTCAAATGTGGATTTTTGAGCATTTTCCACATCTTGCTCCACCCAGAAACGATTTGAAGAAGCGAGATAATGTACTTTGTCCGAGGGCACACTGCTGGGATAAGAAATCATGTTTACGCAGGCTACAAAATTACATAGATGATGAAAAGTCATTTCACTTCCGTCCGTATTCTTCCGTTCCTAGGAATTGCATGAGCTCCTCCTTTTACGGGCCCAAGACTACAATGAAATCATTTACACACCACTCACAGCCAATCGGGCAGCAGATGTATGTCTTGTGTAATGCTTATCCTTCATGGCTGCCCACGTATAACGATGTGGAGAATGGGGTCTCCCGCGTGTATAGTCCTCAGATGTGCCGGCAGGTGTGGATTTGACCGGCCGAGGCTCCTCGATCGGCCATTGTGAAAAGAACATACAAGGAAAGTTTTCGTCGGTTCCTTGAAGGAAATTTATTGAACGAAGCATGCCACATGGGGCAGTTATTCTTTCCAGCCGCAACTCGGCATTTGAAGAGGACCCTTGGTGCTCGATCATATTGGGTTTCACAAAGCGTAGGGTTTCTTAGCTACTTGCAGTCAACACAAGAGCGAACGCCTCCCTCGGAGTTGGTCCCATTAGCTAAGAATAATAGACTTATGAAGATTCCACCTGCTAGGGATGACGACTGGATAGGTCCACAGAGCAAGTACATAGACTTTGAAGATGACCCCCCCAAATCTGGAAAGAAAGATGAAGTGGTGACAACGATTCCCAGTAAAGGTGTCGTGCCCTCAGCTTTGGGAAAAGCAGTAAGCCTCATCCACATTTTTTTTTTCATCCCTTGTTCTTTTTTTTTTATACCTCTCCCAATCTCCCTTTTAACGGGTACCATCTGCTAAGTTACGTACTCTGGAGCAGGTTCGGAGAGATGTTAAGGAGGCGGGCCCCAGCGAAAAAGTCATTGAAAAATCTTTAGTGGACAAACAGGCTGCCGGTGCGGCGTCATCCAAGCATGGTAAAGGCAAGGACTTTGCACATGTGAAGAGTATTACGCTGACATGCGGATAGTGTTCGCCCGCCCCAATTTTCTCCGAAATTGTAGACATAGATGGTAATTACGCTAGCTCAGATCGAATGCATGAAGTAGAAGATGAGTCCTCGAATAATGATAGCCATAGTCGAAGCAAGGGTGAGGAGCGTGGGGTAGGGAATTTCGAGGAACCCATTGATGATTGGCATGGCATGGAATCTGAACCAAATCGAACAAGCTTAGGAACTAGATGATGAAGAGGTTGTGGAAGAATCGAAGGTGACGATGGTATCGATGTTCAAGCACAAATGACATCAACACCTAAAATTAATGTTGGTACTCACACTGATGAAGAACCTAACAACATAGAGCCTCCAATACTTATCAACCCACGTTCAGATGTTGGTAAGGGGTCTTCTTCTGCTTTGGTTAGTTGGAAAGGGCATAAGGTGAGTGAATCAGATTGGAAGCTCCTCGTTGCTATAGATGCAAAATTTCCGGACACCTTTACTGAAATGGGATTTCATAGTGCTTTAGGTTGGGAAACCGGTTTGTCTGTATTTTGTCGATGGATGAGACAATTTCTCTCCACTATTATTGGGCAATTGGGTGAAGATGAGATAGTGAGCCTAAGAGGCTCATTGCAAAGCGATCCATGCTAAAGTGTAACTTGTCTTGGGCTCTCAAGCATTTAGCAAAGGTTGTTGAATTGAAATCGAAGAATCCAGCTTTACAAGAATTGGTTGATATTGATGCCAAAGTTGAAGCTATTTCAGCTAAGGAAGCAGAATTGGAGCATCAGCTAAAGGAAGCAAGGCAGATGAGAAGTGACCTGCGTACCATTCGAGAAACTAAAGTGAAGGAAGTGGAGGCTCAGATTGGTCGTGATGCTATGACACTTGTGAACTGCTCGATCAGTTTAAGCTTGATTCCTCGCTATACACTAGAGTAGTTGCATAGTTAATTTTTTTTACCCATAGTTACTATTTATGTTAAAGAATAGAGTAGGAACTGTAGACTACAATTCTCTTTGGGTTGATTTTTTTTTTGCATTTTCAATATTCTTTCCAGCGCTTGCACTTTTTATTCAGCCAAAGGCTATTCAATTATTGGAGTGCAATGTTACTTTTTATGCATTTAAGGCAAGCCTTTGGCTTTTTTTTTTCGGAAAACTTCTTTAGCAGGCTGTTGACCCTGAAGAGGTGATCCGGAGAACCTTCCCTCAACTGAACTCGGAGAATTTAACCCATGAAATTCTCTATAAAGAATTATTGTACAAAGGGATAGTGCAGTCTGATCCGGTATTCAATTCAAGAATCATAACAAAAAATATAAGCGTGGGAGCGATAAATGACCTGAGCTATCCCGTGCATTTTATTAATGTTCAATACCTTTGCAAGATACACAAAGCATTGACTAATACTAAGAGTGACGAGCTAAAGACTCGAGCCACTCATCTTTATTCAAAAAGAAAACTTAAAATCACTACCCGATTTCAACGTAGAGAATGCATCCAAGACAACATTGACTCAAGGATAGTAAAGCTTCAACCACTTGGCATTGATCGGGAACCACTTATCTTCCTCCACGGCTTACATATTTTGTAGTACCAGAACCATGAGCTTCTTTAACAATAAAGGGGCCTTCCCAATTAGGAGTGAATTTTGGAGCTGACATATTTCGAATGACATGAGTAGCGGTCTTTAGGACCAAGTCCCCTTCTCGGAATTGTCTTGGCTTAACCATTGTATCATAAGCGCGAGCAAGCTGCCTAGTATACACATTGAAGTGCTTCTTGGCTCTGTCCTGTGTTCATCAAAGCCTCTAGGCTGCGGGCGCATGTGCGGAATAATTTGGTGTTGCAATGCCATTCAATTTGAAGGGACCGCTAGCTCAGCGGGTAGCCTTGCCTGCTCCATACACGAGGAGAAAGGAGTAAAGCGTGTAGGTCGGCGCTTGGAAGTTACGTATGCCCATAATGCCAAAGGGATCTTGTCATCCCATGCCCCAGGGATAATCATCTCGTAATTTGGCCAAAATGCGAAGAAGTGTCTTATTGGTTGCCTCGGCAGTTACCCTTCGGATAGGCTATAGTGGAAAACTTGTGTGAGATGTTGTAACGAGCCATCAATGCCTTAACTTCCCCATGTATAAAGCGCTTTCCATTATGCGTGATGGCGACACTTGGAATGCCAAAGCGACAAACAATGTACTCCCGAATAAAATTGGCAATAAGCGAACGTGGCTTTCAGGAGTGGTATGGCTTCGACCCGTTTGGTGTAGGATTACAGCTACCAAGATCCATATTTTTCCTCTAGAAGCGGGAGTTACCTTTCCAATCAAATCTAAGCTCCATGTATGAAATGGGTATGGAGTTGATAGAGAGTGTAGAGGCACGAGGCGGGCATGGATCAAATTCCGTGCTTGGCATGGATCACATTGCCTAACAAAGCGAGCGAGTCACTTTCCATAGTCGGCCAATAATACCCTAGAGTCATAAGGCGATCATACAATTTAGCTCCCCAATATGGCCTAGCTCATGAGTGCATTTCAACACAATCGAGACTTCTTCCCCATGTATGCAACGAAGAGGGCGACCATGATAACCTTTCTTGAAGCTGCTCCTCAACATGAAATAGGAATGCCCGTTTCGATAGCTAAGGCATCATTTTTGTCCTCGGGCAACTTTCCTTTCACCAAATAGTCAATGTAGGGAACACGCCAATCCTCATTCACCTCCACCAAACAAACCTCTTTAAAGGTTGGGAAACTCTTACGGTGAGAGCATGCTGCTTGGACTTGGCTCGCGTCCGTGCCATATCGGCCAAAAGTACCCTTCACGCGAACTTCGGCGATAAAGAGGGATATCACTTGCTCCACAAGCTTTTTCATGCATAGCCTCCATCCGCTCCTTGGCCTCGGCCAGCCGATACATCTAGAGAGATGACCACTCGGATTCTTCTGTACAATTCTCCTTGCAACAAAAAAACTTGCTAAGCTCGATAAACCCAAACTCCCTTCCTTAGTTTCAGTGCTTAATAATAGGTGCCTTGCCAATCGGTGGTAGGGCAGGCTCAAAATAAGATTGCAAAATGGCTGAGTCGTGCAGTTCACCACAATGATTTGAGCTTCATTCCCTTCCATCATAATCTTGGAGGCAAGAGTAGCTAGAGCGTCAGGATGTCGATTGGCCACCCAGGCGCTAATTCGGACGAGTGAATAACCCAACAATTTCGAACCAAGGTTACGTAAGGTGCTAAGTGAATATGCTTGAGAGAGTATTCCCCTTCGGTTTGCTTGATCACCAAATTAGAGTCACCAGAATGCATAAATCTTGTATGCCTCGTGCGTGCCTCCATCAATCCTAGCACCAAGGCTTCATATTGACTTCATTATTGGAACATGTAAAACTCAACTTATATGACCAATTTGTTTCGACTCCTTCCGGAGATGTTAAAACTACTCCGGCACCTCCCCCCTTTCGGGTAGACGATCCGTCAAAATCCAAGAACCACTCGTTGGCTTGTGTAGGCTCTTTGCCTTTCGTAAGCTCAGTCATGGCACAAAGTTCTTCCCGAGGGAGATCCTCAAGGGGTGGTTCATACTCTCCACTAGGAAAACGGGCGAGTAAGTCAGATAGAGCCTGACTCTTGATTCCCTTAGGGTTGACACACTTCATATCATACTCGACAAAATTAAGAACCACTTAGTTGCCTTCCCACAAGATTGGCTCGGGTAAGTAAGTATTTGATTGGGTCACACTTGGTTACTATTTCCAGTAAAAGCCATGAAGTAGTGGCGAAGTTTTTGCACCACAAACACCAATGCTAAACAATGCCTCTCGGCAGAGGTATCTGAGAGCTTAGGACCGTGCACAGTGCGCTCAAGTAGTAAGCGGCTTCTCCACCTTATCTTGTTCTGAGCCAACAATGCCCCTATAGAGCGAGGTGTAGAAGTCAAGTATAAAGGAGAGATTTCCCAGGCGGGGCACGGACCATGATTGTCGGAGAACTTAACACTTTTTGATATTTTCAAAAGCCTTTTGGTGTTCCTCCTTCCATTCATACTTCACACTTGACTTTAGCAACTGAGTGATCGGATGAATTACCTCAGCTAGTGCTGGGATAAATCTGCGGAGATAATTTACCTTTCCCAAAAACTCTTGAGGCTGCTTGAGGATGTCGGCGAGGCATGCTCGAAATTGCCTTTTGCTTATCACCGTCCATCGAATCCCGAGCGATCAACGACATGCCCCGGGAACTTGCCTCTAGTAACCCCAAAAACACATTTATGCGGATTCATCCGAAGGTTGTACTTCCGACACCTTGCCAATACCCTTTCTAAGTCTCGGAGGTGATCACCCTTATCTCGAGATTTCACTATCAAATCATCTACATAAAATTCCATGATGCGATGGAATAAATCATGGAAAATAGCCATCATGGCTCGTTGATAAGTGGCACCCGCGTTCTTAAGGCCAAAAGGCATGACCTTATAATAAAAGTTCCCCAGAGGGGTCCGGAAAGCGGTCTTGGCAGCATCAGTCGGGTCCATCTGTATCTGGTTATACCCCTTGTATCCATCCATCATCTTGTACATTTCACAACCATTGTGCCATCAATCAAAGCATCGATACTTGGCAAAGGGAACTCATCCTTGGGGCATGCTTTGTTAAGATCCCGAAAGTCCACACAAACTCGGATCTGGTCTGCCTGCTTCTTCCCTACAACCACAATATTGGAAAGCCATACGGGATGCTGAATTGGCTCAATGAAACCCACCTTAAGCAGTTTCTCTACTTCCTCCTTGATTTTGAGCTCCAATTCTGGCTTGAAGAACCTTATCCCTTGACGAACAGGCTTGACTCCGGGCTGAACATGCAGCTTGTGCGTAACAAGAGTTGAATCCAGGTCTGGCATTTGCTCATAAGACCAAGCAAAGACATCAATGTATTGTCTAATCAAACTCAATAACTTCTCTCTTTCACCCAAAACAAGGTATTTAGATATAAAAATAAGCTTAGGCTCAGAACAGGTGGAGCCATGTCAACTTCCTCCAATTCTTGAACCTGGGGCTTAGGTTGATTCAGTAATTCCTTGGGCATGGGCTCAGGTTCCTCAACGTATTCCACTTCCCCAGACTTGTCAACAATACAACATTCTGGACCGGGGTCATCATCCTCGGGATAGAATGATGCCCCTGCACCCCGTCATAAGCTGGTGCCACCACAACGGTACTTAACTTGGCCATTAGGAAGGACAATTCGTGTACTCTTACCGAAAGTGGCAGAAGGTTGCTCGAACTTTCTCTTGGCCGGGGTATGTTGCTGTTTAGGACACGGGCCCGGTGAAGAATCTGTCACCTCCACGATTATTGGCAGCCTTTTGCATGGCTTGCTAGGTAAAGTGGGTGGCGGACCAGGCAGTGGAATAGGGTGGTAGTCTAATTGGCTAGGTTGGAATGGAGCATCACTGAGGTTGGTGTAGTAAGCTGCGTCAATATAATGAGCTTCGTTTATGGCAAATGGTGCTGGAGAAGGCTCAATAATCACCAACTTGCCATTAGGAACACCCTTGGCACACTGATGGAGAGTGGACGGGACGATCCCATTAGGGTGCATCCAAGCCCGCCCTATTAAAAGATGATATGAAGGGTTGGCCTCAATTACATGAAACGTCGCCTACTCCTCACGCCCCATATCCAATGCCACGAAGCGAGAACCCAGGGTTCTCCTTGAATCTGCCCCAAAGCCAGTAATGCTAATAGACTGCTTCTGCAAGTGTACATCCCCAAGGCCAGTCTTACGGAAGGTAGAAAGTGGCATGATATTAACAGCAGAGCCATTGTCTAAAAGAGCCCGTTTGAACTCGACCCCATTAACATAAGCTGTTACATAAAGAGGCCTATTGTGGGGATAAGGAACTCTCTTATCTGCATCCGAGAAAGTAACAGTGTTTGTGAGCTCCCGAACCGCCTTCCTAACCGTGCCCTTATCCTTCATGCAAGGTTGATTATACTTCTGAGCCACTTCAATAAGGGCTTTCGTAGCGGCATGTCTAGCCTCTGTCGTAAACTCTAGCTGATAATACAACCACTTGAACTTAGGGGAATCCTTAAGTTTTTACGCCATAAAATCCGAGTAGGAGGGAGGGTTCTTTGTGAAAGCCTCCTCGAGTGAGAAGGCAAGTACTCATCCGGTCGGATACCCCTCGACCATGTAAACCGAGGCTCTACCTCCCGCCTCTTATGGCGCCAACACTCATCATCATCGAAGTCTTCTTCATAAGGCCGCCATATTAACCTGCTTCCCTTTATCTGCGAGGTGATCCGGCAAGGGATTGTCATGAACATTCCTCGGTCGGACTTCCACCGACCCTCCTCGATCTCCTTACGAAATATATTTTTGATTAAAACAATTTTTGGTTGGATGACCCACCCGTCGATGATAGTGACAATACCTCGGGTGATCCATATCCTCCTGAGTTGGTTCACGCCGCGTAGGCGGTAAGATAATATCCCCATGTTGGATCCAGTTATTCAGAGTATCCATAACCTCGGTCATCCCTTGAGGGTAGTCAGCGCCTCGTACTTTGTCGAATTATCATACTTCGATCGAACATTCCTGCCCCCATCATGCTTAGAATCTCGCCTATCATTCCTTGGCTGAGCAACATTAGCGGCTGGTCCCCTTTGATTATACCTGTTGCCTCGGTTATCCTTATAGCCTCGAGTAACATGTTGAGGACCCGGACTCGGCTTCCATTCGATAAGATTGTTCTGTGTTTCTCCTGGCAAGATCAAATTGCCGGCCGGCCTCTCCCAACCTTTGAAAAGTGGGGATATCAGTTAATAAGCAAGCGCCTATATTAAGTAAGCCATTTTCTCCAAACAATACTTCACGAGAACATGCTCCTTAGGAGGATCATGCAATGCCAATGATTTGTTCTTGAAAGCGCTTCACATAGTCTAGTGGTGTCTCATTTGCCTTGTCCTTCTCTTGTCAATTGGAAGATAGTAATCTTCTCATCGGTGTGGAAAAACTTGGACAAGAACAGCTTGGACATCGTCTCCCATTCGTAGATGTTACTCTTGTCAAGGCGGTAATACCAACTATAAGCCTGATCGCTTAGGGACTTGGGAAACTCCCTCAAACACAAGCTATCAAGCATAGTGTATGGCTCAAGCTCCTCCAGAAATCTCTGAACATGCTCCCGTGGGTTTCCATCACGACCCCCATACTGGCGAAAAGTAGGAGAGACATAATTC
Source organism: Codonopsis lanceolata (assembly GCA_013146195.2). Classification (NCBI taxonomy): domain Eukaryota; kingdom Viridiplantae; phylum Streptophyta; class Magnoliopsida; order Asterales; family Campanulaceae; genus Codonopsis; species Codonopsis lanceolata. The sequence continues at coordinate 131,755,591 of CM028378.1, forward strand.
TCCGGATAAGGTGCTTGACGAATGACTAAGGGATATGGAGGTCCAGAATCCTCCTCGGCTGCGGGTGGCAGCCGAGCCACGAGATTCCAACAATTGTTTAACTTGATCCAAGGTTACGGTCCCGTCCCAAGAGGAGGTGCTACGAGCTTGGGTTGCTCTTTGGGGTTGCTGGGCTGAACACGAAGAGTAGGGAGGGTAGCGAGATGGTGCAACACTGCCTACATGCCCATTAGTTGGCTCAACTACACTAGCAGGCTGAGGTAATATGTGGTTGGCAGCGGTGGTTGGCAGCGGGGGGATAGGAGTGGTGGTAGGGTTAGGTGCCACAGGTGGAATATTGTTATTGGTCATGGTTCCCGAACCTGAGGCTCCAGGAGCTGCCGGCCCAGTGCGGTGAGATACCATGGTGAGTAATTACGAAGAAGGCGAGTGAGTGCGCTGAGAGATGATTCTTGGATCCTTCGGCGGAGCCTCATTTTCCCCGCCACCATAGCCTCGAGGCGGTGGCATCGTCTCATCCAGAGAACTAACCGTCAACATTGTCATTGTTTCGATCGACTCGCCGTCCTGTTGGTTCTCTTCGGAGGCATGACTCAACGTGAATACCTCCCCAGCAGAGTCGCCAAATGTAGAATGTGAGTGTCCCGGAGGGTGTGATGTGTGTTGGGGTAAAGAGTTAGGCGTGACACGTTGCTATCAAAGAACCTCAAAGAGTGTAGGATCGGGGTGGAAGCCAAGACTGATCAAACAAAGAGAAAGAGGGCAAAAGCTGATGCCAGAGAGTTCTCTCTCTAGTACTCACTAGGTTCTCAATCAAATGAATTCTATCAAATGATTACCCCTCCTTGAAAATGAGGTTTTCACCTCTATTTATAGTGAATGTAGGATGACACATGGAATATTCCCAGCTAGGTGTCATCATCCTATTGATCATGCAATGATCATAAGACAAGTGTCCCATAAGTGGGGACCACAATCAGCTCTTTCTCTCTTAGTGATCAGGTCACACGCGTCGCACGTGCGTGGTATCGCATGCGTACAACGGGTGCGACTTTCTCTTGACTTCAGCCACCAAACCAATAACCCCGAGGTTCCCAGAAACCGGCTCAGTCTTGTAAGGGTTCATGGACCCTAGACCTGCCGTTGCACTTAAGAGTAAATCACCCGGTAGTGCCCTAAGCGGGTCATCCTTGACGGATGTAAGTGCTAGCGGTAAGTTGTTGCCCTTACCTTAGGCGTAGAGTTAGTTCCTTGGAACCCTAATATTCAGAGATCGGGGCTCTAGGGCCAACTCGATTCTCATAGGGTCAGGCAAGATGTCATCCTGACGGAGCGTTTTGACCCTCGGCCAGTTTGCTCGTGGAGACCATTAATAAAGCCGGGGTGCGGCCGTAGAGGTCTGGGCATCATTACTCTTAGGCTAAAAGCACTCGACCTCGGCCCAGGGCCGTTCTTAGCATTTAATTGGCCCAGGGCGGAAGCTCAAGAAAGGGCCCTTATTTAATAATCAAAATTAATATTTTTCCTTTTTTCACTTCCCGATAAATGTTTTTTAGACAACATCATACAAATCAATATTGAATAATAACACAATTGGACAAAAAAAATGAACGAAAACACATGTATGGAGTAACAAGGTTTGACTTTAAAGAAAAAACAAGGCCAAGGGCTATTGGCTAACTCTTCAAATTTTTTGATCAATTCTCATACTCAGACACTCGATACCTCCTGGCAAATGTGAAATGACAATTGACATTCCAATAAAATGTAAGAATGACATAATCAAACAAATATTAACCCAAATATTAATTATTAAAAATTATTTAAAAATGAACAATGTGTGAAGAACAAATGAAATAATGAATAATATGTCAATACATTAATTAATTTAATTTATTATGTGACTTTATGAGACCATGAGTTTATGATTTATCAATTATGAATTAACGTATGAATATGAACATTGAAATTGAACAAATAAACAATCAACTGTGAACAATGGTCAATGGTCAATGAACATCAGATGATCAGAAGTTCAGAAATCAAATCAGAACATGACTACATTACATTACATATTTTATTATATATTTAATAATTAATATTTACATCATAATTCATAACATCATTACATGAGATGAGATGATGAGAACATCTTTATTCTTTAGAAATTAGAAATCAGAAGATTCAGAACATCTTCACTTCTTCAGATTTCGGGTTCAGGTAACATACCGGGAGGACCGGCGGTGAGGCAAGAGGGCAGAGGCGCTAGCGAATCGGGCAAAGCCGCGAAGGGCAATCGGCAAATCAACCTCCTGATTCAAGTTTCAATCATCATCACGATTCTGATTCACGGCGTGCGGTGCGATTCGTGAGAATTGCGATTTGCGAATTGCAATTGGTATTTTGATTTTTGATTTTTTTAACCTAATTCACTAATTCAGTAATTTGATTTAATTTTCTTCGACTCTTCGAGTTGCCGAGCCGAGTGCGTGTCTTTTGCCGAATTGGTCGTGCCCTGCCTGTTCTTTGGACTTTGGGGAATTGGGGTTGGGCCTATTCAGCAAACAATATAAATAATATATTACTAAAACCTAAAGAAATATAGGCCCCTAATTACCTTGGGCCCTGGGCTGGTGCCCAGCTTGCCCTTGCCCTGGGCCGGCCCTGCCTCGACCCCCCTTTAGGCTATTTTCCGGAGCCTAGTACGTTCTCGTACGATAGGTCTTAGTTCGGGGAAACTAGGTAATTACGTGGCAATCACCTAGAGTGACGTGGCATAATCCCTACTACACTTGTATTTCATAGGGAATTGAACTAAGGTTGACCTCTGGGAGCCAGGACTACTTGAATTCAGAAAGTGTCGATTTCTTCATAGGTTCACCAGAGAAGACTGGGAAGTTTTTTGTCAGCAGTGCCGGTGTCAACTTATGGGTGATCTGTAGCTGGTGGAAAACTTCATCAGTAAAGAATTTGTTAAAGGAATGATGATTCTGCAAGAATATATGGAGATTATGCTAGATATGACCTACTTCCAAACTGGACATTATTATTATAAAGTTAAAGCAGAAATCTTTGTATGGGATATTCATAAGTGTCCAAGATCATTGGTGAAAAGAAAGTTAAAAAGAACTATCTTTTTATTAGATGCTTCATTCGATTTGCTCTACCTTTAGATTTGTTCTAGCCTAGCTTCCCTTCCTATGTTGTGCTTGTTAAACCAGGTACCTTAGACGTGGATGTGGAACCCAAAAAGGCTAGGGAGGGAGGACTTAGCCAAGAAGATCGGGCAAATGCAACCACAAAAAGGTATCAAACATCAAAACGAAAGGCAATTATCATTGATTTAAATTGACAGCATATTTTGTCTTCGTATGTCGAGGCCTTGCCACCATACATATCTTGTTCTGTATTTTTTAATTCATCCTTTGTGTAAAGCTAGATTTGGACAGAGTGTTCTATTTGAAGTGAGGATAAATATAGCTTGATAGAAAGAATATAGAATTTCATCTGATATGATATTGTGTGGTCTTTTTGGCCTCTCTTTAGGCTAAAGCGATGAGGACGTTCACGGCCTTGGTTCGACTGGTTTGGTGAGGGATTCGCAAGTCAGCCACGGGTGTTTAGTTTCTGGTCCTCTAAATTTTCTTTCTTGTTACGTCTTGCGTATGTTCCCACATCTTGTCAATTTCAATTTTTTTTTTCCTAGCACTAAATATATTCACAAATATCGGTGGAAAGTTGACATTAATTGGTCTTTTTCTGATGATCAGATGATAAATATAGGTAAAAAGTTGATTTTTCTGATTCTAGAAAGGAAATTTGTTGCCAAATATGGAAAAGACTTATAACTGGTTTTTCTGTATCTTGTGATGGTTTTGGGTTTCATTTCTCAGACAAAACTTGAACCAGCTCATGAAACTTCCGTCGAATAAAGAGTGTAGGGTAGGGTCAGCTTCAATTTCTGTTTGTCTAGATTAGAAAAAGGACTTTGCCTTTTCTTCAATGGTGGCACAGTTAGATACAGTATTTTTATTTTGGTGGCGTGGGGGGTGTGCTTGAGCACTATCCTTGCAACTTTATAGCCGTCAGGCCATGTTCTAAGTCCCCACTAATGTCATCCTCTCTCTCATATCTAAATACAAATCATCCATTCCCATTCACAGGTTGGTTACACCACCAAATGCATAAATCAGCCATCATAGGTGGTTTGAATCACGGTAATGTAGCTGCGTTAAAATTGGGAAGGAGATCTTTATCGCCCTTGTGATTATACCTAACTCGGGAATTAATGTTATACCTCTGGACCTGGAGATAGTTTGGAAATCGGAAAGAGTAGATCTTAAGTGAGACCGTCTTACGGATCTTAATTTGTAAGATGAGACAACATTTTTTTCACAGTTCAGCCCACTAATACAAGATGAATCGAGTGAGTGAGATCCGTCTCACAAATAAAAAAGTTTTTTTTTTTAAGTTTTTGCTCAACAGAAAAGTTCACTTTTTCATTACGTGCCCCCACTTCATTAGTTGAAAGTACAATCGAGGAACATTCAATAGTATAGTAGTTCCATATCCAAACCAGATCTTTTGGGGCAGGGAGAAAGGAGAATGGTTATATTGTGTGGGGTCTTTTTATTTTCCTTAGGCCGAATTATGATCTGTAACAATAAAGTTTTCACCCAATCCCAATTAACCCCAACCTACCTTTTGGGCTATAAGACCATGAACAACAAAGCTTCCCATTTGGAGCTTAACTCCATTTTTTAAAAAATAATTACAGTTAGTCGGTTCATTTTTTTAAACATATTTTTAAATCAATCTAGTTATTTTTTAGACATATCTTTTAGATACATTTTTAAGGTAAAAATACATCACTGTCCCCAATTAACATACCAATCGTCTTCCTCCAATTAACATCATTCCCGTCTTCCTCCAATTATGTCCTGGCACAGGAATCAATGCCAACGCTTTTTTCTCTGAAACTTCCTCACTGTCCACCAGTATTGACCCATCACATCCCTGAGTAAAGTGACAGTAATTATAGTCAATTCAATTTTCAATAAATGAATACCGGATTAGACAAGAAATAGAGAGGGAAAAAGCCTTAACACTAGAATGGGCACATAGCTCATTTAGCTCATTCATCAGTTTGCTTGCTAAAGCTTATGATCTTACTTCTTCTCTAGTACTAGACAGTGGCGGACGCAGAAATTTTTCCAACCGGGTGCACAAATTTAATAAAGTTATAAATCATAATTGTCCCCTACGCGTTTTCATACTTTGAAAATGTTTAATTACATTATCATTTGTGACGTTCGTTAGCAAATATTTTTCAATAAAACATACAAGACAATCATTTATAAATTGATCACAAATTTGGTTTCCGTTTAAAAAATTTCTCCATAATCATTAAAACCAAATTCCTTCAAATCAATCACAATTTGGAAATCTACACAAATAAAAAAAAATCTCATAAATCAACTACTTCAACCCCCAAATTAAAATGTTCTAATTTCAGATTAAATAAATATACATTTCCTACCAAGATATTGAACACACAAATTTAGGAAATAAAACAATATTATCATAATATCAATATATCATCTATCACAAATTCATAAATCACAATTCACAACAATTACATAAACTAAATACTCAATTAGGGCTATTTCAAAATTATGATTATTTCAAATTAGGGCTATTTTAAAATGAGGGTTATTAATTTTTTTAAAATTTAAATCACAATTATAATTTGTTTTTTATTTAGGTGGGGGCAAATTCTAGAAATTTGATTTAGGTGGGGGCAAATTCTAGAAATTTGATTTAGGTGGGGGCAAAATGTATAATATACCATATTATTATTTATTTTTTTAAAAAATTCCTTTGTAGAACAAACCCCAAGTGGGGGCAACTGCCCCCACACCTTATGCCTTGTGTCCGCCCTTGGTACTAGACGGACTTATCTATCTAGGAGGGAGGAAAAGTAAGGTACAGAAGAAGCACGCACCCACTATATATAATACTTGTAGAAATGGTCCCAAAGATAACAGTCTCAGACAGATCTTCATTAACTGTAAAACCTACTGTCGGAGCTACACCAGTATAAATATCGTTAAATACCGGCGATTGATCAAGGATACTAATGTCATTACAAGTACCCGGAGTACCAAAGAATGCATGACATATCCATAAATCGTAGGAAGCGACTACTTCGAGTACAACGGTCGCTTTTTCATCCCCTCGAGCATATTGACCTTGCCAAGACACATGGAAATTCTTCCATTCCCAATGCATGCAATCTATACTACCTAACATACTTGGAAAACCGCGGGTCTCCCCAACATGAAGCAAGAGTTGAAGGTCCTCATTTGTTGGCCTTCTTAAGTACTCGTCTCCAAAAAACACTAACCTCACATTTGACGAAATTCTTCATGCATTGAATTGATGATTTTTTTCCAATACGAACATAGTCATCACACGCATCAGCGGACATTCCGTAAGCAAGCATTCTTATAGCAGCAGTGCATTTTTGTAGTGGAGATAAACAAGGTTTCCCCGATCCTTCATATCGTTGTTGAAAATATGTAGTATGATCACCTAGAGCTTTCACTACTCGGAGGAAGATATGTCTTCGCATCTGAAATCGTGGGCGAAATTGTTGGCCGATGTATGTTGGATTTTCCACAAAGTAGTCTGCATATAGGCATCGATAACTGTTGGAATATGCTTCTTGATAATCAAATTATCTTATTGCATATCCCTAATATTTTGATTTACTTGTTCCCATTACTGTATGTCATAACAAGTGGCTAAAAGGTCTGTGTATCGATTAGTGTGGCAGCTTGTTTGACAACACATAGGTCTTAGATTAGGTCGTCCTAGTCTAGTCCTAACCTCCTCATAGATGATTGAACAGAACAGTACCTCATATGCACAAGCAACAACAGACTTGCTGAAGTCACAAAAGGCTCTTCGTAAAACTCGTCACCAGCAGACTTGTTCAATGCACTAAAGGACACCTTAAAGACTTGCCACCAGCAGACGTGCTACAGTGACAAAGTCTCAAAGAATTCCTCACCAGAAAACTTGTCAAGTGCATCTCGAAGACACCTTGAAGACCCACCAGCAGACCTGTTACGGTTTGAATGTTCACATCAACGAACAACAGTCATTCTTTCAAAGATAGACTCACCCTTGAACATCAGACCAGCAGACTTTACTCTGCACGTACTTCAGAGAAGTCAAGACTGCAGCAGATCAAGACAAAGACAAAAAGTTCCCAAGCTTCGAAAGAAAACATCAAAGTCTTTGAAGCCTGACATCATTGATATTGCAAGATCTTTTCTCTCTCATGTGATCTGAAAAAGCATCTACTTTATTGGACAGATCATTTAAACAATGCATCGACGCCGACTCACTTTTGAAAGTAAAGCTATCAATGACGATGCGGCGGCAACTAGCTCAGGATCTTGAAGACAAAGCCTTTATCCATCAGTCAAAGGTCCAGTTGAACAAAACATCTCTATCCAGTGGATTTCAACATACAACATCTCTAACGGATAGAAATTTTATCTTCAAAATCTCAACGATCATCTTGACAACGATGATATATAAAAAGGATATCTCTTCTACTCTTAAAAGTGACGAAAAGAGACGATGACGAAAAGTCTCTGAATCTGCACCAAGAACTTCAAAGAAGAAAAGAGATCGACAACGAGATCGTCTTCATCAATGCATCTCAGATCTCTACATCCTGGTTGCAGTGAGCTTACCCAGACCTTTGCAAATCACCTCCTGTGAATTGCTAGGAAGAACTACCTTGAAGAAGAGAAGAAAGATCAGAGATTATCAACAGTCAAGATTCCCGTCTTGGTCAAGAACTCAGTTCTTGATTTGAGTTCTTAATATTTCATCGAAGAACTCAGCCTTTAGCTGAAGCTTCAGAAATCTATTTCTAAAGCTAAAGGTCAAGTCGTTGATCAATTTGAAGATTGAACCCAGATGTTGCCCAAGGAAGATGAAGAGCTGTCTGTTCATATTACATTCATATCTTCAGATTTGTATTTATATACAAATGTTGTTGATTGTGTAATAATCAATCATCTTAGGGGGTCGAGTGCTTTGCACTCATTCGTTCAGATATTTATTATCTGAACGAATAACTATAGTGTCTTCTCATTACTGTTTCTCATCTGGTCTCCTATTGTTCTTTGTACTTAAGAGTTTGTCTATAAATGATTAAGTACAAGATTTGGGGATTGATGAAGATGAGAACATAAATTTTCATAGAGAGTCTTGGTTGATGTAATCTGTAATTTATCCTTGAATAAATTCAGATGTTCTTTCAATTATTCATCTTCCAATCCTTATCTCTCTATGTGCTTTTAATAAACTGATTTATCTTTTGAAAAGCCTCATTTCAATGACTTCCTAAAACCTGCATTTTGGAAGAAGGATTAGGTATGATGTTGTTCTGATCATATAATCGTGTACAGCTACTTAAGACTTCTTAAAACCTAAGCCTAAATATTTCCGTTGTTTAAACTCTTTCTAAACAGGCTTTTGTTTTACTGATGGTTCACTAGCAGAGTTCATAACTCTGCTGAGAGCAAGTCTTCTGTTCTGTTCCAAACCGACAGCAGACATGCTCGACAAGTCTACCGTTTATGCCACTAAAACCTATACTTTATGCATATCCAAAATATATGTTTTTAATGTGGTATCATAGGCTATTCACCCCTCTACCCTATTTGAGCTTTATGGCGGACCAACAATAACCATCAACACGATCTTTGTCTATGTATGTACGTTGACGACCTTCTGTTTCTACTTGGCTGGAGATAACTAGTTCTCTCAAGATTTGACGCTTCCAATGTCGACAACCGGAGACGTCTAAAATACTTTCTTCTAGTTGTCTTTCAAACAAAGTATCTACATCTTCGTGATCATTGGCATCTTCTTCATTTTCATTGGGCATTTGAGAATTGAAACTAGAACTTGAAGACATGATTGTAGTGAGGTATGAAATGAATTGTTGGGATGATTAGTTGAAGTGTGTACATTACGATATTTATAGGCCAAGGGAAAATAATGAACGGTCACAGGTATTCACCAATTTTTGTAAAGTTAAAAGATAAAGCTAAAGGAAAAGCTAAAAGAAAAGGCTAAAGCTAAATCTAAACAATAATTTTGAGTTTTCGGTACACAATAATTTCGAGAAATTGATTGGAAATCACACATTACATTAATTTTACAGGAATTACAGGAATTGGAAATCAAAACAAACTACAAGAATTAAAGACAAACTAGAATAATATCTAGAGCTGTCACAACGAGCCTGCGAGGCGGGTTTGCCCACGGACCTGTTAATCCCACTGCAAAACGGGCCGGGGTAGGAAAGCCCGTGAACACGACGGTCCTTGAAACTCATGGTCCAACCCACCCCGCGTAGGGCTGCGGGCAAAACGGGCAAGCCCACAAAAAATGAATTTATTTAATTTTTTATTTATTATAAATTATTTAATATCAACCATTACAGACCAAACACAATAGCATAACATAAATGAAGATTGAAGAGCAGAGGGAGCATATCAACCGACAACCATTGAAGGACAAAACATATCACCATTCAAGAATAGAGTATATCAAATTATCAACCATCCAAATTTCTTGAATGATTACAGAAAAAATTGTATAAATTTCAAATAGCAGAGTGATGCCTATGATGGTGACATCGGTGAGGACTGAAGGAGCCGCCACAGTACCGGTCCTGCTGGATCTCGGGATGTGGAAGACGAATGGGAGAGAGAGAGAGAGAGCATGACTGCATGAGAGACTGAGAGCGAGAGAGACGCTGAGAGCATGAGACGAAGTGAAGTCACTAGAGCCTAGAGAGTAGAGAAGTAAAGACTAAAGAATAACTGACTGAAACCGTGATGCCACTGAATTGTCGCCGTGAATCACTGGATCGTGATGCCGCTATGACCGTGAATTGTCCTCTCTCTCTTAGATATGATATTTTCACTTTTGAGTTTTGAATCTTTGAAGAATGAAGATTCTTGAAGACTGATGAAGTAACTGTTATGTATGAAATAAAGATTGACTGGACTGGGGTGATAGGATTAGGCGACCTAAACTGAGGGTAGACGGAAATGGGCTTGGGCTTAGGCTGCTAATAATCTAATGACTAATATAGTACAAACTAAAATGTGCAATATTTCAAATAAGCCACTAAGCCAGAAAAGCGGGCTGCCCGTTACCCGCCCCACCCCAAACCGTAAAAGCCCGCAGCCCCTGCAGGTAAAGCGTAAAAATCATGCATCCAAACGGGCATCTAATACATCAGCCCAACCCGTCCCTTTTAGATGGCAGGGCAGGCATGCTCGCGGGCTTTAGCCCTATTTGACAGCTCTAATAATATCTACTTAAACAGCTCACGGTACAACCGAGTGCCATCATCTTCCTCTTTTGTTGTTTTATTTTTCTTTTTCACCAGAAACTCCTATTGTTTGAATAAACGATCCTTTACGACCTCATCCACCTTCCTTTTTTCTTCCTCTAGCCTTATTTGTGCAAAGTTCATCCATGGGTCAAAATTGTCATTAAACACATAATCGATTTCATTTGTTTTCTTTAACTCTTCAAGTTGAGCCTCCTTAACTTTTCCTTTTCCTTTATTCTTTGAAGCTTTTCTGTTGGGAGGTCGATCTGGAAATGCAGTTGAGGGTTCTTCGGCATTGGAGGAAGAATTCAAAAAATGACCGGCTTCATTTATTCGACTTCTCTTCGAGCCACTACTGTCTGAATTTTGAACCGTTTCAACATTGGTCGCCCACCACTTTGGTATCTTTTGAAGGACGCCCCAAGCTTCCATTAAGGTGAAATGTTTTCCCTCATCAGCTTGATAGATAATATGTGCCTTGTTAATGACATCGTCATCATTCCACCTACTTGCTTTGGTAGCTAAGGCATGGTTAAAGGCTCCTGAAAATTTTGCAGCTGCCCTTGACACCTTTCCAAAATGATTTTTACATTGACATGAATTTCGGTTAAGACCCTCCTCTTTATGTGTATTGTAACAATCTACAACTTTTTTGAAAAAAATGGGTAGAAGTTTGGTTTGTACCGACATAAACATCGGTAGTCACATTCTCCCAAGATTTACACCGAATTTTGGTCTCGTTTGTGGACCACATTACTTTTCTTGTTGATTTTCCACTTTGAGGAGTATTTTCATCAACCACCAAAGACATCCTCATCTCCCTCGTCATTATTAACTTGTTCTAGTTGTGTTGAAAAATGAGGCAAATTTGAAAGTGGAGGACTACCTGGAACATATTCATATGTAGAACTTACTCCCATAGGGAAATACCCTTGGTTGAATTGTGATTGTTGCGGCATATGAGAAAATGAGGCAAATGATTGTTGCAACATATTCGAAAATGTATGAAAATTTCCAAATTGTAGTGGTTTTTTTTTTTTTTTTTTTCATATCTCCGATATTTGAATTTTTTTGGAATTGTTGTGCTGAAGGCTGATTTTCGAAATAAAAAATATTATGAAAGGATGATGCTTGGTTTTGTGAAGTTGGTTGAGGAATTTGACTAACAGAGAGTTGATTTGACTAACAGAGAGTTGATTTGGCGTAGATGAATGCGAATTATCTTCTATTTTTACGGGATGAATTACGTGAAGCCATTGATTAAGTTCTAAATTAGTAAAAATAGCAATACTACAAAATGACATTGATTGACTACTAAATAATGATAATATTAATAATAACAATAATATTAACAAGAATACTACTTAAATAAGAACAATAAACAATATCAATGGAAATAATAATGACACCAATATCAATACCTAATAGCAATATTAATAATAAAATTTTATCGTACCTAGTAAATAATTATAAATTACTTAACAAGTAAATAAATACTAATATCTAAATATTAATATCTAAATAGTGATTAAAAAATAAAATTTAAAGAGATGGAAGAGAGAAAATGGGCTAGATACTTGAAAAAACCGTAGAATTTTTTTCAGACATCCAAATCAAACAAACCAAGTGTTTATTTATAAGTAACATTATGTACTTTAATTTAGGGAAAAAGCATTTTTTATGGCTGAAAATTGGTCAAGAAAGGTTGTGGTGGAAAAATAATTTGGTCCACCAGAATTTTGATACTTGTAAAGTGGAAAGGACAAAGTGCAGGAGGCTCTTTGTATTTTTCAGAAGCCCACACTCAAAACAACACCGTTTCCTTGCTTCAAATCTCAAAACTGCACCGTTTTTAAACAAAAAAAAAAAAAAAATCAGGCACCGGAGCTTCTTTGGCTCTTCATTTCACTTTTGCTTGGCCAAGCAATTACCAAGCTCCCTTGTTGTTTTAAAAAATCCCTCGAGCACTCCAAGCTCCATTTGGGGAACCCTTGTTGTAAGTGCTCTAACCAGACTTGATGTTGCCATTTTTCCCAGATTGCCCCCGGCGTTGTGGGTATTAGAAAAACTAACCGAAATTGACATGTACATATCAGACTATTTTAGTAATTTGTGTCGAGGGTGCAAAGTAGGATTTGCTGCATTATTTTTTATATTGTTTAATACAATTTTAGTAACAGAAGTAAAATGAAACTCCAAATTAATAAATATTTATTATTAATATTTACATACCCATTTGGTAAAAGAATGTCATTAATTGATTATTAGAGGATGTAGACTGTGACGACTCGACCTGGATCCCAACATGAGATCCCTAGGTCGTGCCATCAGAAAGCACAACAACAAGCAAAGGGTAAGGCTATAACAGTGATACGCTGAAAATTTCAACAAATGCGGAAGCAAGTAATACAATGGCACCCAAGTTAACAAGCTCCAACTAAATTCACTACAAGAAAAAAGACTATCTGTGACCCCTGTTATTTGGGAGGGCTAAAAAATGGTCCCAAATACCTTTTTTTGGGAAGGGAGAATTAGCGGTCATAATTACTTTGTATTTGGGACTATTGTGTAATAGCCGACCCAAATACTAGTGTTTTAGGACACTTGTGCAACCCTATACTAAATTTCTCTCTCCCGGTTCCAAATTACCTCTCCCGCCCATATAGGTTTTCCCCAAAATTTCCCCTCACCCAGGTTTTCCTTCCCAAAATTTCCCCCCACCGGTAAGTCTCTCTTGCTCTCCCTCCCCCCCTTTCTCTCTCTCTCTCTCTCTCTCTCTCTCTCTCTCTCTCTGCATCGCCGTAGACACCAGTTCGCCGCCTATCTTCATATCGCAAAAGCTCTCAATCTCACGGTAAGCCTCTCCCACCGGTAAACGAACATCGTTGATAAAAATAGACTCCCTAATTTCGGGAAAATCATAATTAGGAAGAATTTTGGACGCAACAGTTTATGATGCCACAGTTTATGATGCAACATTTCATTTGATCATGCTTTTATGTTGTGATGGTCGGACCTGCCGGGATAGGTTGCCTATGTATCCTTTATAAAACGGAATCAGATCGATTGTAGCTCGTCTACTGGGGATAATTTTAAAGAAAGCCTTTTGGCCGGTGATCATACTTTGTGAGTATTTATGATGCAACATTTTTTGATGCAACAGTTCATGCTGGGATGTAACACATTTATGATGCAACAGTTCATGCTAGGGATGGAACATACTTATGATGCAACATTTATCGATGAAACAGTTCATACTGGGGATTTTATACAATGCACCATACTTTGTGTTGTGATGGTCGTGCCTACCGGAATAGGCTGCCTACGTATCCCTTTCAGGAATCAGACCAAACGTAGTTCGGTTTTAACCGAACAAAGTAAGTTTTTGATGTTTATGATGCAACATTTCATGTGATCATGCTTTTATGTTGTGATGGTCAGACCTACCGGGCTAGGTTGCCTACATATCCTTTATAAAACAGAATCAGATCGATCGTAGCTCATCTGCTGGGGATAATTTTAAAGAAAGCCTTTTGGCCAGTGATCATACTTTGTGAGTATTTATGATGCAACAGTTCGTGCTGGGATGTAACGCATTTATGATGCAACAGTTCATGCTAGGGATGGAACACACTTATGATGCAACATTTATCAATGCAACAATTCATACTGGGGATTTTATACAATGCACCATACTTTGTGTTGTGATGGTCGTGCCTACCGGAATAGGCTGCCTACGTATCCCTTTCAGGAATCAGACCAAACGTAGTTCAGTTTTAACCGAACAAAGTAAGTTTTTTTATGTGTGTGTGGACAATTCCCAAGACCCGGGGTTCGCACCCGTTGTGAGAAATGACCAAAAGTAGGAAAGACGTTTAAAAACCAAGTTATATGAAGACAATTCCCAAGACCCGGGGTTCGCACCCACTGTGAGAAATGATTAAAAAAAAGACAATTTGTAAAGAACATGATATGTATGGACCATTCCTAAGACCCGGGGTTTGCACCCTTTGTGGAAAATGATAAAAATCGAAGACTTTTGCATAAATTAAATTATAAAATGCATGTAACAGATAAAATAAAATACAGATACTGTTTTTGCTCACAGGGCAGCGTTCCGTGAAAGATTTTGTTGAATTGTCGGGCATTGTTGACTTTGTTGAAGAACTTCCATTTCCGTTAAGTCCTCGTTAAGTCTTGAGGGACTACTTTGTAATTTGGACAAATCGGGGGTTTTAGTTACTGAAACTAGAACTTTGGAGGGAGGGGAAGGAAAATTCCCTCCCTTATTACGGGCAGAAGCAAGCAGTAGCAACAAAACAAATCTGGGTCTTCCATTGTTACCGAAAATTCTTCCTCTTCGTCTTCTTAATTTTTTTTCATTTTTCTCACTCAAATCAACTGCGTTGTCCATATAAATGGCTTCTTCCTCGCAATCTAAGAAGGGAAAAGCTCTTGCTCATACGGGATCAAGCCAAAGACGCCGAGAAAATCTTTTTCCGGCAAAAAATCTTGTCTGATATTGGTTTTCAAATGATGATTGAGACAATATCCATCGAATTCGAAACACCCACATTTCAAGTCTTCCTAATCCTTCGATAAGTTTTTATTTTTCTCTCGAATTTTGAATTTTGAATCTTGAATCTTTTAAATTTTGTTGGGTTAATTTGTGTTTTTGTTGATTATTTGTTCAATGTTAATGGGTATGGACAATGTATTTTGGAATGATAGACTAAATTAGCATGAAAAATATGCATTTTGCTCAAAAAAAATATGAATTATTGTTATTTTCGACCACGACGCATGTCTACTTGACTGCATTTTCGGATATGCAAACATATTATTTTAACCAGAATGAAAGCATGATTATGTAGATGGATGTATGAAGATGAAATGTTGTTGATCTGTTTTTTCAGGGAGACTCATTATATGTACAAGATTCATGCCCAAAGTTGGTAAAAACATGCACATTAAGTTTTCAACAAAGTGACCCAATGAATGCAAACATAGCAAAAGATGATTTTTCATGCTACTTCTATTTATCAGATGGCAAGGAATGGGTTTGAGCCCGAAAATGACACGCATATATATATATATATATATATATATATATATATATATATATATATATATATATATATATATATATATATATATATATATATATATATATATATATCGAAAAATGCACATATAATCAGATAAATAAATATATAATATATGTATGAGTAGAAAGGAATATATCACATGTTGTTTGTTTTTTTCTTCCTTTTTATTTTATTTTAAAGCTTGCAAGAAAATATGACATAGAACATAAATACACATAGATTATAAAATGGCAGATAATAAGATGAATGAACATGTTAGTGTATGAATGAATATTTTTGTATGTTATTTTTGTTTTATTTTTGTTTTTGTTTTTGCTTTTCTTTTCTTATTATTTTCTTTTACTTCTTTTAGAAAATGTAAACATATAATGGACTTGAAATAAATATTGCAAAAATGAAAGAACACATGATAATTAATAATTTAGTTTTTTTTTTTTTGGTTTTTTTGATGGATGATGATGATGTTTTGTTGTTTGGGATTTGTGTTTTTGGTTGTTGTTGTTTATCTTTGGTGTTTATTTTTGATTATTTTGAGTTTGGATAAATGGATTAAGTGCCCCCCCCCTCCTTATTTCAGGCACGAAAACCACTTGATCGACTTCAGGCTAGCGCTGAGCATCTGGCCAAGATATATGAATTGCATCCTTTGCAAGCCAAGCTTTTAGCGGAGTAGACCGGCTTAGCGACTTTCATGAGAGCTGTGAGGTCTTTCTGCAGCTACATGTCGATTCATGAAGTCTTGAGAGAGTACTGGTGGGACACCACCCATACTTTTCACTTAAGCTGGGGAGAAATCACTATGGCCCTCTGTGATTTTGCTGCTATCACATGTATTCCTACTGGAGTTGGTAGGAATTTGACTCCTGATTATAACTACACTATCAACATGAGGTGGTCGAGGAGTTGCTAGGCTTTAAGCCGGAGTACAAGAGCACCAATGAAGTGCGCATTTTGAGCGTGAAAGTGTGTTTTGAAGAGAATGTGGGGCTCATAGACAACGATGATGACGAGGTCGTGGAATGCGTTACCAGGGCATTTCTCTTTTTCTTCCTGGGGACGACCCTTTTCGCAAACTCGTCTACTACTCTACAGGTATCTATCCTTGGTTGTCTCCGTGACCTGTACCTGGTCTCTCAGTTTAACTGGGCAGGTGGGCTTGACTGAGTTATACTTTTCCATGGACCATATTTGCCGTAACAATTCCCCCAACCAAACTGGCTTCTTTGTCGCTTGGGAGGTAACTCCTTGATTTAATTCTTTCTGCATTTTCCCTTTTTGCTTTGATATATACTTGTCAAATATATGATTTATTTAATTTTTTTCGTCCCTTTTGTAGGTCTGGGCCTATGCTATCTTTGAATTTTCTTATTTTCCACTTCAGAGACAGTTTCAAGCACCTCCATTTTTTACAGAGTACCTTAATGCAAATCGGGTGCAAACAGAGCGGAGTGCTCCTCGATTACCGGTGGAAGTTATACGAGAGAGGATTGTTTGTTCTCGTGTGGACCTTGTGAATCTTACCCCATGGAAGGGACTATCAGATCTGCATTTAACTGGTTTGGAGATGAGTAGTCCTCACATTCTGATGGTGTCCATAATGCATGATTCCTTGTATTTGGGAAAGCGGGTGAACATGCAACACTATCTTTTCCAAGTAGCACCAGTGACACCTCCACATCCTCCAAGGTTGGTGATCATTCCGGATCTCTTGCCTAACCGGTATCAGCGCCTGCTCGGTATATTGTTCCTCCCGAGGCATTCTCGATTATGCAATACGACGAGTTTTTGATGATGGTGTTTCAGCCTGTCCCAGTCGCAGCTAGATGTGCTTCTGATGCTGTTGATAGACCTAAGCCTTCACACTTTGTCCCTGATGCTCAAGTTGATTATTATGTCCCTACTGGGGTTCTGTCAGCGTCCATTACTCTCGGTGTGGGAGACTCGTTGAGGAAGCTTTGCCTGACGTTGATGTTCCAGAGCCATACTAGATTCCAGATAGGTCACGTACGATATATTATCTCTTTTTCCTTTTGGCATTTGTCAGTATTCCCTTTTTCTGAAATGACATTATTTCCCCAAATAGATGGATGCTCTGTCATATCGCAAAGTGGTGAAAGGCTTCTTCGACCTTGCTCAACTATATCAGCGAGCCATGGACGAGCTGCCATGCTGGGGAAACAGTACTGTTAGTCAAGCCAGACGTCGAGACAATGATGATGACGAGGCCAGCGGTTCGGGTCATACCAGATCGAAGGGGCGAGAGTACACGATCGGCGGAGCAGGTCCCAGATTTATAAATGGCGGCCTTGAGAAGAGCAGATCGATTATGTATCCTAATACTCTTAATAATGCATTCCAATGCTCATTATTAGGATTACTAGTAAAATGACTTAGCTTACTTACATAGTAAGCTATATCCGGCCTTGTGCACCACATCAAGTACATTAGGCTTCCAATAATTTAGGAATACTCTAATTGTTGTTTCGCTCCCAGTATTCTTGTGAAGAACTATATGGGGGCAAAAAAGGATTATTAGTATCTTTAATACCATGAGAAGTAAATATCTCAATCATTTTATCCACATAATGTGTTTGAGATAAATTAATTCCATTGGAAGTTCTGGAGACATTCATTCCCAAGATTACACCTGTTTCACCCATATCTTTCATATCAAAGTTATTGGTAAACTTTTTCTTTGTTTTGTTTATAACCTCAATGTCATGACCAAATATGAGCATGTCATCTACATATAAATAAACAAATACATGTGTTGCCAAATTTCTTTGAGTATACACATTTATCACATTCATTTGTGATAAAACCATTCCTAGTCATCACATTGTCAAATTTCTCATGCCATTGTTTAGGAGCTTGCTTCAAACCATACAAGGACTTAACAAGTTTGCATACCTTGTGCTCTTGTCCTTTTACTTTGAAAGCCTTCGGGTTGTTCCATGTAAATTTCTTCATTCAAATCACAATTTAAAAATGTAGTTTTTACATCCATTTGATGTATCTGCATATTATACAGGGTTGCAATGGCTATTAAGATTCAAATTGAAGTAATTCTAGTAACATGAGAATATGTGTCAAAGAAATCAAATCCTTCTTTTTGACGATATCCTTTGGCAGCAAGACGAGCCTTATATTTATCCACAGAGCCATCCGGTCTTAGTTTCTTCTTAAAAATCCATTTGCACCCTATTGGTTTAGAACCTTTTGGAAAATCAACCACTTGCCAAGTGTTGTTGCTCAAAATGGATTCAATTTCACTATTTACAACTTCTTTCCAGAATGTAGATTCTGAGTTGTTCATGGCTTCTTTAAATGATTGAGGCTCGTCTTCAATCATAAAATTAGAGATAAAATATGGACCAAAAGTGTTTGCAATTTTTACTCTTTTGCTTCTTCTTGGTTCATCATCATCATTATTTTCAAAAATACTTTGACGTGGTTTCTTAGGAGTGTTTTCACAAATATCCTTTTTAATAGGGAACATGTCCTCGAAAAATTCAATGTCACGAGATTCAATTATTGTATTGACATGAATGTCATTTATCTCATATTTATGTACTCAGAATCTGTATGCACTACTATTCATTGCATACCCAATGAATATACAGTCAACGGTTTTAGGTCCTAACTTTTACCGTTTAGGAGGTGGAACGACAACCTTTTCTAGGCACTCCCACACTTTGAGGAATTTATAGGGAGGCTTTCTTCATTTCCACACTTCATATGTTATGGAACCAGTTTTCTTGTGTGGAATTCTATTCAACACAAAGTCAACAGATAACACTGCTTCCCCCCACAAGTTTTGTGGTAAACCAGAACTTACAAGCATGCAATTGACCATGCCTTTTAAAGTTCTATTTTTCCTCTCAGCAGTACCATTTTGATGCGGAGTATAGGGTGCGGTTGTTTGATGAATGATTCCAAATTTGGAACATAAGTTGCTAGACTTTGTCGATTCATATTCACCACCCCTATCGGACCATAATACTTTAATTGACTTTCCAAGTTGATTTTCAACTTCATTTTTGTAAGTGATGAAAGCATCCATTGCTTCATCTTTACAATTTAACAAATAGACATAACAATATCTACTTTGATCATCAATGAAAGTAATAAAGTATTTCTTACCGCCTCAAGTTGGGACAACCTTTAAGTCACATAAATCGCTATGAATTAAACTCAACAGTTGGCTAGTTCTTTCAATTGATTTAAAGTGTTTCTTTGCAAACTTTGCTTCAACACAAATTTCGCATTTGTGATCTTTCATTGAATCAAGTTTTGGAATAAGTCCTAAACCTACAAGATTTCTTAAAGAAGCACGATTCACATGTCCTAAGTGACTATGCCATAAATTAGAAGACTTGCACAAGTAAATAGAATTGGTAATTTTATTAATAGCTTGTGGGTACAAATAGGTGGACTTCTTGTCCCCTACAACAACATTTGCCTTAAACAAACCATGTAGCAAGTATCATTTCCCAACATACATCCCTCCCTTAGTAAGTACAAGCTTATCGGATTCAAATACAACTTTAAAACCTTTCTTACTAAGCAATGAACCAGAAATTAAATTCTTCCTTAGATCGGGTACATGCATCACATCTTTGAGAGTAAGCTCCTTGTAAGGGTAAAATAGGGTTGTCCTATTTTCTCTACTCTTTTTATTTAATTAATTGTTGTTCCCTTTTTTGGTCCTAAAGCAATGGTAAGTAATTACCATAATTAATTATTTCCTTAAGCTCTCAAGAGTCCTTATTTTATCTGATAAACTCTTTGGTAAGATTCTTTGAATTACATTAGGAAACTAACCTTTTATTTCCTAAACATTCTATGTTTCCTTGGAGTTTCTGGATTTTGATTTGTAGGTCTCTAACTCAAGTATAAATACAAAGACACATAGAGAGGCTGATAGGCGAAGAAATACAAAGAGATATACATAGAGGGAAAAAGCTGAGAGCTGTTTGGATTTTGTATGCAGCTGTATCAGCAGCTGTGGCTGTAGCTGCATCTGTTGTTTTGATATTTGCTTTCCTAGTTGATAGGAAACTTATTTTTTAATCCCACATTTTCTTTAATCGTGTTGTTGTAGGATTTTACTCTACAGACTTGATGTTTTGGAAAGTCAAAATGCGTATCTTCATCAAATCAATTGATGAGAGAGCGTGACTTGCTGTTCTGAATGACTGGACTCCACCTAAGACCACAGATAATGATGGTGATGTTAAAATCACTAAAGAAGCAGATTGGTCCACTGAAGATAGAACTACAACCTGTTTTAATTCCAAGGCTCTTTCAGCCATACACAAAGCCTTAGACTACTTACTACTCAATTTGAGAACACTAGAATGAATGAAACTGAAGATATTATGTCTTACTATGGTAGGTCTCTTGATATGTCTTACTACGTCTTGTTAGTAAGATGATGCACACTCTTCCTGAAAGATTTAATGCCAAAATTTGTTCTATTGAGGAAGCTCATGATATTGATAAAATGAGCTTTAACAAACTTGCTGGTATTCTCCAAAACATTGTGTTGAACCTCAATGAGAAAATTAAGCGAAAAAGCAAAGGTGCATCATCTTCTACACTTCCATTGAAAAGCATTGCCCTACCTACTGTTGTTGATGTTTCTCTCGATCTACTTGAATTGCATAAAGAAATTGAAGAATCTGACTTTGGTGAAGACTCTATGGCTCTTTTGACAACAAAGTTCAAAAA
This sequence comes from Codonopsis lanceolata, assembly GCA_013146195.2. Taxonomy (NCBI): domain Eukaryota; kingdom Viridiplantae; phylum Streptophyta; class Magnoliopsida; order Asterales; family Campanulaceae; genus Codonopsis; species Codonopsis lanceolata. Next base: position 131,776,870 of record CM028378.1, read on the forward strand.
TATTTTGAAAGCCAAAGGTCAAAATAGATCTCCATCTTCAAACACCAAAACATTTTTTTAAACCTGAGCCTAGTAAGTTTATTCCCAAAGAAAGCTCTTTCAAAACACCTGAAAAACCTTTTACCAACCCTTTTGCTAAACAGTCTACATCTATTGGAAAAGATATTGATTCTATTCAATGTAGGGCTTGTCAAGGGTTTGGTCATTATGCTAATCAATGTGCTAACACTTTACGTAATAAGGATTTGAACTCCTCTGCTACCTTGAGCGATAGTGATGATGAAGATTCAGATGATCTTATCACTCTCACTGCAGATGTACCTGCTGATAATGTTTCAGCTCATAATGGAACTGGTGTTTCTTGTGATAGCGGTTCAGTTGATATAACAGCAGGTGTTCTTGCTAAAATTGTTCTTGATAAAACTGCTCATGTTGAAAATGTTCCTACTGATATTGCAGCATGTGTTTCTGCTAAAAGTGTGTCAGCTAGTATTTCATAAGGTGTTCTTACTGGTAGTACTTCAGCTGCTGGTACAACACGTGTTCCTGTTGTTTGTGCTCCTACTGGTGCTTTATATGGTGAGGCCCCAAATGCAGCTGCTTTAGAAGATGCATTAGATGAAAGTTGGGAAGATTCTCTCTGCTTCAATTGTTCCATATTTGAAGATGTTCCAGAATCTGAATGCATAGAAGAATCTGAACTGATGGAATCCTAGAAAGAACTGTACAATGATTGGGAGAAGAAAGCCTTCCAAGTCAAGGTTCTTGCAAAAACAAATGAAACACTTAAAAAGGAGAATGAAAATAAAAAGGAATGCATTGCTAGATTAGAATGCTTACTTACAAAGAAAGATGTTGAACTTGGATCCTTGAAAGAAGATCTTGACAAAGCCAATGAGACTGTGGCTAAATGGAATTCTGGAAAACTTAAACTTGAAGAGATGTTGAAGGTTGGTAAAAATGGCAAATCTGGACTAGGGTTCAAGACAAAGACTTTTGTTAAGGAAGGTGAAGGAATCTCATCATCTTCCTTTGAACCAAAATAGCCTCCTCTTATCTTTCATAATACCAACTTCTTTGTAAAATCTAGAACTAAGAAAGGGAATTTTGTATGTCAGTATTGCCATAAACCTAGACACATTCAGCCTTTCTGCTACCAAAAAAAGGTAGATTACACTGAAGAAGTCAGACAAGCCTACCTGACCCACAACTAGATGCAGCACCGTATGTAACAACAACAGAAGTTGCATCAGCCAAATAAGTTCAGAAAAGCTTGGGTTCCCAAAGAGAGTTTCAGAACAACTCCTACACAAGAACCTTTTGATATTTGTCTAGGTGCCCCTCGTTCAAAATTTGAATTTTGTAATTGTTGGAATATGCTTCTTGATAATTTACTTATCATTGTGCATATTCTATATATGTTGATTTGCTTGCCCCCATTACAAGTGAGTCATCACGAGTGGCTAAATGGTCTGCGTACCGGTTAGCGTGGCAACTCGTGTGACATCACATAGGTCTTAGATTAGGTGCGACCTGATCAAGTCCTACCTTCTTACATGATGATCAAACAGACCAGCACTTCAGATGCCCTAAGCACCGAAAGACTTGCAGCAATGTCAAAAGCCTTCCGTGATAAGATCAGAACATCTTGAAGACTCATCATCGGCAGACATGCTACAAGTTAAGCTGTTCGCACCAGCAAACATCAGTTCTCCTAAATCGGAAGACTTGTTCCACTGGCCTGAGCATTCCACCGGCAGACCTAGTCCTGCACGTGCTACAGAGAAAAGACTAGAAGTAGTTCAAATCAAGACAAATATGTTCAAGCCTTAGAAAGCCTGACATAGTTAAAGCTACAAGACTTTCTCTCATTCACGTGGTCTGATAAAGTCAAAAAGAAATTACTTTATTGAACAGACCACCTGACAGTGCATCAGACATCAGACCTACTTTTCAGAGACTTATCAACACCGTCTAACAGACAACAAGTTCCAAGATCTACAGGACTAAATCTCTGCCCCAAATAGTCAAAGATATTATTGACAAAGATCTTTATATGATAGACTTCAAAAACTATATCTCTAAACGGATAGAAACATCAAATCTTCATCTATCAACGATCACATTGACTCCAGTCTATATAAATCCTCTCTCTTACCCAAAGAGACAAAAGACGATGATGAGCAACGAGTGACTAATACACGCTCAAGGCGAAGTTGAAATCAGAACTCACTCAAGAGCTTTAAAGAAAAGAGATCTACAACGAGATCGTCCTCACCAACGCATCTCAGATCTTGACACTAGATCGCAGCAAACTCATCCAGATCTTAGTAAGACACTCTCAGTGGATTTCTAGGAAGAAAAGCTTGGAGAAGAGAAGAGATTGATCAGAAACTTCATAAGACAGAGATCAAGATCTGAAGATTGATGTTAGATAATGTCTGAAGAAAATGAAGAGCTGTCTGTAGATATTGCATTCATATCTTCATATTTGTATTCCAATACAAATGATGCTGATTGTGTAATAATCATTCATCATGGAAGGCCGAGTGCTTTGCACTCAATCGTTCAGATATCTTTTATCTGAACGACCTTGAAAATTCTCTTCTCATAACATTTTCTCATTTTGGTCTCCTATTGCCCTTGATTGCTTAAATATTCATGAATGGATAATTAAGTAAGGATTAAGGTTTGGGAGGACAAAAATAGAAACTGTACATAGATTATTTAGGCTGATGTAATATGCAATTTATCTTTGAATAAATTCATATGTTCTTACAAATACTTTATCTCTCAGTCCTTATATATCTATGAGCTTTTTACAAATTAATTTATCTTTAGAAAAGTTATTCTCTAATTGATTTCCTAAGTCTGTATTTGAAAGAAGTATTAAGTGTGTTGTTGTTTTGATCATATATTCCTGTACAGCCACTTAAGACTTCTCCAAATCTAAAGCCTCTTTACTTTCCTCTGCTTAAATTCTTTACGATTGGCTTTTTGATTTGACTGGCAGTTTATCGGTAGAGTTGATACTTTTGCTTAGAGCAAGTCTACCGATAGCCTCTACCGGCAGACATGCTCAATATGCTAAACTGCAAATGCCACTAAAACTATGCTTTAAATATATCCAAAAGAAAAGTTTTTAAATTAACATCATAGGCTATTCACCCCCCCCCCCTCTAGCCTATTTGAGCATAATTGTGGACCCAATGGTAATGTAACCTTCACTTCCTTAAAATCTCACATTGCTAGAACTTGGTACTTTGATAGTAGATGTTCAAGACATATGACTAGTTCTATTGAAAACCTTGTGGATTATGTGAACATTAATGGAGGATCAGTGACCTATGGAGGGGGTGCTAAAGGCAAGATTATTAGAAAAGGCACTCTTAATGTAGATGGTCTTCCTAAGTTCAAAAATGTCTACCATATTGAAGGACTTAAAACCAATCTCATAAGCATAAGTTAACTATGTGATGATGATATTCAGCTAAGATTTGATAAGAATTCGTGTGAAGTTTTTGATAAGGCTAACAAATGCTTATTGACAGGTACAAGATCTTCAGATAATTGCTATATATACAACAATGTGCAAACCTGTCATAATGCCAGTGTCACTAATTTATGGCATCAAAAGTTGGGGCATATGAGTTTTTGAAAGCTTCATGAGCTTGTGAAACATGAGGCAATAAGAGGTTTGCCTATTTTGAATAAGAATTCCACAAAGGTGTGTGGACCATGTCAAAAAGGTAAACAAACCAAGGCATCGATCCCATCCTACTGTTCAACATTCCACCGCATCTAGATGCCTTGAGATGATTCAAACTGATATAATGGGTCCTATTGAGGTAGAAAGTCTTGGTAAGAAAATTTATACATTTATGTGTGTTGATGATTTTTCTAGATACACTTGGGTTATATTTTTAAGAGATAAATTTGACACATTTGAAGATTTTAAAACTTTGTCTGCCCATGTGATGAACTTGTATGATCTAAAGCTCATTAGAATTAGATCAAATCATGGCACGGAATATGAAAATTCATCTTTTTCAATTTTTTGTGATGCTAGTGGTATAACACGAATTTTTTGCTCCAAAAACTCCATAGCAAAATGAAGTGACCGAAAGAAAAAATCATACATTACAAGAAATGGCAAGGGTCATTTTGAGTTCAAAAAATTTGTCAAAAAGATTTTGGGCTAAGCCCTAAACCTAGCGTGCCACATTGGAAATATGGTCTATTTAAGATCAGGTAGTACCATGATTCCCTATGAAATTTTGCTAGGAAAGAAACCTACTTTGAAATACTTCCATGTGTTTGGATGTGTGTGTTACTTAATGATATGGATCACTTGTCTAAATTTGATTCACGAAGTGACAAGTGCATATTTGTGGGATACTCAACAAGTCATGCATACATGGTATTTAATCTGAGAACTAAAACTATCATGGAATCTATGAATGTTATGTTTGATAATCTAACAAATCTTTACCACAAAACTATTGAGGATGATATTTCAGGTCTACTTGATTATGGTGATCTAAGATCAACATCAAACGATTCAGCATCTGTGGATCTTAGACAGTCAGTCCCTATTCCAGACTCACAGACTTCGGCAGCTGAAAGTCTAGAAAGTTTTGATGTAACTGTGTCAGCAGATGCATTAATCTGTCCTACTATTACTGTTGCACTTGAAGGTTCACATGTTGAACCTCTATCTACTAATAGATCCCACGATGTTCCCAACAAATTACAAAGGGACCATCCTATTTCACAAGTTATCAGTAATGTTCGTGATGGTATGTCTACAAGGAGGAGAGGTAAGGTTGATTATAAGAAATTAGCGTGCCTTTTCCCTCCTGAATGTGAAGATTTTCTTGCATCTTGCTATGTGTCAAAAATTGAGCCTAAAAATTTCAATGAAGCCCTAAAAGATGAATGTTGGATTAATTCTATGCAAGAAGAACTTGACCAATTCTCAAAAAATGATGTTTGGGTTCTTGTGCGCAGACCCACCTCTGTGAATGTTATTGGAACTAAATGCATCTTCAAAAACAAATAGAATAATGTGGGAGAGATAATAAGAAATAAGGCAAGACTTGTGGCTCAAGGGTATACACAGGTCGAGGGGGTGGATTTTGATGAAACTTTTGCACATGTTGCCCGCATTGAGTCTATATGTCTTTAACTTGCTATTGCTTGCTTTCTTGATATTACTCTTCAACAAATGGATGTAAAAAGTGTTTTTTTAATGGCATCTTAGAAGATGAAGTTTTTGTTGAACAACCAGAATGGGAATAAGCAGGAATTGACAATCGCTTTTGAGAAGAAATATTTGTCATTTATTCAATTTCTGGCTTTTACATAAATTACATCAGTGATAATATGCCTTGAGATGATCTGCATGCCAAGGGTTCTTGAAAGGTGTGCCGTCTAGTTCTGCCAATCTATAGGTTCCTTCTTTCACAATGCTAGCTACTCTGAATGGACCCTACCAGTTTGGAGATAACTTATTTCTTCCAATTTTTCTGCCCGTTGCTTCAATCTTTCTTAGGACCGAATCTCCAACTAAGAAAGTTCTTGGTTTTACTCTCTTATCATGGTGAATCTTGGTAAGCTTCTTGTAATTGATCATTCTGAGACGGGCTTCTAGTCGCTTTTCTTCAAGGTTGTCCAAGTCGAGCTGTCTGGACAAATTGTTCTGTTGTTAATTGAAGAAGGTGACCCGAACTGTAGGGAGAGCTAATTCAACTGGTGCCATTGCTTCTGAGCCATAAGTTAGTGCAAACGGGGTTTCATTAGTAGATCCCCGTATTGACGTTCTGATCCCCCATAGGACGATTGGCAACTGCTCTAGCCAACTTCCCTTTTTCTCCTCTAAATTTCTCTTTAAGGCATGCATGATCTTCTTATTTCCTGCCTCTGCCTGACCATTGCCTTGCGGATGAGCTACCAAGGACATTCTATGTTTGACATTCAGTCTATCACAGCTGGCTGTAATTTTTTTAGAAAACTGAGTGCCATGGTCGGAGATGATCATCCGAGGGAGTCCGAAACGGCAGAAGATCTGCTCGTATACGAACTTTATCGCTTGATCCTCGGTTATGCTAGTGAGTGGCTTCGCTTCTATCCATTTTGTGAAGTAATCGACTGCAACAATTACATACTCGTACCCATGCTTTACTTTGGAGAAAGGACCAATGAGGTCGATTCCCCACATGTCAAAAGGCCATGCTACGACCACCGGGGTTTGCAGGACCGAGGGTAGCCGTGGAATGTTTGCATATCTTTGGCACTTGTCGCATTTCTTCACATAGTCCGTTGCGTCCCTTCTCATGCTCGGCCAATAATAGCCGTGAAAATTCATTTTGTCCAACAGAGTCCTCAGACCTGGGTGTTCTCCACACTCGCCTTCATGTACCTCGACCAAGAGATCATTTACTGTCTCTGGTCGTATGCATCAAAGGAGAGGTTTGGTGTTGGATCGTTTGTATAGCATGCCTCCGACGACCGAGTATTTGCATGCTCGGTTTCTGATTATTTGGGCTTCACTCTTCCCTTCTGGCAAGATGCCTTGCTCAATGTAACTTTTTATGTCGTCGATTCAACATTTTTGAGCTTCCACGACGACCATAATTTCCTCATGGTTGATGGCTGGACTTTTGAGGAACATGAGTTCAACGTTAGGAGGAACTTCCTCAGCTTCTGAGGATGCGATCTTGGAAAGGTAATCTACTCAGGAATTACCCTCTCTCAGGATTTGTTCCAGTTCCCAATATTTAAAGAGGGTCAACAATTTTTGTGTCAATTGTTGATACTTGGCCAATACTCGGTGATTTACTTCGTACTCGCCCAGTATCTGTTTTACCACTAGTTGGGAATCAGTGTAAATTACTATGTCCTCAGCCCCCAAGCTTAGTGCGAGCTCGATTCTGGCGATCAAGGCTTCACACTCGACCTGATTGTTCGAAGTTTTGAACTGGAATCTTAAGGCCATATCCAACTCTCCTGAATCCGTAATAATCAGCGAGAGACCAGCCCCACTTCTTTCTACTCCTGCAGATCCATCCACGAACAAGGTCCAATATGAAATAGGCCTTGTCTTCGTTTCCCCACCAGTCATGGTCGCCTTTTTGGTCACTGGGTCAACTCCTTCTTGAACATTTTCTTACTCGTCCCTTGCCCGGGTGAATGAACTTTAAGCAATAAAGTCAGCCAAAACTTGTGCTCGGATCGTTTTCCTGGCTTCATAACTGATATCATATCCGGATAGAGCGGTTTTGCAAGGTCAGTTTCAGCCTTACATTCATGGTCAGAAAGGCCCTTTAATCACGCATTTGTTATACGCCGATGATATGCTTCTATTCTGTAACGGCTCCAAGCGGTCTATTCTGGGTCTGAAGAGCATTTTGCGGGCATATGAAGCTTCGTCTGGACAGAGAGTGAATGCCAACAAGAGCGGTTTCTATTTGTCGCAAAGATGTACTCCTAGGCAGGTTTTAAGAATCGTAGGATGGTCGGGCTTTACGCATAGAACTTGGCCGTTGAAATACTTGGGTCTTCCTTTATATAAAGGTCGGATTCGGAGAGTTTATTTTGAGGACCTGGAGAGGAAAGTTACGGGCAGAATATACAATTGGCGGAATAATTTATTATCATTCGGGGCGAAGGTTACTCTTATTAAATCTATTCTGTGTAGTCTTCCGGTATATGCTATGGCGGCGTTAAAAGTTTGTAAGTCGGTTCTTCGTCGAATCAAGCAGAAAATGGCGAGTTTCCTTTGGAGTGATCGGGGAAACAATCGATATCATTGGATTGCTTGGCATCGAGTTTGCCGCCCATTGAATGAAGGAGGGCTGGGCATTCGGCCTTTGCATCAAATTATGGATTCATTGCATGCTAAACTCGCTTGGAAGGTGATTAATCATCAGGGGCAGTGGACTGAGTTTTGCTTAGCAAAATATGGTTTACATCAAGAGGTTGGTTTTCGGCATGTCACAAAGTCTTGGTGGGTAGTTTTGGATCAGTATCCTTTGGTTCAGGAGTCTTGCCGTTGGGTTGTGGGTAGGGGAAACATCTCTTTTTGGGATGATAATTGGTGTGGTACTCGTTTATTTGGGCCTCTTCCAGTGGACAGAAACCTTACAGTTGTCGCTGCGATGCAACAGTATGATAGTTTGATTCAGCTGGTTCCTCAGGCTGTTCGACATCGGGTAAATCATATTCACTGTGATGATCTCCTTCCAGACAGACTGATTTGCGAGCTTACTGCTTCGGGTGATTTCAAAGCTAGCGTCTTTTCGCATTATCACAGGGAGCCAGGGCAGTCTCATAGGTGGGCTCAACTCATTTGGCAGAAGTGGTTACCTTTGCGAGTGAGTTGTTTTCTATGGAAGTTATTTCATAATGCTTTGCCGGTCGATGTTAACATACAAGCGTGTCATGTCCAGTTAGCTTCCAAATGTCGTTGTTGCTTTGACTCACATTCCGTAGAATCCATTAATCATCTGTTTGTTGGTTCTCAAGTTGCTAGTCAATTATGGACAAGTTTTGCGACTCGTTTTCAGTTAATCACAAGGTATGAGAGCCTTCATCACATATTCTGGGTTTGGTCATCTGTTTCGCTGCAGTCTCAGCTCGGAATGACTATGTTTAGTATTTTCGCTATTACATGTTGGGAGATTTGGAAGGAGCGGTGTGCGGAGGTATTTGAAGATGGCAAGATGCTCAAGGACCGTATAGCCTCTCGGATTTTTGAAGGTGTTCGAGAAGCCAACCTTTGTTTTGTTCCGAAGTCTAGAAGTGGTAGGGATGCATGTGCAGCTATCCAGTCCTTTCAGTTGCGGGTTTCTCCGGTGTTTATTAAGAGGGGTAAGTGGGTCAGATGGATTCCTCCGATTGCTGGTTACAAACTTAACACAGACGGCTCGTCCAAAGATGGGAGATGTACTGGTGGTGGGGTAATTCGAGATGGTTTGGGGAATTTTGTCTGTGCCTTCTCTAGCGATTATGGGCATGGGACGAATATGAGGGCAGAAATTTTAGCTCTTCGTGAGGGTCTACATCTATGTCATTTGCTTCATCTCGATGATGTGGTTGTGGAATCAGATTCTCTTACGGCGGTTAACGTGTTAGTTGGGGGTCTTCGTGAGCCTTGGCAGCACATATATTTGCTTCAGGACTGTAGGGGCCTTTTGGGTAGATTCGTGTTGAGGCATGTTTTTAGAGAGAAAAATATGGTAGCTGATAGATTGGCGGCTTTTGCGCATGAGCATGGGAGTCAAGTGGTGATTTCAGAGTTTGTGAATCTTCCTGTCCTAATTAAAAAAGTTATAGCTTTTGATAGGGATGGTCTGTATAGTTTCAGGAAATAGTTTCCTTGTTTTTTCGAGGTAAGGTTCCTTGTCTTCTTCGGTTGACAGGTTGTCCCCCTCTATTGTTTATTTGTTTGTTTTAATAATATTCCCGCAGGTGCCGCCCTGCTTTCTCAAAAAAAAATATCATATTCGGAAAGTTCTACCGACTATTTCAACATTCTGCCTACCAAGTCTGGTTTGTGCATAATTTTTCTTAGAGGAAAATTAGTGTGTACTATAATCGAGTGTGCCTGGAAGTATGCTTTTAACTTTTGCGCATGATGAGCACAAGATTTCCACTAATTTTCTCGAGAATTTTCTTTTATTTTGTGCTATTTTTGAGTTAATTATGCTTTGGAAATATTATTATTTGTGTTTTTGTGCTTAATGTAGGTTTCTATGCATAATCGAGCTTTTATATGGTGATTAACACGAAGTTCGAGACAATTTCGGGCTTAAAAGTTGTTTTGGAAATTATTTGGACAAAGTCCGTTAAGTCCGTTAAGGAATTCAAGGCAATTGAGGCTTAACGGAGGCTAACGGAGGCTGAAATCACTAACGGAGGACCATTCTGTTAAGTCAGGAGAAGGCTGGCCGGCGGCGCTAATTACTGAACCTTCAAGGGCACCGGAGTAATAATCAGAAGTTCAGGGGAGCCGGCATAATTTCCAGAACTCCCTTGCTCGTTGTCGAGCTCTCGGTGGTGCCACTTGTCACAAACTGTCGCACTCCCTCCACTCAGCCGGCCCGCGAACTCCTTTATGGATCGGGTCTGACCCGCGTCTTCCTCCAGCCATTCCAGCCCATCAGCCCACCATTTAACCCACTCCCCTCTCACTGTCTAACCCGTTTCCACCCTGGGCCAACCCGCGAAATCCCCCTGGTTCAGCCCGTGCCCTGCCATGATCCAGCCATCTTTTCCTTCCTATTTTTTCCCTTCATTATTTCCTGATCTTCCTAAAATGCCCCTTAGCCTTGGTGCTCTTTTGCTGCCTTCCCTCTTATTTCCAGACAGCCTTCATTTTGCATTAAGAGGTCCTCATTTCGAGACTTTGTTCCCAAATGGGGCACCAACCCCCATTTCACCAAAAATCACACTGAATCTCCTATGCTTGATCACCATTGAAGGTTTGAAGCTTCAAATCAAGGGCCAAGGATGCATTTCCAAAAGATTTCAACCCCGGAACGCGATTTCTTCGGTTTAATTCCTCCTACCTCTATTTTTTATAGTTGTATAATTTCTTGGGTTGATTTATTTTGTAATTGTTAAATTGGTTTGTGCTTCAACTATTTATGGAAATGCAATTATTTTTTATGTCCAATGTAGTGTTTTAATTTAATTTATCTCTTTATTTAGTACACAATTATGTTGGTTATTCTTTTGTGAAATTAATGCTTTTAATTATCTGACCAATAATTAAATGATTTTAGAAATGTTTAGGATCCGCGAGAGCTACCTTTATATTTCGGACCAATCAATTTAATAGTTGGTGTTCTGTGACACTCACCGATAGCCATAATGAGACTAGGTTTGACACGCGATCGAACCACCTTAGCCATTCGCGAGGTCGGGGAGGCTAGGGTTGACTATAAGATGCGAGAGCCCGTAGTTAACTAATTTTAGCTGTCTCGGCTACCAACATGAATTGTAGAAAAATATAGAGAGTTTCTTTTTGCGAAGTATTACCCATGCGCTTGGTTATTATTGTGTGTTATTCATGCTTTTAATGGCGTAGCGAACCATTAGATGATCACTAGAATGATAAGATACGAAGCGAAAGCCCTTCCTATTATTCCGAGAATCACAATAGTACTTTGCGTGGTGTGAGACCGAAAGGAGATCGCGCGTAGATAGTCTTTGGATGCTTGTTTACACATGCAGTTATTTTCTCCCCTATGTTATGTGTTGCAATGATATGAGCCCGTAGCAAGGTTGAGAGATAGCTAGATTTGCTATACGTAGCGAAAGCCCGTAGCGAATAAAATAGTGCGTCCGACTACCAAGACTTGAGTTAAAGAAAAGCAAAAAGAGGATTAAATTAAACATTGGCTCGACTAGAAATAATGTGTTCATATATTTTTATCTTGATTTGTTGTTGCCAAACCACCTCCGCAGTAGATTAGATTTAATTGCTTTCTAGGTTATTTATATTTTTAGATTTTAATTCATTTTATTTTGGCTCAAATATAATTAGTTAGCATAATTTCGGTACTTAGTTGGAGTGAGAGTTATATGTTGATGATGAAAAGCTTGGTTTGGGCATGTGTGTATGACAAGAGCATGATATAGGCCATCTTTGGACTGTTTGTGCCTTTCTCTATCCTACCCATTTATCTCACAAAAATCCCTAGTATCCCCATTGAGCTTATTTAAAGACTGGTGTGTGCCTAGAGCACACAATGACCCCCATTCGACTTCATTTCTTACACCTGCATTATCCTATCCCGTAAACTTATACACTTTAGCTATCGCCCTTCAAGAGAGCATGAGAGAGCATGATTTGGAATGAATTATTTTATTCTTGTAATCTTGTTGGGAAGTGTATGCTTCATGAAGAGTTTGTTCTTATTGATGTTGATGTTGGTATTTGACAATTGTTGTTGAATGGTGGTGAAAAAAAAATGAAATGAAAAAGAAAAGAGCCCCCTTGGAAAGCAATGAAAAGAAAGAAAGAAAAGAAAAGAAAAATGTAAAGGGTGGACACAAAAGAAAAAAAAATGTCATTGTTCTTAATTTTTTCAAGGAGATATAAGGGTGGTACTTAATTGTTTGTAGTAGATGAGACACTTTCTTCAACCCAAAGTTTAACATTTAAGGGGTTGTTGAAGTGAGGTTATGGTACTTCAATTCTTTGCTCTCTTGACTTGTTATCTTATCCTTCATTTGTAGCCCAAACCTTGGCCGAACATTACAAGCTTTATAACCAAAGAGCTCTAGTTCAACTGGTACTGCTCACTTCTCTTAACGGAGAGGTTGGGTGTTCGAGTCTCACTAGAGACACCCTGGACTTTACAACTCTCAGTAGAGAGGTCGGGTGTTCAAGCCTCTTCAGAGGCATCGTTGTTGTTAAAGCCTTATCCAAAGGCCCCATTTAGCTACTCACTTATCTTAACGGAGAGGTTGAGTATTCAAGCCCTACCAGAGGCACCTTGGGACTTAACTACTCTCAACCGAGAGGTCGGGTGTTCAAAGCCTCACCAGAGGCACCATTTGTTCGAGCCACACCAAAGGCATCATATATATATAATTGTAGCCTTTCAAGGCATTAAAAATAATAAAAAATAATTAAGGGTTGGGGTACGGTCTATGTCCCCTCCAACCTTTTAAAAAAAAACATTACAAGCTTTATAAAGTCCTATTGATATTGCCATGCCATGTGTTCTTGCCATGTCTTGTAAAAAAATATTTGTTGATGAATCTTCCTGTGAGACCCCGAATCCTTATGTACTTTCTTAGATGAATTTACATTCATAATAACCATTTTTACAAGTTTACATGTGGCCACGACGTTCATAGTAGTTGTCGTCGTAAGTTTGATTCCCCGATTCGCGATTTTAGTTATCGTGTTGTCTTATTACTTGGTTAGTATTATTTTGATCCTAGGTTTGCCCCTGGATGACTAGGGGGACCTTGGGGATTAACTTGGTATTATTTTGGTTTGGTCGTGTTTAAGTTTGAACACGCTCGTGTTTCATTTCCGGTGTGACTTGTGTATTCGCCTCAGACATGATAGGGCTGTAGTAATTTGGCCATAGTTTTCTGTAGACAACTCGGAATTGAGATCTGTTTGATGTGTTAGAAACTAGACCTCAAGATCTTTCTAACCATACCTCTTGCGTAGTTTTGGGAGTTGTATTTCAGTACATGCACATTTTTAAAGTTGACTGAATCAGTTATTCTCGGTATTTCCGGAAATTTGAGTTTTGCCTTGTTTATTGGATTTACTTGGAGACCCTTAATGAATTTCACTAAACCTGAACTTAGACCTTAATTAGACCTTAATTTGAGTGAATTAAGCCTAAGTGAAAATTTTAGCACTTAGTCCTCAATTAGGGACTTAATCTCACTTAAAAATAGACCTATAAGGGCTTGACACTTGTTTTCCACTCACTCTCTCACCTCTTAGTGTACCATGGCTGGAGAACTCCACTCATTACACCTCATAAAATCAGATATTTACAGCCACCATGGATGAAAGCTTGAATGTGGGAGATTCTTGGTGAGATTAGTGTGTGTTTTGTGATTTCCCGGAGATCCAGCCACCCGATTTTGGATTCGAGACCACCCAATCGTAGCTATCGACGAGGAGACTACTAATCCTTACTTTGTTTTCCTTTTTTCTCAACATTTTATAAGCTTAAGGTATGCTTCTAATCCCTGAAAATTTGTATGTTCAATATAATGACTTACTCCCTTCATAATAGTTGTAGTATACATGCTTAGGAAGACTTCTTGTGAAGTACAAATCTTCTTTTCAACAAGTTATAAATCTGGAAATTATGGGGCTGATTTGTTAAGTTATTAATTTGGGTTTGAGTAAAGCATGAATGTGGTTCTAATTGTGCTTAGGAGTAATTCTTGTGAAGGAACTCATTGCAATTGTTAACTTTAAAGAATTTTTCACTTTAGGGTTAAAATCTGAATAATTTTGGGGCTGCCCTCTACACTTAATAAATTAGGTTTGTGTATAGCATTAAAAGTGTTCTAAACATGACTTGGAACAACTAATGTTCATGGACTTGTTAGAATTGGAAACTTCAATGAGATGACTAGTTTAGGATTTCACCAATTAGGAAGAAACCTCACAGATTCAGTACTAATTTTGGGCTGTTTTCCGGAAACTACTGGTACTAATCAACTGCATGTAATTGCCTAAAAATATTTTATGTTGGTCATGTGTATGTTAAGTGATGCTCTGTAAATTTTCATAAATTTTGGAGTTCGGGAAGTATTTTTAATCAATCATGAACCATGGCTGCGACAGTGAGTCTGAACAAGGGGAACTGGTTATTAGCATGATCTTCATGAGATCATAAATTGATGAATACATATCCAATTGGAGTGTTTTAAAATTATAAACTCTAGATAAAAGAGTCTAGTTTTTGGAAATGTAAGATATGTGTCATTTGGATCAATGAGGAAGTTTTGGTGAAGTTTGTATGATGGACATGCAGTACATGCCACATCAGTAAATCAGATTTCTGACATGAACTTGGAGGGGCTGTATTTTGATGAATAAAAGTCCTAATGGATCAATTTAAAAGTCTAAAGTATAGTATCAAGAGTCTAGTTTCAGACTAGGTAATAATCCACTCATTTGGAGTTGTGATAAATTCATGGCTGAATTTACAAGTTGACTAAGCAGAATGAGTCACAACAGAGAACCAGATTTTTAACATGAATTTGAGGTGACTGTATTTTGATGAATACAGGTCCAAATAGAGTACTTTAAAGTGCTAAATTATATTTCCAAGAGTCTAGTTTCTGAATATATAAAATTAATGAAATTTGGAGTTGTGAGGAAATAATGGTCGAATTTATTAATTGACTGGGTAGAATAATCATAACAGAAAAAGAGATTATTAGCTTGTTCTTGATATGATCATAGATTGATGAACACAAGTCCAAATGAAGTGATTTAAAAGGCTAAGTTATAGTTTAAAGAGCCTACTTTCTGAATAAGAAATATTCAGTACATATTTTGTGTTGAGAGGAATTTTTAATGCAATTAGAAAGATTGCTGCGCTGAGTGATTTGTAATATTTGAACTTGTTAAGGATTGATTCTCCATACTTGATGAATATGACTTATAAAGCATATAGTGTTTCTTGCCTTCAAGCATGTTCTACTATTGGGTTGTTAACTTGCTATGAAATTTGGATTCCACTAATAGGTGGGATTATGAACTTGAATTGAACTAAGGCTTGATTTGATATTAATCAACTTAGGCTTCCATCTTCTACTTGACTTATTGATACGTGAACTAGGGTTCCTAAATGGAACGAGAACCTAGCTATGCTTTAAACAAGAACATAGAAGGGCTAGAAATGCATATAGCATTTATACCCTATTTTGAAGAAAATGTAGTAAGGACTCAACGGAGTCGAGTTAAGGAACAATTGAACCTTACGAGGATCGTGGTGAGATCCTATGATAATTATATTATATTTGACTAGATTACTAGCTTTTGGGACTTGAATCGAATAGAGTGAACAACTTGACACTTATGATTTAGAGACTCAAAAGAGCTCCTATTGTGGTTTTGTGATTATTGTAAAAATGTGAATAATCGTATGAGTTTAGTAGATCATTATATCTACTTGAGAATTAGCAAGTAAACATCTACTTGTGCATTGTATATAAGTCCAGCTAGCATTACTTGAGTTTTCATGTTGAAGGTGGGACGATGCATTGTCTTCACGAATTATGGGATTCGTGGTTGCAATGTATCGCCGTACCGGATTCGGTTTTCACACACCCCTCCACTGCTAGCCATAGTGGGGAAGTAGCCCCCTTTGTCATAACCAATTGAGCACATTGGCTAGTGCTATTTTCCCGAGTAGAGAGCTCGGACCCGAGAAGAGAGCTCAATACTTTGATACCCGATCACGGGTATCACTGGCACGGTATGATTAACAGTTGTGATTGCAGGAGCAATACGACGACAGTGATTTGGTATCTTCTCAATCCCTTATGTGGCTTCCTATGGACACTTATGTGATAACAAAGTGTTAGTTGAACATGAGATCATATTGACCATGTTTGTATGTATTAATGTTATTGAGAGACTTGATGTGTATATATATAAATATGCACACTTATACATAATGATTCTGTGAACAACTTGATTTGTATATATATAGATATATATACTTGCATATGATGTTTTTATAGAAACTACCTTCTAAATTTGATTTGTGTTTGAACAGGGAATTACACCCTGGTTCATTTGGACGGTTTAGTAAATAAGAAGAAATGACTATCTTGTGGAGTATCTAAACGATACGACACCTCTTCACAGGTTTTTCTGTCATTTGTAAAATGACACCATGATTATTTTTATGTTACATAATTATATGTTACATATCTCTTGTAGTAGCGTACTGGGTCATTATGACTCATTCTGTACTTTGTTTCTAGTTGTAGTAAATTGGTAGCCGTGTTGAGGTCGAGTAGATCGTGACTGCAGCAGAGCACAACTGATCGATAGATCGAGATTAGATCGTGTGGTTCATGCTAGTAGCAGCAGACATCCCCGAGTAGTAGCTTGTGGAGTCCTGGTTTCTTCTCCGAGGATCACCGAAAGAGTGATGACCCCTTTTACCACGACTTTATGTCCGGTAAAACCTTCTAATTGTATGCTGCTCGGTCTAAGGTGGACGTCCCCCAATCCCATTTCCCTGAAGCAAGCATAATACAAGATATCTCTTCCTGTCCCTGTGTCCACGAGCACCCGCTTCACCTCGCTGTTGTGAATTCTTACTCGGAGAGTTAAGGGTTGTTGGCGAGCAGTCTCATAGTCTCACTGGAAGCTAGCTCACCTGGCCCGAAAGTGATCCCCCCTGCCTCATCAGATTGCGGCATCATATGAACCACATGCTTTAAGTTGTAAATCATTTTTTCAACTGAGTCCCACTCGGTGCTGCTTCCCTGATGGTGTTGATCAGTTCCTCGGGCCTCCGTTATCCGGTCGAGGATTTTGATGTCTCTCTGGCTATCTTGGCCTTTCCCTCTGATCGCTGCCTCTTCGCTCAAACCTCCTGAGCTCGCCCTTGTCAATCAACTTCTGAATGGCCTTCTTCAGGTTGATACATTCCTCGGTTGTATGACCGATGTCTTTGTGGTAAGCACATCGTTTATTGGGGTTACGGGGATACCGACTTTCTTTCAGCGGCCACGACCTGTCAATTTTGTTTTGGTCGAGCAGGACATTCATTATGTGCTCGCGGCTGGTCGTGAGTGGAGTCCAATCAACATTGTCCCACACATTATTTCCTCGATTATCCTCTTCATTATGGCCGGCTCCTCGCCCCCCTCTGTTCGAGTTGTCCTGAGCTCGATGCGTTCCATCGTGCTCTTTCTTCTTCCCTTCCTTCTTCTCGCTCCCTTCCTTCTTTGTCTCTTCGGTATTGATTACCTGAATTGCATGGGCATACATCTCACCAACCGAAGTTTGGTCCCGTAACATCATTTCTTGCCTCATCAGTCCCTGCTGTAGGCCAGAGATGAAGCACATCTTTATTGATTCCTCCGAAATGTATGGTATTTTGTCCACCATGGCCATGAATCTGTCCATGTAAGTCTGGTTGGACTCATTAATCCGTTGTTGTATTCCAGACAGATCGATTTGCTTCTTCGGCTGGAGACCGGCCGAGGAGAATTGGGTGACGAACATCTGTCTGAATTCATCCCAACTCTCCACTGAATCCAATGGGATACCAATATACCATTTCAACGCTTTTCCCTTGAGTGTTCCTGCGAAAATCTTTCCCCATGCATCCTCGTCATCAGGAGCAACTGCATTCATTTTGACCTCAAAACTGGCCATATGATCTACGACATTAGTAAGGCCCTGATATGATTCGAAGGTAGGGATTTTTTATCGGGTAGTGGGGCCTTTTTCATCCTTTTTTGAAACGGGCCATTCTTGGCTGGAGGTAACAACATCGGTTTTCCCTTTTCCATGGCCTCCAGTCTACCACGTAGGAACTTCACTTCATGTTCGACAGCCAGGGAGGGCTTGCTGGTCGATTTTTGTACCTCAGTGGTTGCGTTCCGACCACTTTTTGGGTACCCTGCTCCTGATTGTTGGGAGTGAGTGCAATGTCCACATGTTTTGTTTTTAATCGCCTCTGTCTGTAACGACCCGACCCGGATTCCAACAAGAAATCCCAAGGTCGTGCCACTGGAACTAACTTAATAAGAGGACAAGCACTTGAGAAACAGTAGTGCTAGTCAAACAGTCAAGCAAACTCGCTCTAAACATGAACATAACGCCGCACTAAAATACGGTATTTCAAAAATCGAATCAGCGAAAGCAATATAAGAAAGAAGTCCCAAGCTATGAAGCTCGAAACCAACGACAATGAAACCAAGAGAGACATTATCTCTCAAAGGAGGAAAATAAAACTCGCGTGCCGCAACATTGCACGCTAATCAAACCATCGGACTCGGGCCGGCGCTTTCAACAAAGAACCAACCCGATATAACAAATACCCAACGGCTAAAGCATACCGGGGTCAACCAACAACTATAAAAATTAGAATAAGGAAATTCCCCAAAGCTACCGCTGCGTGCTAGAGACAACCGAAATAAATACTAAAACCACAAACAAGGCACGACACTACATGTCGCCCAAGAAATAACCAATACAAATACCCAATTATTCTACCCGATCAGTAAAGTCTAAATAACTTTACAAAATGTCGATCTCACAGAATAGCAAAGTACATGAAATCAATGACAATGCTAAAAGGAACAAGACTCCACAAGTCGCTACTCTGAAAGTCTACTGCTACAAACACGAACCACACGATCTAACCTCGATCTATCGACCACTGCCTCACATACACGATCTATTTGACCGGCTATCACATCGCAACTAAAAACAAGTACGAGATGAGTCATAATGACCCAAGACGCTACTACAATATATATGCAACATATAATTATGTAACATAAACATAACTGTGGTGTCATTTTATATATGACGTAAAAACCCATGAAGAGGCGTCAGATCGCTTCGATACTCCACAAGATATCCACTCCTTCTTACTTACTAAACCGTCTAAATGAACCTGTGGTGTAATTCCCTGCTCACACACAAATCAAATGAATTAGAAGGTAGTTCCCACAAAACATCATATGCAAGTATACATATCATTATATATACGAATCAAGCTATTCACACTGTTACCACGTGTAAGTGGTGCATGTTTATATATATACACCTATATCGCATGTATATCTCTAAATATACATATCAAATCTCCCATAAAATCATCATGCATAAGTGTGCATATCTATATATATACACATCAAGTCTTTCATATATATCTCATATACAAGTATGCATATATCTATATATACATATCAAATCTCTATATATCATAGCCAATACAAACATGGTCAATAAGATCTCATGTTCAACTACACTTTGTTATCACATAAGTGCCCATAGAAGCCACATAAAGGATAGAGAAGATACCAAATCACTTCCGCCGTATTGCTCCCGCAATCACAACCGTTAATCAATCGTGCCAGTGATACCCGTGTTCAGTATCAAAGTACCGAAGCCTCTCGGTCCGAGCTCTCTACTCTGGAAAATAGCACTAGCCAACGCGCTTTGGTTACGGCAGTGGCTACTTCCCCACCGTAGCTAGCAGGGAGGTGTGTGTGAAACCCGATTCGCACGGCGATACATTGCAACCACGAATCCCATAATTGTGAAGACAATGCATCGCCCCACCA
The DNA here is from genome assembly GCA_013146195.2 of Codonopsis lanceolata. Classification (NCBI taxonomy): domain Eukaryota; kingdom Viridiplantae; phylum Streptophyta; class Magnoliopsida; order Asterales; family Campanulaceae; genus Codonopsis; species Codonopsis lanceolata. The sequence continues at coordinate 131,796,697 of CM028378.1, forward strand.
TCATCATCAAACTCAAGTAATGCAACTGGACTTATATGCAATGCACAAGTAGATGTTTACTTGCTAATTCTCAAGTAGATATAATGACCTACTAAACTCATACGATTATGCACATTGTTACATAAATCACAAAACCACAATAGGAACTCATTTGAGTCTCTAAATCATAAGTGCCAAGTTTGTTCACTCTATTCAATTCAAGTCCCAAAAGCTAGTAATCTAGTCAATGGAATATAATTGTCATAAAAGATCTCACCACGATCCTCGTAAGGTTCAATTGTTCCTTAACTCGACTCCTGAGTCTTTACTACAATTCCAACCAAATAGAGTTTGAACACTATATGTGTCCCAAGACTCTTTTCTATGTTCTCGCTTGAGGCATAGCAAGGTTCTCATTCCATTTAGGAATCTTAGTTCAAGTCCCAAGTCAATTATATAAGGAAGCCTAAGTTGATTATTGTGAAATCAAGCTTAGTTCAATTTTGATTCATAATTCCACTTAATAGTAGAATCCAAGTTCACCACAATTCATTAACTGTGAGAACATCGGGCACGAAGGCAAATACATTCAATATGCTCATAAGTCATATCATAGAAACACATAGAAGAATCAATTCTTGACAAGGTAGGAAATCATGCATTTAGTCATAATATAAAATATACACAGATTCCATATTCACCTATGAAATTCAACAGAGTCACAACTTAACCATCATTCCATTAAGTACTATCCAAGACTACTCGTTAGTCTCGGATCATGAAGCCATTTACTAAACTCTTCCTAGAGTAGTAACTCATTCAATAACACAAAAGTCGATGGTAGTCAAAGACTTAAGCAACACTAGAGCGGTAATAACTCGTAAGGTCAAACCATACCGGTGAGTCTTAGATAACAACATGGTCATCCTAGCGACTTATACAAGTAGACTCCATGTATAGAGTACTAAGAAAGCCCCAATCCAAATCTTCTCATAGAATAGTCCTCAAATTCATTATTCAACAAGTAGGTGTTTTTACTCATTAAAGAATCAAGTAGGAATTCGACAAGAGCGAATTCAACTTGTCAAGTAGATACATCATTCTACAACATGCTCTCAATTGTGCATTTGCTTCACACAATCACATAAACCACATAAGAACTCGATTGAGTCTTATAATCACTCATATCAAACATGCCCTTCAATCCATCCCAAAGTCACGTAGGCTAATATATTAGTCTAACGCACTACAAACATCGTAGGATTGAATGTGGAGTCGGTATTGTTCAATAACTCCCTAATCTCAACTCCGTGAGTTTTACTAAAATTCAACCAAATAGAGCATTGATAATATATGCATTACATTGCCCTTTCCTAAGTTCTCCTTTCATTTAGAACTCGATAACTAGGCCGCTCATGATCTTAAACTAGCCTTAAACACAATCCAGAGTTTCAAACCCTAGTTTCGGTGATTTTGTTAAACCTTGAATTGAAACATATTCTTTCACAAGAGTTATTCCTAAGCTCATTATAAACAACATTCATGCTTTACAAAATGTCAAAATCACAACTTCATAGAGAATTCATAAAATCCTACACATATTTCAAAGGTTGAATTGGAGGATTTGTCTTCTAAAAGATGTTCATAATCATCAATAGAGCAACTATAATGAAGGGGTCATGTCATTTTATTGAACATGAAAATTTCAGGGATTTCTCAACGTACCTTAGTCCTAAGATTAATGGAGGAAAGGTTGATTAGAGTAAGGATTGTAGAGATCGAGAGCTTCGATTTGGCGGTCTCGGTTCGACGATCGGACCACGGATCTCAGGAAATGGTCTCTCAAGTTTGTGTGACCTCCATGGACGAAATTTGGAGCTTAGTCTCTGAATCTCTGGTTATGGATGAACACAAATGGCTGGAAAGGCTGAATTTTGAGTTTATATACTTCCCAAGAGTCCCCAATCCAAGTGATGGTGTTAGAGGCTTCCTAATTGGCCAAGGGTGACCATTGATAAGGAATGATCAAAGGGTTCACAAGGGTTGTTGAAGAGTCAACAAAGGTGGCTTTGAGTCACAATGGACGTCCAAGGGCAAGGGTGCAGAGTCAATAGCCAAAACCCACTCCAAAACTCACAAATGCAAAATAGACCAATTTAGATTGTTGTTACTGGACAGTCGATCTTGTAAAATCGACCATAATATCTCACACCTCCAAATGAGGTGATTATTGATTTTTAGAAACTAGACTCTTTAAAATATAGTTTAGAATTTTAAATTACTCAATTTGGACTTATATTCATCAAAATATGGCTACTACAAGTCAAGTACAGAAGCTGATTTCCTGAAAATAGAATTCTGGCACAGCCGTAAGTAAAGACC
>CM028378.1:131799157-131844361 GCA_013146195.2 Codonopsis lanceolata
ATATAACTAATCTGAAAGGGGATGCTCGCCGATGGAAGTAGGCGACATTGATAGCTAGGTTAGTTGTTCCTCGGCCCTGAGGCATCTTACGTGCATGGCCTTAATACCCGGACACTGACCTGGAGATCGCGTCCCAAAGAATCACATCCCGGGCAGATGATGTCGATCGCAAAGATAACCTACGGGAACAAGAAGTAGCCGCTTCCTCCTCCCTGCATCGTGGGGTACGGCTCGAACCGGTGGTCACGAGCCTCCGCGCTCGAAGTTTGGCAAGCGTGACAATCCATGGGAACAAGAGATAGATGTTCCTCCCTCCACCCGGCTGGGTGCCGGTTCGTAAAATGAGCCCGGTCCAAGCAATATGGCCGCTCAGAGAACGGAGATGCCGACGATGAAGAGGGAGACACTTCGGTGGCTCATGCCGATGAAGTCTAGGACTTCTTCGCACCTCGCATGAGTATGGGCCCGCCGTGGACGCCAGCAGTAATCGAGAGACCGCTGGGGCTAAGGCCGCAAGAAAAGGAAATGTTTCGACAACAAAGGGGGTACAGTATATATAGATATGTACAATGCAATCAATGTATAATATAGATGTCTTAGTAAATATTCCTAAGTTGCACCTTAGACCTCAGTAAAATTATATTTTAGTATTTTAATATGAGCTTTAAATCGTGGTTTTTCTCTTACTCGCTGGCCAAGCCTCTGATATACTAAAGACTGGAGGTAGCATGCTGAGGGCTTCAAATAATGTCTTCCCTCTCCTTTTTATCTCCTTTATGATAATAATAATTTTTTTTAATTCATATTTTTTTTGTGCTCTAATTTTTTGTCTAGGCGCCTTTCCCGGGTTTTCAACCTAGCGAGCCCTTATTTCTCTTTTTTCATTATATATTTTTTTTTTTAACTTTTGCTGGCAGCCTAACTTTTGCCTAGGCCGCTCTTTCGGTTTTCCTAGCGGGTTGGAGAGGGAAGCATTTATCGGATAGAATGGCTCGGGGCATAGTACCTTTTGAGTTTTCGAGGTCAAGGGCCGGACAAGATCTTCCCCATCCTGATTTGTAAGAAGCACGACACCTCCTGATCGGATCTCCTTAACGATGTATTGTCCCATCCAGGGAGACTTCCATTTTCCCCTAGTATCAACATAACTAGGGGGTTTCTCTCGAAGCACGAGGTCTCCAACTTGGATATCGCGGCCTTCTGACTTTTTATTGAGCTTCGAATGCGCCTTTGATATGCCGGGTATGCTCCAAGGCTAACAGGCGTCGTTCATCAATTAGGCCAATTCTTGACGCCCTTTGATCGATCCAACCAACTTCGCTATATCGACTTCCATCATCACTCTTAGTGATGGAATTTCCACTCTTCGGTCGCACGCTTCCATGCCATATGCCGTGGAGTAAGGGGTAGCCCCAGCTGGGTGCGCGATCGAAGTACCTGCAGAGGGCTAGTGGCAATTTTATGGCCGCGATCTCTTCCTGTCGCGGCCATTTTTCTGATGATGTTCTCGAGAGTTTTGTTGGCTGCTTCAACGACACCATTAGCTTGTGGCCGGTATGGGGAGGATTTGTGTCTTTGGATCTTGACCTCATCCAGCAGACGATTCACGTCCCCTTCAAAATGAGAGCCGTTGTCGGAGATTATTTCGAAAAGTACCCTATAACGATATATAATATTGGCCCGGATAAACTCGGACACCTTTCGGGCATTTAGGATCTTGTAGGAAGAGGCTTCCACCCACTTTGTGAAGTAATCGACGGCTACCAGGACGTATTCATGGCCATTGGATCCCTTCGGGTGAATTTGGCCTATGACGTCAATTCCCCATGTTGAGAACGGCCAGGGGGCTGTGGAGTTGTATAGGACGTGTGGGGGCACATGCTGTAGATTGGCAAAGCGTTGACATTTGTCGCAATGTCGCACCCACCAAATACAATCAGTTTCGAGCGTACTCCAATAGTACCCCTGTTGGATGACTTTTTTAGATAGCATATGGCCATTCATGTGGGGCCCACAGGTACCACCGTGTAGTTGATCCATAATTTGCTCAGCTTTGGCCTGATTGACACATAGTAAGTTGAGGCCTTGATAGTGTCTCTTATACAGGCTGCCACCGCTGAGTACGAATTGGGAGGCCCACCTTCGCAGGGAGACTCTTCCCTTTTTGTCTAAGCCTGGAGGATAAAGACCTTTATGGAGCAGATTTAAGATGTCAGGATACCAGAGCTCGTGATCTGCTTCAGGGGCTGCATTGATTTTGAAACAGTATGCCGGAGTGACCTTCTTCCCGACTATAAATGGTTGAACTTTAGTTTCTGCGGGAATCTGGACTAGTGATGCTAGAGTGGCCAAGGCATCGGCGAATTGATTCCTATCTCGTGGCAGATAATGAAACGAGATAGAACCAAATCGGGCGGCGACTGTTGTTAACTTGGCATGATAGAGCTGCAGCCGAGGATCCTGGGTCTTCCATCTTCCTTCGACTTGATTTATGATTAGGGCAGAGTCTCCATAGACTTCGAGATCTCTAGCCCCCCTTTGGAGAACTTTTTCTAAGCCAGCAATACAGGCTTCATATTCCGCCGTATTATTTGAACATTCGAACTCCAACCTTATAGCTAGCAGAGTATGAGAGTCAGTCGGATCGATTAACAAGATTCCTATGCCAAAGCCTCTTTTGTTTGCGGCTTCATCAAAGAACATTTGCAAACATGTGTCATGGTCAGTGATTTCTAGGACACCTTCATCTAGGAAACCAGGCTCAGTCGCATCTCCGGCCTTTAAAGGTAGATCGACTAAGTGGTCTGCAATGACGCTCCCTTTGATAGACTTGAGAGTGACATAAGTTATGTCAAACTCATTGAGAAGAAAGGACCACTTGGCCAGTCGGCTGGACAGTGATGGCTTACCAAAGATGTACTTGATAGGGTCCATTCTGGATATGAGTTTGATGGACCTTCCTTGGAGATAGGTTTTGAGCCTCTGAGTGGCCCAGACTAGGCCGGTGCAGCTTTTTTCCAGTGCTGAATAATTTAGCTCGTTTCCTTGTAGCTTCCTACTTATGAAATATATGGCATTTTCAATGTAGGAATCTTCTTTCTCTTGGGCTAGCATAGCCCCTACTGACGTGTCTGTGATGGTTAAGTATATGAGGAGAGGTTTATGTGTATGGGGTGGAGCTAGCACAGGAGGATTGTTAAGGTAGGCTTTTATTTTCTCGAAGGCTAGCTGGCACTTTGCGTCCCAGACTTGGTCGATATTCTTTTTTAGGAGTTTAAAGAGGGGCTCACATGTAGTGGTCAGCTGTCTGATGAACCGGCTGATGTACTGCAACCGGCCTAGGAAGCCTTTGACTTTGGTTGGAATCTTTCGAAGAACTTCCGAAGATCTTTGATGTGAGCACAGTTGGCGTCGCTGGAATGCACGATCATATCACCAACATAAACCTCCATCTCTTTATGGATCATGTCGTGGAAGAGGGTGGTGGCGGCCCTCTGGTAAGTGGCTTCGGCATTCTTCAATCCAAATGGCATAACAGTGTAACAATAAGTCCCCCGGGGAGTAGTGAATGAGGTCTTCTCCTGGTCTTCTGCTGCCATTTTGATTTGGTTGTAGCCCAGCATGCCGTCGATGAAGGATCGGACTTTGTGAGCTGCGATAGCATCTACCACAATATCAATGTTGGGCAGGGGGAAGTCATCTTTGGGCGACACTTTGTTGAGGTCGCGGAAGTCTACTCAGATTCTGACTTTCCCGTTGGGCTTGGGAACGGTCACTACATTGGACAGCCAGGTCGGGTATTCAACTATCCGAATGAAGTTGACACGCAGCTGTTTCATGATTTCTTCTTTAACTTGTAGTGACCATTCTAGCTTAATGCGTTGGAGCTTCTTTTTGACTGGGCGAGCATCCGGAATTCCGGATATGTGGGAATCCGGTGCTCGACTATAGCTGGATCCAGGCCGGGCATATTTTCGTAGGACCAGGCAAAAATGTCTACGAACTCTTTGAGGAGATCAACGAGTGCCTTCCTTTCTGGACCTTGGAGGTAGCTGCCGATTCTGATTTCTTTGACTTCATTGTGCAGCCCCAGGTTGATAGTAGACAAGTCTTCAATAGTTGCTGAGGAATGGCTCTGTTCCTGGTACTCAACTGACTTTGCAAGCTCAAGTAGATAATTTTTATCTTTTGGGTCCATTTTACTAAATGACTCATTATCATAATTATTATCATTTAATGCTTCTTTTAAAGTAGGTGCAATTAAGGAATAAGCAAAGACATTTATATTATTATTAAAAGCATATTATACATGGGTTATTACATTGTTAAGGACCTGGGGTTTGAGGTCCTCAACTATAGGTAGCGGATCGGTAGATGACCAATCCGTAAAGCTAGGGAAAGGAGTGGGGATAGTATATCCAAAACGGTCTACCAGGTCTGCGGGCGTCAAGAGCGGACCGGTCGTGGTGTACCAATTCTGCAGAGGCTTATTAGAAATAGACTCGAACTCAGCAGGGAGCTTTTCATAATCAGTGCCTCTGTCTATCATGCCCAGAAAACTGTCTCCCAGACCGTCATCATCTAGCAGGGCCAAAGCATAGTCATCCTGATCTATGGACCAAGCATTTTCAATAGTGACAGTCTTATAAGCGGTGCTACGGGGCTCCAGGGTAACCTGTTCCATTCTATCTGAGAAAATACTGACATCCTCAAAGATTTCCCAACCAGGGCATCTTTTCCCGTTCTGGTCTTTCCAGGGTTCAGGGAACATGAGATAGGCTTCAGTTTCCCCCTTACGTACAAAGTAACCATTTAAGGTTTTTCTATAGGGTTGGAGAGGGGGATATTCATAAGGAAGCTTTTCTCTTTCTACTTTCCTTTTCTCACGCTTCTGTTTCATGACTACGGCTACTTCAGCTGGAGTAGGCGTGTATCCTAGACCTAAGGGAGGGATACATTCCTTAAGTTCATCTTGGACTAAATTGACTAATCCTTGATGATTCCTGCCGAGACCTAGACCAGGCATATAATTCATCTTTCGAAACATGTTTAAAGGGGTCATGTTTCCTAGGGGGTGACTTTCTTTCCAATGATGTCAGTTTCTCGCCCATATTCAATGGTGTTGACTACAGCTTGGGGGATAACCTCAAAGCCACTGAGAAAAATACCAGTGTCCTCATGTTCTATCTCGAGGATTGGGATGTCCTCGTTTTCCTTGTTCTCCACGATCTTATCGGTTAGAATAATCACTATGTGGTCATCGTGGATGAATTTGACACACTGGTGTAATGAAGAGGCTACCCCCTTTACCCCATGAATCCAAGGGCGTCCCAACAACAGGCTAAAGGTGGCTGGTATATCTAGGACTTGGAACTCAACTGGCATGTTTAAGGGCCCAACGGTTAACATTAAAGTGACCACCCCCAAGACACATCGACTGGTGTTGTCGTATGCCTTAACTGTCTGCGAGGAAGGAGTGAGTTCTGATATCTTTATCCCGGTTTGGCTAATGCCGGGCATCTTTGGCGGGACATACATTCAGTGAAGACCCATTATCTACCAAAACTCGGGGAACCCGTTTCTCCAAAATTCCCACAGTGATATGAAGAGCATCAATGTGGTTAGTTCCTTCCCTTGGCAGGTCTAGATCAGTAAACATTATTACGTTCCCGAAATGAATGTTCCCGATCATCTGAGTAATCTCATTTGGGGAGGTTTCAATCGGAATGACTGCCTGACTTAGAGACTTAGCTAGCGTATCACGGTGGGTTTTAGAAGCACACAGTAAGCCCCAGATGGAAATATTGGCCTCAATTTTCTTCATCTGAGCCAATAAAGTATCTTCCACCGCTTTGGCCCCAGTATCTGTTACTTGATCTTTTCCAGAGTGGTCACCTCTTTCAGGGTTTGGCTGATAGGCTCGGCCAGATCGGGTAAGGTGGCTAACATCTCCACCAACCCAAGTGGCTTTTTCAATGTTACAGGTGTTTTGGCTACCAAGGATGGTGTCCCAAGAGAGCATATTACAATTAGGCTCTTTTATGGATAAGGGTGGAGGAATAGGAATGAAGATATATGGAAGTGGATGTTTATTTATTTCAAACTTGGGCACAAAAAGGTTTTCATCAACCTCAATCATATTGATTTGAGGTAGAGGGTTATTGACTACATTTGGTCTGGGTGGAGGCTTTTCAATAACCTTATCATCTATAAGGTCCTGGATAGCATTTTTGAGGGTGTAACATTTATCGGTGAGGTGACCACTGGAGCGATGGTATTCACAGTACTGGGCATGGTTCCAAGTCCTGGGCAGGGGGTTAGGCGGCTTATAATTCTCCAACGGCTTCAGCACTCCTTGTGCCATTAGCCCCTACAGTATCACAGACTGGGGAGCTTGTAGTTCATCATAGTGTCGGCTTACCCTGTTCTGATTCCTGAAATTTTTGGTCGGGCCATCATTTGCTCCCACCGTATTGATAGACCTGTCCGACCCATAATACCATGGAACAGAGCTATAATTTTGGGTAGAAAATGGGGTGGAGGCATTCCCTACCATATTGACGGCTAGTGCTTGTGCGGCTGTCTTTCTTTTGGAGTAACGGAAAGAACTAGGAGACGTATTGGTTTTCAGTTGGCCAGTCCGTATATCATCATCAATACGGGCTCCTATCTCCACTATTTCTTTGAAATTGGTGTAGGGGAGATACCGCATGTGTTCCAGGTAAATGGGCTGGAGATTTTTGATGAACATTCGGCATGACTCGGTCGGATCAGTCAAAGGTGCTTTCTCTTCCACCGATCGCAAACTCTACAAGAAGTTTCCTTTTTCCGTTGGGTGCACGATTCAAGGTCCCTTCTATTTTAGGGGGGTGTTGTCTTTGTATCTTTCAAGGAACACTTCGGCTATCGGTCCCGGTATTCATGGTGTCTTTGCTATCAGACAACATTAACCATTGTTTGGCAGCTCCTATCAGGGTGAGGTGAAAATTGGAAGCCATAGCCTCAAAGCTAGCTCCCCTTGACTGCATGCCAGTGGAATAATACTTCAAATGGGATATAGGGCATCCAGTCCCATCAAATTTTTCTATGTCGGGCATCTTGAATTTTGAGGGCAGTATTGCTGAAGGTTGCAATGTTAGTGCCGGCGTAGAAAATTCCCCTTTATTGAGAAGTTTAAGCAGCATGGCCTTCATATTTTCCATGTCGGCCTCCATTTTGGTGGCTGGGGGAGTTGGCTTTTGGTATATACTGGCTGGATTAGGGAAGGCTGGGTTATTTCCTGGTTGAGGGTTTTGGTGAGGATTTTGGGCTAGTGGGTTTTGGGCAGTGTATGGATTCTGGGTTGGATATGGATATTGGGCATTATAAGGACTCTGTGTTGGATATGGGTATTGGGTTGGATAAAGGTCCTGAGTTGGTGGGTTATTGATAGTTTCAGCCGGGCGACCAGGATCATTAGAAGGTAAGTATGTGGTAACTTGGCCTGGTGGGTTAAAGCTTTTTGGGTCCATATGTGGGCTATTTAGGAGTGGGTTGATCATAGGAAAAGGGAGGTCATTTGGGCTCTGGGTGTTTGGGAGAGGATATGGTGGATAGGACGGGTAAGGATAGATATTTGGGTAGTAGGGACTTGGTGGAGGATTGGGATTTGGGGTAGTGGTAGTATTTGGTGGGTTAGTGTTTGGCTGAGGAGTTGGGTTTGGAGGCACCTGAGATGTGGATGCTTCTTGGGGAATTGATCGATGTATTTTATACGTCGATTTTATATACTTCTATGACTTAAATTATGCTATTTCACGAGACTTTTGGCTACTAATATATGTTTTCGGTGAGTTTTGTAAGTTTCAGGGTTATTTGTGAAAATATGCGAAACTCCAGGGTTTTAAGTGCAAATTTCAAGAAGGGCCAAAAAGGAAAAATGAAGAAAGAATGAAAGCTGCAGAATACGGAGACCTTGCGGACGCAGGTGCCCCTGCACTGCGACCGCAAGGTAGGCGGTACGGGACTTAAAGCCAGAAGTCAAGATTTCCAAGGCCGGACATATTGGAGACCTTGCGGACGCAAGGTATCCAGCACCTTGCGACCGCAAGGTGGTCAGAATGCGTCAAAGTCGGATTTTCACCCAGTCATTCGATTGAATTACAACTCCCGAGTATATATAGAAGTCAGATGCCGAGCCAAAAAGAGGAGGACAGCTGGAAGCTCTCTTTAATAGATTTTAGGTAGTTTTTAGATTGTATAACATAGTTAGGTTTTGTAATTTCAAGTATTGAAGATCAAATCATGTATCCGGTCATCTCCATGTGCTGTTCATTGTCTATGATGAACTAATTCATCCATAATCTAGGAGGTGGGAGGTAACTTGTATCAAATTTATGTTTTGATTCTTATTTATGTTCATTCAATGCTTGTTGATTGTGTTGTTTATCAACCCCTATATTATTTTGCTTTGAACAAATGAATGTAATCGCAAATAATAAAGGCTTAGAGGTGCGGATAACTGCATGACCAAGTGCATATGTCGTATTAATCGGCTCACCAACACAATAAATTGGACCTATCGATGCACGAGTGATAAGTTAGGACCATGTTCTTACATGATCTAGGTGACAGATAGATCATAAATCTAGGTGACAGACTAGATTGACGCGGTTCTGTGCTTAGGATATAGAATGGGTGAATTTTGCGGGGATGGAGGCTGAACCAATTGTTCAACAGACTATATCTATTTTTAGTGAACGAACCCAAGACATTGAATGATATTATTATGAATTGAACATAAAAGAGATATAAGTGAAACCCAGAATCCTAGATTGCCACCCACCATAAGATCTTCATATATGTTATTACTGTCTAATTAGTTAAACATCTATAACTAGTAGTTTAGAGTAGAATTAAATATAAAAACCCCCTTTAGATTAATAAATTGCTATTGATAAATTACACTGTTCGTGATCACTTGTCTCTGTGGGTTCGACCCTTGCTTCCAATACTATTCTATAATAGTCTTGTCCACTTGCAAGGAAAAAGATTAATTAAAACATCGATCAGGAATTATAGGGGAAGAGTTCACTTCACCACTAGATTTTAAGCTTTGTACCAAACTAGCCATTTGACTCATCGCTGCACCCAAGTTTTGGTCAAACCATTCCTGCATTGCCGGAGTCGGAACATACCTTGGAGCCCCGAATGCACCCATGATTGTTCACTTTCTGCCATACCGCTCGGATCTGCCTCTCGAGGCGACGCCTCTCGATCCCCGATACCTTACGATATGATTTATGCATTACTTTCCCGTATCAACCGGCTAGTATTATCTTTGCCTTTCCAAATTCGGGCCAGGTTTTTGAGGAAAATGGGGTTTTGAGGTATCGAGAAGAATTTGTTGGAGGCTCTCTGGGCTTGGAGTACAGCGTGCCTTTTATTAGTATATTTTATTATTATTTATTTTGTTCCCTACAATTGACCGGATAAGCACCCGCTTCATTTTGACAGTCTCAGGACTTTACCTGGAACAGTGGATTCTTTCTCCAAAGTATAGGACCAACGTATTCCACCTGCCTTTCGACTCCCCAGGACTGGGCTGGTCCCAGACGAAGGGTCTATACTCTTTCCAGGATCCACCATCCGAAATGGTCTAGGTCGAGCATCTGAGAATTATATATCAGCCCCTATTTGTTATTTATATTTATATATTTTTTTGCGCACTTATTATATATATATATTTTTTTTTACTTGCACATTTTTTTTTTTGTATATGTATTTTTTTTTGATTTTTTTTTGACAGGGGCTGATTCACGATCCAGAGATGCAAAAATCGGTCGGTCTGTGAAGTGTCCTGAGAAATTATATGCATTCTAGCGTTGGCTTATGCAGGGGGTAGGTTGGCCATGGTGTAGGGTAACAGTTCGGAATATACCTATATGTGTGCACGTGTGTGCGGTATCTAGAAAGTAGTAAAGTCTTTATTTTTTTTACAGCTATATGAACAGAAAAATAAAACAAATATAGTCTGTCTTGCTGTTATGTGTGGATTTTATCGGCTTTTTATTTTTGAGCGCAAGCAATCAAGCACATCATTTTAAGAAATAGAAAGAAAAGTGGGGAAACTATCTATCCCTATTAATTATAAATTTGATCCTATGTCCCCAAAATAAAATGACATAATGAATGCAGATATGTAAAATGTACAGAATGATAATAGAAAAAAAGGAAAATGAACAAAAAGAAATAATAATATAGGGCCGAAAATAAAGCAATAATTAAAATAAAGCCCCGGCCCTTTTGTTGTGCTGTCCGGAATTTATTTGTAACATATATAATTTTTTTTTCTTGATTTTTTTTGAAATTTTTTTTTTTGCATTTTTTAAGAATATTTTGAAATACACATGTAACAGTTATCGGAACGAAACTGCTGCAAGATGGAGGATCATATCCACAAATATAGACACGGATATATAGGAACACAATATTCAAATGCGTAAATTAATATAACAAGCATACTGTAGTCAGAAACAAATAAAAATAAAAAAGTTTTATTTTATGAGTCTAGCCCTCCATTTTATTTAAAATAAAACAACTCCCCAGCGGAGTCGCCACTGTGAGGTTCACGGGGTGCGACCCGCGCCCCGCGCGCACTTGGATAGGGGTGCACGTACGTGCGGATGCAGAACACCAATGCTCTCGTTCCACCCTCCCTTGTTTAGGGGAGGACGAAATCAAAAGTGCGAGAGGAGTGCTGTCTATGTTAGCGCGTTTGAATGCACCTCGGTTGCCTTTAGTCGATTTTTTATCCAATATGGGAACTTATGGTTTCCCGCATCAAGTTATCCCTTTTTTAGGGAATATCAGGATATGAGAATGCATTACCCTTTCATTCCAATTTTCCATTTTTTAGGGGAAAACGGAAAAGTGCAAAAAAGGATATTGCGACGCCCCCACTATGGATTTTATTAAAAATAGCCTTATGGCTTGTTTCAGATCACTATGGGAGCTTTGGGTTTCCCGCATCAAGTTATCCCTTTTTTAGGGGATATTAGGATATGGGAATACATCATCCTTCCATTCTCATTCTCCATTTTTTAGGGGAAAACGGAAAAGTGCAAAGAAGGAGTGTTGCGAGGCCCCACTGAATCTGAAAGTTTTAGAGTCGCCAACTTTATTTTAAGGCAAAATAAAGCAAAACAAAAAAAAAGAGAAAAATAAACCAGAGAAAAATAAAACGGGTTCGGAGGCTAAGTTACGAGTTGGGAAGGTGCTAGGCACCCAACTCGCCCTTTCGGTCTTAAAGCATTAAAAGTCAAATAAAGCATTAAAAGACATTAAAAGACAAATAAAGCATGCTTATTGTTATATTTATTTAGCAGATAACTAAAGCATTAAAAGACAAGAAATTAAAACAAATACATCCGTGGCTACATTATTTACGGACTTGCAGCCATTTACTTACAATAATTACAAATGTACTTAAAAATATTTGGTCATTATATCGGCTCTTTTACATAATATTTCATATTCTAATCCGGGCAGCACAACAGCTTATATCGGCTACGAAAGTAATACTAATATTGGGGCAGTAAAGTCCTCGTGAGTTATGCTGAAGGTTTGTAGGTCGAAACTTAGACGGGGGATTGTTGGCGAAGCCTGGGAGAAGACGAACGAAGATTGGGGCTTGAATTGAAGGAGGAGGGGGAGGGTGCTGGGCAGTGACATACTTTCGCCCCAAAATTGTACATAAAAGATATGTCCAAAAAATAGCTGGATTCATTTGAAAACATGTTTTAAAAGATGTACCGGCTTGTAATTTGTCCTTTTTTATTTCGGAGGCAGATTGAGTATAACTTAAGTACTTATTTTTGTGGTCTATTATTATGTAACAATAATTACGAAAGTAATACTAATATTGTGTAGATCATTTTTGAGCAACATTAAAATTAAAACACAACTCAATATGTATCAAAATTAAAACACAACTCAATGTGTTAAAATTTAATTTCAGTCAGGTAAAAACATAGCAAATTTAGAAATTATTAAATTTTCATCTACCGAAAATATATAATTTTTTGTATACAAACAACATTTGGATCACGATACGTCGCCACATGTATCGCTTTGTCTAGCGTTATTAATTCTTAGGACCTTTAAATTTTGTTATATGATAATTAGTTGTTATAGTTTTACAAATCTATATATAAATATATTTAAAGTTGGTGAGGAAACTTGATGATGCGACACCTCACATCATTTTGTTAAAGCTGCATTCTCAAGCTTCCTAACAAAGGAGTCTTTTCAAATTCAACCTTAAATGATTTGTCTGTTATTATCTAATAACTATACCTAATTACAATAGCTATAATACATGGTATTAACCTCTTCTATATAAAACTCATAATCCTTCCTATAAGACTCCTATTATTACCAATTATAGAAGTGCTTTAGCTATTGACTCAAGAACTCAAAAAGTTATATATATATATATATATATATATATATATATATATATATATATATATATATATATATATATATATATATAATATTGTATGTTTAAGTTGACAAAAACCATACATTTCTCAACATTGTTTCTTCCATGTCTTGCCCTCGATCTTTCTTTTTCATTCACGCATGCGGTAACTTCATCATCCCTTATACTTATTTTTCATTCATTAAATGGAAAGAGATTTAAAGCTAGATCTCTAAAGATCACTGATGGGCGATGGCATCAGTTGAATCCAATAGTTTAGAACAGTAAACTAAAGATAATGAAGTGAATTTCTTTTAGGTCAACGCCTCAAGCATCTCATGTTGGGACCTCATTAGAGATTCATCTTTCGTACTTTTAAAAGTTTATTAAGCTGTTATCATGACACGCAAAAGTGATAGTGATACGATAAGACCCCTTTTATGTTATTTGGGTGATAGAATTTTGATTTTGGTTATGATGTATGGTTATTACAAAATTGTTTAATTTTTGTCTTGTTTTCAAATTTTTGAATATTGACCCTCACAATTTGTTTTACTTTTTAATTATAAATTTTGTTCATCCGATGATTTTGATATTAATTTTAATTGGTATTTAATTTTGGATTTAAATATGATTTCGGTTTTAAATTTTATTTTTAATTGATTCCTAGATTTCTTTTAGGTTTCAGTTATGGTTCATGATTCTTAATTAATATCTTTGTTTCAATTGTTCTTTTGATTTTTAATTTGCTTCTATTTAGATAAAATTATATTGATTTTGACTGATTTTAATTTTTGGTTTTGGCACCGATTTTGGTTTTATTTTAGATTTGTGTATTGGTTTTGATCTTTGATTGTTGCCTTTGTTTTTTTAACATTTATTTTATTTTTATTAATTATTTTTTAGTTATAATTTTATTTGTGTTACTTTATTTCTTCGATTCCATATTGATTTCAAATCTAATATTTGCTACTTGATATAAATTGATTTTTTATTTTGCTCTTGATTTGAAATTTGATGTATTACATTTTGTTCATCTAATGATTTTGATATTATTTTTATTTGTTATTTTATTTTGGATTTAAATATGATTTCAGTTTTAATTTTTTGTAATTGATTCCTAGATTTCTTTTAGGTTTCGGTTTTGGTTTATGGTTCTCGATTAGTAGCTTTGTTTCAATTGAGCTTTTGATTTCTTAATTTGTTTCTATTTAGATAAAATTATATTGATTTTGACGGATTTTAATATTTGGTTTTGGCACCGATTCTAGTTTTAGTTTAGATTTTTGTGCAAGTTTTTATATTAGTTTTGATATTGAT
Organism: Codonopsis lanceolata; assembly: GCA_013146195.2. NCBI lineage: Eukaryota > Viridiplantae > Streptophyta > Magnoliopsida > Asterales > Campanulaceae > Codonopsis > Codonopsis lanceolata. The sequence continues at coordinate 131,812,941 of CM028378.1, forward strand.
TGTTGCTTTTGTTTTTTCAAAACAGTTATTTTATTTTCATTAATGCTTTTTTAGTTATAATTTTATTTGTGTTTTTTTCTTTCTTCAATGTCGTATTGATTTCAAATCTAATATCTGCTACTCAATACAAATTGGTTTCTTATTTTGCTCTTAATTTTGGCATTTGATCATTTTAGTTTTTTATTTCAATTTAAATTTTGGTGTATAATTTCTTGGGTTTGATTTATTGTGTAGTAACCTTAAAATACTTTTAATAAATTAAAATCTCTACATATTTGTTTAAATACTATTGTTTACAAGCATTACTACCAAATGTATGTATTTTATATAAAATATTAACACATAAAATAACAAGTATACTTGATTTACCTTCTTTTTTTAATTTTGAACCAATACAAGGAAAAAAACTGAAGTCAAACACAATGTCATTGCACAAGTAGAAAAATGTATACACATAGATTGATCATGTCAAAATCGATACAATAGTTGACATGCAACAACTTGAAAAAAAAATGAATCATACGAAAATGGAAATGCAAAGGGTCTTTAGATTGAGAAGGAAGAAAGGAAGAAGAACAATAATTTGATTCTCATTATGTTATTAATATGACATTAAAATGACTAAGGTTCTAAAAATCGTTAGGCGGCCGCTAGGCGGCACACTAGCGCCTAGCACCTAGGGGACTAGTCGGGCGTAATCGGAGCCTAGGCGGGGCCTAGAATTAAGGCATAATTACCATATTTTTAATAATTTATATCAAAATCAAACACATTGAATACAAATTTAATTTTTTTTATATTTGTCATTTTATCAAACACTTGTCTATATTTGTAAAATGAACAAAAATATACAAACCTACCATTAATCTCAATTTCAACAACCCCAAAACAATAAGTCAGCCAAGTTTATAACTAAAAACAAAAAAAGATATTACTCAAGTTCGCCCCCCATTACCTCCCTCTCTGCGTTACCATTATCACTCCCCCTTCCTTCATCAGTTCGCCCCCCCTCCTTCTCCGGCAACCGCATGCCACAAAATCAAAGCTACAAAAATAAATTAAGATCAGCGAGGTTTGACGTGGCGCCGACTTGGCCGATTAGGCGGCGACTAAGAAAGTCGCGGCGGTAGAGAGGGGCCTAGCGCCTACGCGGGGCCTAGGCAGAGCTAGGCGGGGAGCTTTAGAACACTGAAAATGACCATTAATAGCATTCATTATGAACAATAATTAAGTGTATTGTAATAATAATTCATATAATCGTAAGAATTATTACTCATTTACTTTTTATTTGAGTAATAATAATAATAAAGTGAACATAATCAATTACTTTTTGGCAAAACACACCTTTGGGTCACTGTACTTTTCAAAAAATTGCAATTAGGCTACTAAGATATCAAAATTTTCGAGATGGCCACTGTACTAGACTTATCTTGCACGTTAACCTTTTTTTTGGATGGACGTTAAGTTTAACTGTTAAATTATATTAAATAACTATTTTACCCATATTTTCATCTTCTTCTTCATAAACGAGAAGCTCGTTCCTCCCTAGCCTGGAGATAAGCTCGAAATGGAACCAGGTTTGAATGCCTAAGCTTTCAAATGGCGTGTCTCAGAAACTCATTCACCCTTCTTTCAAGCTTTTCACTGTCACCATGAACCCTGACTCCATCACCGCCTTGTATGTAAACCCAAAATCGTCCACTTTCCTAATGTCTCTACCGACACCTTCAACAGGTCTTCCAAACTGTAACACTTTTTGGTAGATCACCTTCTCTGTAAAAAACCAGAATCCTTACGCCCCTCTCCTCCTCTTCTTCCCCACAAAACCCCCTTGTTTACCCATTATTATTACCACCCCTCCCACCACCGTCTTCTCCCTCCGTCACCACCACTATTTCCCTACCGCTAGCACCTCCCCGCCCCGCCCCTTTCTTCTCCAGTGACGACATCGATCGCCACCTCCAGATCTATTACAAGATCTACAACGCCACCATGATATCTACATCGAAAATTTGTAGATTTGTCACCTTCATCTCCAGATCAGTTAGATCCATTCTAATTTTCTTGTAAATTTGTAGATGATGCCTCCATCTTCAGATCTATTAAACACTTAGAATCAACGACCTTGTGCTTTCTCGTTTGATTGGCAAGCGTCCAAATGTTTTGACAGCTAAATAAATTGATAGAGGCTAAGCGGCTTGAACACCTTTTGAAAACAATACAACCCAGATTCCTTTTGGACTTTGAAGGAATGGTCAAGCTATTGGTGCATTATGGGATTCCTAAAGAAAACCTTACTCGTGTTCTCAACAATGTGAATCTTACCAGGGCTTTGTATCTCAATTCAGTTGAAGAGATAGAGAAAACATTGGAGGGAGATGGCGGATGAGGGGTTTTGTGGTTCTTTTCAGTTGGAGAGAGAAAACCGATTAGTGTTGTTCTTGTGGATCTGAGTTTCTTAATTTTCTTGAAAAATTGTAAAAAAGGGGTTTGTGAGTACACATATTTGATTGGTTGGATATAGATTAGAAGTAATTTACTGATTTGGAGCTGTTGTAAAACCTAGATCTCTTCAAGCACTTGATATGAAATTTTAATTTTGAATTTGGAGAGTGTGTGTATGTATGTGTAATTTGAATTAGGGATTTTTTTAAAAAATTTTAGAGATGATGATGATGATGATGATGATGATGAAGACGAGGGCAAAATAGACATTTAACCTAACTTAACGTCCATAAATAATGTGTTAACATGTAAGATAAGTCTGGTACAGTGGTCATCCCAAAAATTTTAACGTCTTAGTGGACTAATTGCATTTTTTTTGAAAAAGTACAGTGGGCCAAAGGTGTGTTTTGCCTTACTTTTTTAATTAACAACTTTTTAAACTCCAGTTTACCAATTTGTAAGATTTTTTACAATTTAATTTATTATTAAATGACATTAACATATCATTCATGTTCCAATTAATACATTTATATTATATTATATATATTCTGGAAAATAACTTCTGGAAAATGTTTTCCCTATTTTCCGTTGTTTGGTAACTTTAAAAAATTTAGTCAACGTAAAAGATTTTCAGAGTCAACCGAAAATGAAGCTTTTTTTTTCTTTTAAGAAAATGACTTATGGATTTATTTTCCGTAAGTCATGTTCCGAATGTTCGAGCATTCCTCCGTGCACTTCCAAAATTATACATATTTACATATACGCACAATATTTCACTCAACAAATAAACTGTTCGGAAATATAAATGAAATTTGTGCACATTATTTATAAATTGTAATTTTAAGATATTTATTACGTCCTAAAATTAATATCCACTATATTATATTATTATTTAAGGACATCCAAAATATTATTTATTTTATTTTTTAAAACAATTTTTCATATCAATTATCAAACAAAAATATTTATGAACTTGAAAAAAAAAGATCTTATTGATTTGACACCATTAATGATAAATTGATGGTTATTAAAAGAAAATTATTTAAACTTCAATACTATTTTATATTCAATATGTGTATTAATATTAGAATATACTTTTTGTATTTATTCACATATTATTTTCGGTAACATTTTCTGTGTATCTGCCAAACATCCGAAAATAGTTTTCGGCATATATTCAAAAGATTTACCAAACAATTGAAAACAAAATCTTTTCATTTTTCAGAAATCATTTTTTGGAAATCGTTTTCCGCAAAACAAACGAAGCCTTAGTGAGAAAAGAAAAACTACACGTGTAAAGCACGGGTTACATATTAGTATTAATATTAAACTAACAACAAAAGTTGTATATAAAGAAACATTCTAAAATTTATACTAAAATTTTTAAATTTATGTAATTTTCTATCTTTAATTTTATTGTTATTATTTTTTGTTTATTTTATATATTAAAAAAGTTAATTACGTATTATTCGCCTTTAATTGAGTTACTGTAGATATATATAGAGCATGTCCTACTCTGTTCTGAACCTGGACATCCGGCGCCTCGTTTTCTTTAAAACTAAAACGCTCTTCACTCTTCTTCTCGGTCTTGTTTAAAACTTTATTATACAGCAAAAGATTCCTCTGTTTTTATGGCTTCCTTGCTTGTTTTGAGTTCACTCTGTTTGAATTGATCTTCTGCAGCAACCCACAAGCCATTTGAATCAACTATTTGATCAATTATACTAATACCCGTCTCTCATAACCTTTATCAATGGAAGTTAAGGCTCATGATTTTGATTTCTACTCCCTGACAGTACCCTCTCCCTCCCTGGTAATATTACATATTAAACTCTCTCTCTCTCTTACCCACGCGCGCGCGCGCACACACACACACACACTATACACAAACTTGCTTGGCTATATTATGTGTTGCTGATGTTTGTTGAACCGATTTATCAAACAGGTGGTGGAAGAGCTGAAGGAACTCTGGTCAATGGCTTTACCAGTCAGTGCAATGAACTGCTTAGTCTACGTTCGAGCCCTTGTCTCAGTTCTCTTCCTAGGACGACTCGGCAGCCTGGAGCTAGCCGGCGGCGCTCTCTCAATCGGCTTCACTAACATAACCGGCTACTCAGTTCTAGTGGGCCTAGCGTCAGGCCTTGAGCCAGTCTGCAGCCAAGCCTACGGAAGCAAAAACTGGGACTTACTCTCACTCTCCCTCCACCGCATGATCTTCATACTACTAATAGCCATCATCCCAATCAGCTTCTTATGGGTCAACCTGGGCCCCATCATGATCTTCATGGGTCAAGACAAGGATATCACTTCAATGGCCGCGACGTACTGTATCTATTCCCTCCCAGACCTGTTGACGAACACATTGTTACAGCCGCTGAGGGTTTATCTAAGGTCACAGCGGGTGACGAAGCCAATGATGTGGTGTACGTTAATAGCGGTGATGTTCCACGTGCCGTTGAATTATTGGTTGGTGATGGTGTTGGGGCTTGGAGTGAAAGGAGTGGCGATGGCTTCGGTGTTGACGAACCTGCATATGATGGTGCTAATGACGGGGTACGTTTGCGTGTACGGGAGGTGGAGATGGAAATGGACAGCTGAGATTGATGGGGTTGGGGTGGGACCACTTTTGAGATTAGCTGTGCCGAGTTGCATTGGAATTTGTTTGGAGTGGTGGTGGTACGAGATAGTGACGGTGTTGGCCGGATACTTACCGAATCCGAGACTGGCGGTGGCTGCCACCGGAATTCTCATACAGACCACCAGTCTCATGTACACTGTCCCCATGGCTTTGGCTGGTTGTGTCTCTGCCCGAGTACGTATTTCTTACTAGACTCAATTCAACTCAACTCGTTACTTCTTACTCGACTCGACTCAATTCAACTCGTTACTATACATCTCGAACTATTAGTACTAAGTCAACCACGGGCCAACTAATTAAATCCCAACTCGTTAGCAAGTAGCAATGATTGCTACTCAACTGAACTCGTTACTATAAATCTTATACGATATATTAGTACTAGTCAACCATGCGCCAACTAATTACTCGTCGGTGGTACGCTCAACTAGGTCAGGTAATTGGGTGTGTTGGGTTGGATTTAGGTTAGGTTGGAATGAGTAATAAGTTGAAACATGTCGAAATTCCTTAGAACCTAAATATCAAACTGGTTGAAATGAGTTGGTTTGAAACGGGTAACGGGTTAACCCGTCCCAACCAAAATTTCCCCCAAAAAACATCAATTTATAGCATAAAAGAGGCACGGGCCGAAATGGGCAATAGGCCCGGTCCGCTTTAAATCGACCCGACTCATTAATATTATTGGGTCGGAACAGGTTACCCGTTTCAACTCAAAAATATTAATAGACTGAGTTGGGTGGATTAATGAATAATGAGTTACAGTTACCAGGCCTACGCTCAACCCGTTACTAACTATGGCTACTCAACTGAACTCGTTACTATAAATCTCGGACTATATATTAGTACTTAGTCAACCACAAATCAACTACGCGCTCGACCCGCCGTGTGTTGGTTGGTTAAGCTGTAAGACGGCCTACTCCTATTACTCCAACTTATATTCCAATGCCAAAATAAAATTTAAAGTTGTCCCCAAAGAGAGGTATTCTTCATCTCGAGCTGCATTATACCTCCTTTTTACCTAATTGATTGTCCATTTCTAAGTTTTAATTTAATAGAAGTTAAGGAAGTTTACTTAGAAGACAATTTTAGTAGCTCGTTTACATAGATATTGATACTGATCTTACATTGGGACAAGATAGTAAACTAGTAAATTTACTTAAAAGTGAGACCATTTTAGGGACCGATAGTAGTATGTGATTTCTGTTACTTCGTCCCTGCCGATAGTGTAAATTTTTTTTCTTTCCAAAATGGATGCCAAATTTTTCTTTGTAAATTAATGCCCCAATGGGGACTTGCAATTATATTCGTACAAAAGGTGTGTTCATAAATGGCAAAAGCTAGGTCTCGGAAACTATTCTCAAGACGTTCAACTCCTATTTGTAATATGCTTTGTCTCGAAAACTATTCTCAAGATGATCGTACTTATGAACAGATAGATGGTCATTGAGACAAACTGATGTATACCTAGATTTTTATGATGTGCTACACCAATGCAAAGCAACTTTCTTAATTTCTGTGAAAACAAACTACAACACTTGTAGGAAGGGGTTACTATTTATAGTAATATGTTTTCAATAAACGAGAGCCATTAGCATGAAATGAAAGATATATACAAGTTATTAGAGAAGACAAGTTTCAACCTGATCAAAAAAATTATTTCTTGGAATAGTCAGGTACATTCTTCTGAACTTCTGCATACTTCTTACATTGTTCTAGCTTGTAAACTTTTCATTTATAAATTAATTAGAGCCTAGAGGGAATTTTACTTTTAGGGGAATAGCATCGATCCTTTTTGCCTTATTCCTACTTTAGAGATAATATATACCAACCCTTGGATCAAAACGAAAGAATATATCTATATATACCAACCCTTGGATCAAAAAGAAAGAATATATATAGATATATAGATATACAACGTCTATTATACTATTAGCAAAAAAGGTAATCTGCGTAGATATAAATTTAAATTTAGGCCGCACATGAGGGTAAAACTTTTGATTTTTGGTTCGATTTCAAAGTGAATATTCACTTTATAGAATAAATTACTTTTGTTCGCCGATTCTGAATTTTTAAATCTTTCCCTATCAATTGTCCTAGCATGTCAATTTATGCAAAAAAAATAATATTAATTCCAGTACGTTAATCTCAAGGCCATTCACAATGGGATGAGTCCAATATTCTTGAATCTTTTATTGTTAAGAATAAACACAATATCAAGTAGGACACGCAGGGAGGGCGTTTATGTATATTTGGTAACTTGTGACATACATTCTTGATCTCTTTTGCGTTAGTTCATTGTTTGTAATTGTCTCTTGCTATCAATGAGTAAAAAGCCGATAAAGTAGGAATGTCCAGTATGATTGTCATACATGCTGCAAAAATAATTGGGAAAATATCCTGTAATTGTCTTTCGCCAACAATAATTGAATAAAACAATGTATGGTTGCCACGTTGCTGTATGCATCTTCATTGACTGAAAAGTCGTTTCGACTTTCAATCCATTATGCATGAATGCGTTCACCCGTATGCTTTTGATTTGTTATTTCATTGCATCACATTTCCACTTTGAAGGGTTACCAACCATATCACACTTTGTAAGATGGTTGTACTATTATAGCATATTGAACAAGTGTTGGCTCATCCGCATGCCTACGCTTGTTCCCTTTTCTCTTTTCCTGGCCAACTTTTATGCCCATTTGGTATTGTGACGAAACCATTTTATAAACAAAAGTATTGTCAAGTGGCCATTGTTTTGTTGCTTCAGTACCCATGATCCTCGAGAGTATGACAATATTCATTGTTATGGATTTAACATTTTTTGTTATTTTTCTGGTATGTTCAGAATCAATGGCGTGGAGAAGATTGTTAACTATTTTACTATCTAGGAAAATGTTTTTGGTTCTTTTGGTAATCAACCTTGGTTGAAAAAGGGTAACGAAATCTTGAAAAAGGAATGAAATAATGAATATTGTAGTTTTAATCTGTACATGAAGAATGTCAGATTTGTCACAACAAAAATTGAGGAAATCTCTTTGTTCACTCTTGGATAGTGTAATTCTTTCAAGGACATTTTATTGAAGCAGGTGCAGTGGGTGTTTTGTTATTGAATTAGTCTCTTTCCTTTTCCTCCCCAGTTGCTAGAAGGTATAAACTCACGTTGTGTATAAGCTGATGCAGGTGGGAAATGAGTTGGGAGCTGGGAGGCCCGACAAAGCCAAGCTAGCTGCAATGGTTGCTTTAGGGTGCGCATTTGTGGTTGGGTTCATCAATGTGATATGGACAGTGATCTTTAGGTATACGTGGAGTGCTCTTTTTACAAATGACAAGATGCTCAAAGCTTTAGTTGCCTCAGTTATGCCAATCATGGGGCTGTGTGAGCTCGGCAACTGTCCGCAAACAACTGGCTGCGGGATACTACGTGGCACTGCCAGGCCAGCCGTGGGCGCCCATATCAACCTAGGCTCCTTCTACTTTGTGGGCACGCCAGTAGCCGTCGGCTTGGCTTTTTTACTCAAAGTAGGCTTCCGTGGGCTGTGGTTTGGACTATTGTCAGCACAAGGCGCTTGCGCAATCGGAATCCTGTATGCCGTGTTGGCTCAAACGGACTGGGAAGGTGAGGCTCTGAAAGCCAAAAAGCTTACTGGCATAGAATTGAAAGAGAAATGGGCTGATCACGATGCTGATGAAGATAAAAAGCTCATGGAGAGCAGCAATGACAAGAGTGATGGTGTTTTACTGAGAACAGATTAACCTAACCACAGAGAGGAAATTTGCATGCCGTTTGATTTCCTTGTACGTTTTGCTTAGTTACTTGCACTTGGGGGCCAATTTTCTTACCCGCTTTCTTTCGTATTAACGCGCTCTCTTATCTTCTTTTACTGGTTCGAGTAAAGATGTGTATATACTATTATCAACAAACAAGTGTCGTAAATGTAACTCAAATTGCATATTTGGAAAGTTTCATGGCTTGAAAACTATACGTTGGGAATGGGATGTTTCTTGAAACATTGCTCGTTTGCTAAAGTTTTTACAAGGTTCTAAAAATCGTTAGGGGGTCATTAGACGGTACATTAATGCTTAGCGCTTTGGGGACTAGTTGGGGTATAATCGGGTCTAGGCGAGGTCTAGAATTAAGGCATAATTACCATTTTTTTGATAATTTACATCAAAGATCAAACAAATTGAATACACATTTTTTTATGTTTGTCATTTTATCAAACAATTGTCTATATTTGTAAAATGAACAAAAATGTACAAACCTACCATTAATCTCAATTTTCAACAACCCAAAGCAATAAACCAGTTAAGTTTAGAACTAAAAACAAAAATTTTTACTCCATTTCGTCCCCCATTACCTCCCTTTCTGTCTCATCATTACCACCCTCAATTCCTTCTTCAGTTCTCCCCTTCCTTCCCTGGTTATCGCATGCCACAAAATCAAAGTTATAAAAATAAATTAAGGTCAGCGAGGTTTGGCGTAGACGCCGACTTGATCGATTAGATGGCGATTAAGAAAGTCACGACGGTAGAGAGGGGCCTAGCACCTAAGCGGAACCTAAGCGGAGCTAGGCGGAGAGTTTTAGAACACTGATTTTTACTATAAATATACGTATTGTTGTTTGAAAATTTTCTTTAGAATCTCTAAATATGATGTTCAACAACACATTTTTATACTGGTATATACTCTCTCAGTCCCAAAATTTTTGTCATGTTTTCTTTTTCGTTCGTCTCAAAATAATTGTCTTTGCTTGAAACTTTTATTTTAAGGAAAATATTTTTACCACTTTACCTTTACTTTTTTATCATACTTTAATTATAGGACACATACACATAAGCTTTAAAGTAAATTACACAGTAAACTAATACTCCTTTCAGGCAAATAGTTTTCGTTGAAAAGTCAAACATTTTAAGAAAATGTCACTTTTTAGTAAATTATTAGTAATAAAATAACACTTTCATGCTTTAATTTTTTAAAATGAATTTTTTATATATAAATACTAAAATAAAATAATAGACTTTTTACCCGAATCTGAGTATTAACAATTAAGTAAATTATTTTTTATTAGTCGGCATAGATGGTCAAACAATATACTCCTAATAAATTGGGACGGAGGAGAAAGTATATTTGTCAGAGCTTAAGGAAATGACTGATGAGAGATACATTGTCAGAATGGTGTGAATACGAAGGTGTCAGAGGAAATTGAAGTCGGCACCTGAAACTGAAAGTAATTCTGTACTGTAAAAACATGGAACTAGTGGATGGGGATGACTTTAGTGGGACCTGACAACTCATTTCCCTACCAGACTGAGACGGAGGGGGCTATCAATATCAATATATCATTTCTGTTCCCTTAAGAATCTTTTCTGTTTTCAAAATAATACCCTCCTTTTCTTATCAATAAAAATCAATCAATAATAATATTATATTAATATTTTAATTGTAATACTTTAATTTCTATTTTCTAGTATGTTTATAAAAATTTGTTTTGTGTAGAAACTCCTTTAAAAAAAAAAAATAAGTTTCCAATTACGGTTTTAGGAATGCTAATTCGTAAGATATAGTTTTAGGTTCAGTTTGTTTAACAGAAAATGACTTCTGGAAAACGTTTGCCTCATTTTCTGGTGTTTGGTAACCTTAGAAAATGTAGTTAACGTAAAAAGTTTTCCGAGTCAACAGAAAATGAAGACTTCTTTTCCGGAAATGACTTACGGATTCATTTTCCGTAAGTCATTTTCCAAATGTTCGGGCACATTCCACCCCTTTCACAATTGTACATATTTACTAACATACACAATATTTCCCTCAACAAATAAATTGTTTAGAAATATAAATGAAATTTATGCACACTATTTATAAATTATAATTTTAATAAATACTCACTATGTCTTAAAATCAGTATCAACTATATTATTTAGGGACATTCTAAACATTGTCAATTTTCTATTTTAAAACGTTTTTTTTTCATATCAATTATAAAAACAAAATTGTAATTATGAGATTGAAAAAATATATACCTTGATTTAACACCACTAATGATAAATTGAGGGTTACTAAATAAAAATTACTTAAAGTTCAAAACTATCTTAGAATATTTTTTTTGTATTTATTCATATATAGTTTTTCGTAACATTTTCAGGGACATCCTAAACATTGTCTATTTTCCATTTTAAAATATTTTTTTTTTCATATCAATTATCAAATTTTTTTATTTCTAATTGTGAAATTAAAAAAAGATGAACCTTATTGATTTAACACCACTAATGATAAATTGAGTGCTACTAAAAAAAATTACTTAAAATTCAACACTATCTTATATTCAATATGTACATTAATATTAAAACATATTTTTTTTTGTATTTATTCATTTATTGTTTTCTGTAACATTTTCCGTGTGTTTATCAAACACCCGTAAATGTTTTCTGGCATATTTTCAAAAGATTTACCAAACACCTGAAAATGAAATCTTTTCATTTTCCAGAAATCATTTTCTGGAAATGATTTTCCGTGAAACAAACGAAGCCTTACTTAGAATTCAATTTACCAACACGCGATAGGTCGGGTAAGAAAGATCTGTCTTATAAAAAATTTGGGTAAAATTTTGGCTGGTTTCTTGTTCAAAATTTCAAACCCCAAAAATCCATAGTTTTTTTTTCAACCGTAAAAGACCATTTTTTGAAATATTGCTCCGAAAATGTCATCCTCTCTTTCAAGTTTCAATAGCTTCGGCAACACATTTTAAATTAAAAAATCACCATTGTTGTTGGGCAACGAAACATGGATCGATTTGTCCGGTCCGATTGCGGGGGTGCCCCTTTGTGGGGGTTTGGGGGCGCCCTTGAAAGGTAAACAATTTTTTTTTGATTTATGAGATACGAAACTGTAATGGATCTGTGTTGGATTGAGATTTTTCAGTAAAGCGGAGGAGGAGGAAGAAGAAAAAGCTTACGACGGAGGAGATAAAAGAAGAAGGTGGAGGACGTGGTCTGATTCTTTATGATTTTATATCGCGATGCAAAAATATCAAATTAATGTATCGCGGTTCAAAATAGACTAGGCAATTAAATTGATGAATCGCGGTTCAGAATTTTTTGAATCGTGGTGCATATAACTTTGAATCACGGTGCATTTTCAAAAAAAAATTGATCCCGGTTCAGAAATTTTTTGAATTGTATTGCATACATTCTAGAATCGCGGTACATTTTTTAAAAAAATTGAATCGCGGTTCAGAACTTTTTTGAATCATGGTGCATACATTTTTGAATCGCGGTGTATTTTCAAAAAAAAATTGAATCGTGATTCGTATTTTTTTGAATCACGGTGCATTTTTGTAGCACACCTCCAGCTCATTAAGGGTATTGCAGTCATTTCGCCTCCAAAAATGTCTTTTTTCGATTGAAAAAAACACGATATTGGAGCAAATTAATACTTTGAAAAGTGGACCGACCCGTAATTTTTCTAAAAAATTACTGTAAGACCATCTTACTTAAGTTTTTACTTTTTAAAGGAAAATATATTTATTATTTTACTTTTATTGTTTCTTCTTAATTTAATGGTGATCACACATGCACCTGAGCTTTAAAAACAAAAATTTAGGTAAGACGGTATTACGGTTGTTACATATTATATCAATATTTATAATATAGTTTAATTAACTTTTTTTCTTTATCTATGTGTTCAGTCAAATATGATACTCCCTCCGTCCCTAAATTATCGTCCTCCTTTTCTTTTTCGTCCGTTCCAAAATGATTATCCACTTTGAAACTTACCTTTTCAGAACATCACTTTTACCACTTTACCCTTACTTTTTCACCCTACTTTAATTATGAGTCACATATACATGGACTTTAAAAGAAACTACACATTAAACCAATATTAATAATCCAGTCAAATAGGTTTTCTTAAACGGTGCGCCGAGTCAACCAGGACAATAAATTAGGGACGGAGGGAGTATTAATTTATGGATGAAAAGAGTATGCTTTAATAGAAATTCAATTGTTTGTATAATATAATGAATATTTTTTCTTAAGTTTTAAAATAAGTTTCATATTTTCTTTTAGACAATTTATTAAAGTTAAATGTCAATTATATTATGTTGAATCATGCTTAAACTAAAATTTGTTTAAAATCTTTATGCTCTTACTTAGATTATTAGAACTTATAATCTATTTAATTAAGGATTATTTGGTATGCTTGTAGTGTCATATTGTCAGCCACTTAGAAGCTGCTGACCCATACTTTTAATTGTCAGATTCCTTACCTTTTATGCTTAAACATTTCTTGGTATTGACACTTAATGTTTTGTGCTATGATAGATCTTACTGCTCTTTATCTTTCACAGAGGATCCATATGATCTTGTAAGATGATACTTTCGAATTATTGGCAATTCAAAAATTCAAATGTGTGTCTAACGGACTGTACTTTAAGGAATCAGTTGATTGTCCCACGAGTATGACTGTTTCTCAATCACACTCCATAAACACCGGTCTTAGTTGTACACTGATCCATTAGTGATCATCTAGATCATTAATAATATTAGTGCACTTTAAAAATCCAAGTTTGACCAACTTGATAATGGTCGTAGAAGTTTATACTGTGAACCATTTCAACTGCTTTGTTTTTACTCTTCAGCTCTTACAAACTGATCTAACACTTAAGCAGTCTTAATCTACTTCAGTGTCTGTCACTATCTTACACAAATTGTTTACTCACTTGTTTTATAAATTGTATTTCAGTACTTTCCTCATAGCTTGTGATCTATTCTAAAAAATATTAAAATTGTGTCAGCCAACTGACCATTAAATCCTTTTCAGCCATCAACGTCAGCTTATTTAAAACTACCCTGACACTATATTAGTTAACTGACAAAATTACAATTTCCGCTGCAACTCTTGAAGTTTTTTTAAAACTACCCTCAAAGTTTTAAAAGACTTTTCACCCCCACCTATAGCTTTATTAGTTGTCAACTGGATTTACATACTCTTTGTATTTTTTAGATTTGAAAAATGGGGCATGTATTCTTTGCAAGATTTAAGACGTAATTGGCATGCAAGTTTTAGATTAATTTTTAAGTTTTGAATTTTTGTTTTGCAACGATTTAAAAAAGTAAAAGAGAGATAGATAAAAACCGGTGGAATTGTAAAGGGTCGGTCAAGGGTCGGTGCATTCAAGAAAATATTGCTCTAGCGCAGGAGTTGATTCACAGAATTGGTTGGAAATACCGTGGGGTAACGTGGCTTTCAAGCTTGACATGAGTAAAGCTTATGACCGCTTGGAATGGGATTTTCTCCGCAAATCTCTTATATCTCTTGGCTTTGATCCTCTCTTTTGTGACTTAGTCGAGAGATTGATTGGCAATGTGTGGTACTCTATCAGGATCAATGGAGGTTGTTTCGGCTTTTTCTCTTCCTCCCGGGGTTTGTGGCAAGGGGATCCTCTATCGCCTCTTCTTTTCATTCTGGCCCAAGAAGTTCTCTCTGTTGCTCTTAATAAAGCAATCTCTGAGCAGTCTATTCTTCCCTTCTCTCATGGCCGGGGTGGTCTCTCGATCACGCACCTTTTATACGCTGACGATATGCTGATTTTTTGTAATGCGGCCAAAAAATCTATTCGGGCTTTTCGCAATATTCTTGCTAAATACGAGCAAAGTTCTGGGCAACTTATTAATTTAAGAAAGAGTGGATTTTATGTTCTTTCCTCGTGCTCGTCTGTCAAAGCTCGTCGTATTGCTGAATGGTCGGGTTGTAGTAGGAGGTTTTTCCTATGCATTACTTGGGCATTCCATTGTTTCATGGTCGAATTAAATGCTCATATTTTGAAGATGTTGAGCTCAGAATTACTCGTCGGATTTCTGGTTGGAAAGCTCGCCTTTTATCGATGGGAGGCCGCCTTATTTTGTTGAAATCTGTCCTGAGTAGTATCCCTTTACACACTCTGGCTGCTATTCGTGTTTCGGATTCAGTGATCCGTCAGATTGAGTCCCACATGGCTAATTTTTTTATGGGACTCGACAGGGGGCTCTAGGTCTCATTGGGTTGCTTGGTCTGCCATCTGTCGGCCTTTTAGTGAGGGTGGCCTCGGTCTCCATTCCTTTCGTTATGTTATGTTTACCCTTCATGCCAAGATGGCCTGGAGCGCCATTCAAGGGAGTAGTCTTTGGGCTTGATTTGTGTATAGTAAATATGGTGGGGATAGGGGTTTCTCATGCTCCTCTTTGGCGGCTCCTCAATGGAAAGCCATCATGGGTCAACTCCCGTTGGTGGTTTCTCTTGGTAGATGGGTGGTTGGAAGGGGTAATATCTCGTTTTGGTTAAACAATTGGTGTGGCGAGATTCTGCATGGTCCTCGGCCGGTTGATGCTACTTTTTCTGTTCATCAGGCTATTTCTGCTCTTGACCAATTAATACACTTGGTGCCTTCTCATCTTCATGCCATTCCTTTCGTTATGTTATGTCTGCCCTTCATGCCAAGATGGCCTGGAGCGCCATTCAAGGGAGTAGTCTTTGGGCTTGATTTGTGCATAGTAAATATGGTGGGGATAGGGGTTTCTCATGCTCCTCTTTGGCGGCTCCTCAATCGAAAGCCATCATGGGTCAACTCCCGCTGGTGGTTTCTCTTGGTAGATGGGTGGTTGGAAGGGGTAATATCTCGTTTTGGTTAGACAATTGGTGTGGTGAGATTCTGCATGGTCCTCGGCCGGTTGATGCTACTCTTTCTGTTCATCAGGCTATTTCTGCTCTTGACCAGTTAATACACTTGGTGCCTTCTCATCTTCATGCCATGGTCAGGAATGTAGTTTGTGATCAACGGGCTTTAGACAGGTTCATCTGCACTTTGACTACTTTGGGCAGGTTCATCTCGTCGACTTATTTGGATTTCATCCAGCTTCATTCTCCAGTGCTTCGTTGGGCGACCAAAATTTGGCAACCTTGGATACCAGTCAAGGTCAGTTGTTTTATGTGGAAATTATGCCACGGTGCGGTACCTGTAGACATGCAACTTCATATTAAACGGATTCCCATCGTTTCTAAATGCCATTGTTGTGTCATGCCGAATCGTGAATCCCTGACTCATCTATTTCTCCACTCCGATATTGCAAAAGCTGTCTGGGCTTTCTTTGGTGATCACTTTTATAAGCGCTATATGTATGGTCCTTTGGATCATCTGTTCTCTACTTGGTGTTTTGATGCTTCCTTTCGCAATCAGTTTGGTGCCTGTAGTTTGGGTATTCTTTTATTATCTTGTTGGGAGATTTGGAAAGCTGGGTGTGCTTCGGTTTTTGAAGGGATTCCTATGCAGTCGGATAAAATTATTTCTCGCATAAAGAGCAGTTTGTTTGACATGCTGTTGGTTTATCGGCCTAAATCTCAGCTCCCTACTTTGGCTAGGCTGGGTTTGGAGCGTCTTGGTCTCCCTATCTTCACTCCTATTCAGGAATCAGGTCAGTGGTTTTGTTGGCTCCCTCCTCCTTTTGGGCATTTCAAGCTTAATACGGATGGTTCTGCTGTTCGTGGCAATCACACAGGTGGAGGCATTTTATGCGATTCTTTAGGGAATATAGTTTAGGCTTTTTCGGCTTTCTATGGTAGTGGGACTAATACGGGAGCTGAAATTAAAGCTTTGCGCGATGGGCTTCGTCTTTGTCATAATCTTAACATTGATAATGTGATAGTTAAATCTGATTCACGGGTTGCAGTTGAGGTTCTGTCCCGTCGTCATCAGGTTCCATGGATGTATGAGTATGGGCTCCGTGACTGTGAATTTTTTCTTGGTTCTTCCCCTATCCAGCATGTGTTTTGAGAATAGAATTGTGTAGCCGATAATCTTGCTACAACTGCTCATGTACACCAAGGTTTTCAGATTTATAACTCTATGGTTGATCTCCCTTGTGATGCTCATCGTGTTTTGCTTCATGATCGCCTATGTCTTTATAATTTTCGTAAGTGTCATTAGTTTTGTCTTGTTGTATTTCTATTTAGAGGTCAGGCTCCTTTGTCCCTCCGTTTTTGGGTAAGACTGGTTGTCCCCCTCCTGTTTGTATGTTTTCCTGTTTTTAATAAAATTCGCAGGTGCCGCCCTGCTTTCCCAAAAAAAAAAAAAAAAAAGAATTGTAAAAAGAAAAAGTGAAAACTCAAAACTTAAAGTTCTAACACCTTGCACGGAAAACTCGGGGTGTAAATTAGAATCATCGAATCATGGAATCGAACAAAATCGAACAAAATCAATCGATTTGGTTTGGTTTTGGTTGAAGACGGTTCGGTTTCAGTTTTAAAAATTAGAAAATCATCCGATTCGGTTTGATTTGCGGTTTTTGGTATCAAACCAAAACAACTTATATATTTTTATTTATTATATATATAAATACTAAACCAAACAAAATCTTGATTGTTGGAGAACTATTTGTGGCGACCTGACCCGGATCTCAAGACGAGATCCCAAGGTCATGCCGTCGGGAAACAAGTAACAACAAGCAAATAACAGATAATGGGTAAGACCATAACGACAATACGCCAACAACTTAAAACGCATGCGGAAGCGAAACATAATAACGCAGTGGCGCCCGAGCTAACAAGCTCAAACTAAATACAACCAAAAAGATAATTGATCTCTCGGTCCAAAAATTCGATGCACGTGCCGCAACATTGGGCACGTAAAGCAAAACTCTCTGTCATGCAATATAAATATATAGCAACAAATAAACCAAGTCATCGGCGACGTTACAGCCGGAACGCAACATTACACTAAGTCTAAACTCTAGTCTAACATACTCAATGGCTAAAAACATGCCGAAGAACAAACATGATATATTAACCATCAATATACATAATTAAAACACAATCACCAACATTCACCAAGCGCGACTAACACAAGTTGGCTACCAAAAGAATAAGAGTTAACCAACATAAGTATAAACATTACAACCACAAATAGGTTTACTACCCAACATGAAGTTTACATAACTTCACTTTTCCCAACGTCCTTGCCAAAAGAAAATGTAACTATACAACTAGGTAGCAACCTTGCCAAAAAGGAAACTTCACCAACGATCTCGGCAATCACTTCGACCCGCTAGCACGGCTTAGATCTAGGGAAAACAATCAACAAATAGGAGTAAGTCATAATGACTTAGTAAGTTACTAAACATAACTTCCTATCATGACATCATGCTCAATAATAAAAGATCATGCTATCATTATAGAATAACATTGTATTAAAAATCATGTCAAGGCATTCATGCTCAATAATAATAAACAACTAGGTAGCAACCTTGCCAAAAAGGAAACTTCACTAACAATCTCGGCAATCACTTCGACCCGCTAGCACGGCTTAGATCTAGGGAAAACAATCAACAAATAGGAGTAAGTCATAATGACTTAGTAAGTTACTAAACATAACTTCCTATCATGACATCATGCTCAATAATAAAAGATCATGCTATCATTATAGAATAACATTGTATTAAAAATCATGTCAAGGCATTCATGCTCAATAATAATAAATCATGCTATCATCATAGTATAACATTGCATTAACATCCATATCAAGGTATTTATGCTTAACAATAATAATTTATGTTATTGACATAATATAACATTTCAACAATATTCACGTCAAGGCATTTATGCTTAACAACCTTAAATGTCATGTTATCGATAAAGTATGACAATTACCAAACCATCTCAACCATCATATCATATCATATTCACATAGCACATTATTCACATAAGTACTCGTGAGTCAATTCATATAAAAGGGATATGATACCATTACCATTTCTTTCCGCCGTGTCGCTCTTGCAAAAACACGTGCAAACCTTTATGTGTCCTCGATATCCCTTTCGTGGATATCGACGTCCCTGAGACAATCCCCGCTCGAGTTCCATAGTTATCAAAGTCATGTGTATTACTACAACTATGATGAACTACTTCCCCACCGTGGCCATTGATGGAGGGGTGTGTGCAACCCGGCACGTCGATCCATCGCGATCACGAATCCCATAATTCGTGAAGACGATGCATCGTCCCGCCAAAGACTCAACAAACTGACTCCAGCTGGACTCAAACCCAAGCATAAGTAATATATACTCATATGCTAAAAAACAAGTAGGCACATACTCTACCATCAAACTAGTCATGCATTTCATTCACAACTAACATAAATTCACATTAGAGAATGATATTAGCTCTCATAAACAAGTGTCCTTCATACACTTCAAAAAATTTTGGTGGCTTGACCTCCATCAATTCTACCCCAAATTTCGTAGGACTTAAGATTATAGTTCCTTAAATTCATACTAACCCAAAGGTTGACTCCATTGAGTCCAATCTACACTTTCCAATGATTAGAGCATAGAAGCCATGGGCTACAATACCCTCCTATGTTCATACTAATATCAATGACCATATTCCCAAGTTCATTAAACCCACATAAACCCAATAAAACAATTAATTAAGCAACATAGAGCAAACATCACATTTTAGGCATAAACTCATTTAGGTCACTTCACCAATCATGCTCTAAAAAATATGAATAAATCACATAGAATGAATTAATATGCTACTCTACACATGAATATCATATTAGTCAAGGTTTCAAGCAAGTCCAACCAACCAAAATCAACATTTAGGCATATACCCATTCAAGTCACCTCACGAATCATGCTCACGATACTTGAATAAATCACATAGAATGGATGAATATACTACTCTACACATGAATATCATGCTAATCAAGGTCTCAAGTAAGTTCATCCAAGCAAAATCACCATTTAGACATTTAGGGTTCATAACATCTCTAAAAAAACCCTAAAAAGCACCCATTGACCTCACATAGCACAAGATTGTTTTCCCTAGAGTCAATGGGGCCAAAAAGAAAGAGGAAGAGATGTAGCAACTTACCTAAAATCAGCCCTTCAAGCTACAAATTCGAAATTCCAATCGGTGGGATTTGTTCTCCTCAAGCTCCTCTTCAAATCTATGGTGTGGATTGTGAAATGGAGGTCTCTAGCTATGGCCTCCAAGGATAGGCTCTCAAGAACCCTAGAAGACTCCCTCTCAAGCTCTCCAAGAAGCTCCCCACATTTTTTAGAAGTGATAGGCAGAAAATGAGGGGTTAAGTGAAGTGTTAGGGCTCCAAATAGGTTAGGAAGGTAAGTGGGTTTATGTTTAAGTGATAGGTTTGTTTCCCCTTGATTAACCCCAATAATCCACCTCTAAAACTCAATTAGAAGTTTAGGGTATATCCTAAGGTGGTTAGGAGGGTTTAGGAGTGGGTTAGGTTGGGTTTGGGTAGGGTTAGGATAGGCAATTGGGTGAAATGGGTAGAAAATCCCGTAACAGGGATCTCAGACCCATGCGGTCGCTTGGCTTAGCTTGCATGCGAGCGCATGCTCCTGGCAAAAATGAGTTTCGACTTTTTTGTTCCCTTGCTCGGTTTAGGTCTTTCCCCCAGGCAACCTCAAGTCCTCCAAAGCCAAAAAGGTCTAGAATTCAACCTTAAAAGACTACAATCTATAACCAAGGCATCCAAGGTTCAAACCTCAATCAAACATGGTCTAGAACTTAGGTAGAACAATCCTGAATGACAACCGAAAAGGCCAAACGAAGAAGGTTAACAACTAGAAGCAAACTAGCAATCAAACCGTCGATGCAACAAGCATTCAATCAACATCTAAATCATGTTAATGATGTTATGAATGGCCTCTAACATTTATCCATATGCTTTTAATACATATAAACAAACAAAGTCCCAAGGCATGTCATGAAGAAAAGATGCATCCGAGCATAGAAACCGATGTCAACAAACATGCTATTGATTTTAAACATATGAATGAGTTAAGTTAACATACTTATGATGAATATGAATGTATGAACTCAAGCTTAAAACGAGCAAGCAATATTCTAGGGTTTTACACAATTATTTCTTCAATTGTTTGTATTTATTTTAGAATTTGTATTGTTTTCTTTATGATAATTTGTTGTTAGTATGTTATTTCTTAATTTTGATGTTAAATCAAAATTAAAATCTTTTTTTATTGTTATTTTTAATGTTGGTTAAATTGATTAAAAATAATTTATATAGACCACAAAATAGAACCCAACCAAACCAAAACAAGTGGTTCGGTTCGGTTTGAGATTTTTTGAACCAATGGGGGTGGTTCGTTTTGTAGTTTTGGCATAAACCAAACCAAATCAAATCGAACCATTTACAACCCTATGGAGAACAAATCTTTAGAAATTTTAAATTTTGTTTTTCGATATTTTTTCTTTGGCTCCATGGGCTTTTTTTCTATCTCTTCAAGCTTTTTGTTTCCTCGTTAAAAAAGAAACTTTAAAATTCAAAAATCAACCTTGAACTTATTATGTCAAACAAACTCAATACTGACACTTATTTTGAGTCAAAAGAAGTACCCCCAGGGCCGGTTCTGAACTTTTGGGGGTCCAGATCGAAAAGAAAAAAAAAGGGCCCTTGAAACATTATAAAAATAAGATTTTTAGACAAACAATTTTTTGAATTTTCATAATTTAAAGTATTGAAAATATATACTACCTATAAACATATAAAAAAATAAGTATTAAATAATTACTGAAAACTGTTATATTTCATTTGCTAAAACAATTTGCAATAAAAATAATATACTTAATCAATTTTTTTCTTTCTTTTATTTTTTGACTTCTGGATGGATATGTTTTTGGTAACATGTGTGTACTATAAATTCAAGTTAAAAAAATCAAGTGACAAAGCTAAGAATTAAACGGACATAAGCAATAAAAATTATAGTCACATTACAATAAAATTTGATTTTTGGTTGAAATATTTATATTATATACACAATGATTATTATAATTGCACATATATTTCAATTAAAGTAATTGTTATTTTTTATGACTTGGATAAAAAATTGATGGCCAATGAACTTTTTTTGATAAGTAAATTTGACGAACACAAAATAAAATTAAAATTGAATAACTCTACTAGAGCCAATTACAAAATATTTATATTTATATAGTTACTATTTATTTATTAGCTTCCGAAGTAAATTAAAAGATATAAGTAGTATTGAAGTTGGTAATAAATAAATAAAAATATTTAACCACAACCATTATACTTGCAATGCAATTGAAAGATTATGAAAAAATTGTAAGCATATTTTTTTAAATGATTATTTACGTAAACAAAATAGTATATGAGATTATTTACCCGAAACAAGGAAATATATGATATAATATGCATCAAATAAAATTTAATAATTAACCGTACACCCAAAAAGTAAAAAACCAAAATTAACACTAGTGAGACTTGAACCAAAGACCTCTACTTTTTTATCACTACCAATCTATTGAGCCAAAGAAAAATTTATGTACTTTAAATACGTTATTTACTTTATATATAATAAAAATTAGCATACATCTATAAAATTGAGCCCTCTTAAATTGGGGGCCCTGTTCCGTTGGGCATGTTGAACCCCTCCAAAACCGGGCCTGAGTACCCCCTCCATTCTGGGTAAAAAAACTTTGTTTGAAAGTTAAATTTTTTTTTAACAAATGACATTTATTATTATGCTTTAATTTTTAAAAAATTGATTTTTTTAAGTGAAATACCTTAAAATGAAATGCTAGACTCTTTGTCCGGAACGGAGAGAATACTTTTTTAATAATTTTTTGGTTAAAATTTAACTAATCACGAAAATCAAAAAGAGACTATTTCTTTAAATCAGAAGGATATATATATATATATTGTTTTCTAAAACTATTTAAATATTACTCAATTGCTATAAGAATCTCGTAAATTTGTTCTTGCTCAAATATAATTACAGGATTAATGGTCGACAACCTTTTTGTCCTTTGGAAGCAATTACTTCATCTTTAAAGAAGAGTTTATTATTTTGATAAGTAATATATCATGCATACTTAATATCATTATTTTCTCATATTTATGACATTTAATAGTGCCATATTATTTGAAATTTAATCGAATTATTGTTCTTGTACGAGTTTTGTGACAAATGACTCAAATGGACTTAAATATAAGACTTTAAGCATGATCAATTGAAGCTAAGGGAATCAGGAGTCAAGCGTGGGCACGACCTATCAAATTGTGGATCCAGAATTACAGTTTCAAGTTAAGGCGTGGACACGCCAGGAGCCATTTGGAGAATTACTAGTAAGTGACACTCCAATTAATTCTAAATCAATTTTTTTAATCTTTTAATGTAGTTTTAAGTAGAGAGTGTGAGTATTTACTCAAATTTAGTGGGATATTGATACATGACGAACACCTCGAAAACTACAAGCTGTCCAAAGAAGATTAAGGCAACAACTTGTCTGAAATCTCTACTAAACAAGCAAATACCTCACACAAACCAACAAATTGAAAGATACTAGCTAGATACGTGACTAATCAGCCCACAACCAATGAACTGAAACAAGAAGATTTGGGCAGCTACGGGTTGGCCGAAATCTCACAAAAACAGTCCACAAACTTACTGATTTAAACAAATAAAAAGGATAGATCAGTTTCACCAGTTAGGCTTTATTCACCCAACGTAAAGAAATCTGTTTGATTAATTCTTCTTATGTTTCACTCGCCATGGTAGAAGAAATCGGTTTTTGGAAGAACAAGTCGTGTTCTTTGGTTTTTCTTTTAACGTCAAAATCTGTCTTATTTCATGGAAGTAAATGCCTTATAAAGGCTACAAGTAATAACCCTAATCTACTAAGGAAACCCTACTTAATTAGGTAAGAAAAATAACTAATTAAAAAAAAGACAACTAAAAATTAAAACTAAAATTCCAAAAACGGGATTTAAATTAAAATATCTAATTTAACTAAATCCTTGAGCCTCTTGGATTGATGAGCCCGTCCTTCCCTTGCAACCTAGCTGCCCCTTTTGTCTCTTCCCTTGTACGCCATTTCTTGAGCCATACGTAACTCCCAAGCTTGATTTTCCATTCCACCCGAAATCGGATTTCTAATTTCTAAAGAATTGTTCTCATCATCTCATCTCATGTAATGATGTTATGAATTATGATGTAAATATTAATTATTAAATATATAATAAAATATGTAATGTAATGCATTTAGTTGATCATCCGATGTTCTAATCCATTGTCACAGCTGATTGTTTATTTGTTCAATTTCAATGTTCATATTCATACGATAATTCATAATTGATAAATCAATAAACTCATGGTCTCATAAATCACATAATAAATTAAATTAATTAATGTATTGACATATTATTCATTATTTCATTTGTTCTTCATCCATATTGTTCATTTTAAATAATTTTAATAATTAATATTTGGGTTAATATTTGTTTGATTATGTTCATATTCCATTTTATTGTTGAGACCCACTAATCCATTTGCTCAGTATGAGAATTGCCTTCAAAAAATTTGAAGAGTTAGCCAACCCTTCTTGTTTTTCTTTAAAGTCGAAACCTTGTTACTTGGACCATAATGTGTTTTCTCAATTTTTTTGTCCAATTGTGTTATTATTCAATATTGATTTGTATGATGTTGCCTAAAAAACATTTATCGAAGTGAAAAAGGAAAATATTAATTTTGATTATTAAATAACTTCCTTCACTCCGGCCAATTAAATGCTAAGAATGAGCACTTCCCCAAGCCCTATCAAACTCCCCTTTGTCGAAAAGGATTGTCTTTAATCCTTGGTCCTTCTCATTGTTTCTCCCCCATAATGAGTCTTCTTCGCAGCTTTCTTGAATTAATTCAAGACCCAACGATGTGGCACTAATTTTAGCTAACTTGAGTAACCCCCTTGGCAAAGCACCCGTATCTACTCCTCCTTCCACAGCCCCGTTCTTGTGTGTCATAAACAAAATGAAGTTGTTTAAAAACTCCATCCATCGCCCAGTTTCTACCTTGCTAAATACCACAAGCTGATTTGGCTTTAATCCAAATGTTTCATAAGAAAAATTCTGAATTGATGAGTTTATACTCGTATCACTTTTCTGGAATCCCATGTCTTGTTTTAGCAGTTCGCCTTGTTCTTGTTACCTTTCTAGCGTGTTTATAGTCGAAACATGCTGCTATCTTCCACCTTAGTCCCCCATTTGTGATTTTCAATTGAAACAAACCCATAGTCTTTATTTTTTAGAACAGTAACTTGCTCATTGTCCTCCCATGCTATCTTGAACTTGAACATCCTTGCAATCCCCAGTAGCTCATAGGCCAACAAACCCGTCCCATACAACTCCCCATTTCTTTCCTTTTGCCTTTGGTACCCCGTAGGTCATTTTTTGTTTGTAATAAAATAGCCCCGGACTTGCTTTC
The DNA here is from genome assembly GCA_013146195.2 of Codonopsis lanceolata. NCBI lineage: Eukaryota > Viridiplantae > Streptophyta > Magnoliopsida > Asterales > Campanulaceae > Codonopsis > Codonopsis lanceolata. The sequence continues at coordinate 131,838,316 of CM028378.1, forward strand.
TATATACGAAATAGTTCCTGAAGGGACCCGACATGGGTCCTCTTACGTGGCGCGACCACGTGGCTTACATTTAGACTTGAGCGGGTCCCACTGAGACCGAGGACCATCAACTAGCCGATCATCATCAGCGACCACTAACTAGCCGACCTTGATCCTCGGTAACCATCAAAGACCACCCTGAACATGAGCAATACCCAACCACTCGGGCGAGGACTATTCATGCTCGACCGACAACCTTTCTGTTATATGATAGACCTGACCCATAGCCTGTATATAGCTTCCAGGTGTCCTCTTCACAGGAGGCGAGCTAGCCATGCAAGCCGTTATATCTTATCGGCTCATCAGCCCCCACAATTGCCACGTCACACACTACCTGTTAACCACTCAGAAACTGCCAGCAAGCCGACCAGGGAACAAGTCCCACCATCAAGGACCCCCATTCCAATCATGATCCCAAATCCAAACTACTATAAAAGGAAACCTTTCCCTTGAAGAAAAGGTATGATTTAATTTGCATTCTAAGACTTACAAAGAGCATTTGCACACGATATGCACCAAAGAGATTATTACCAAAACACTTACCGGAGGCTTAAGGGAACGCCTAGCTCCGGCACATACATAACTTCCTGATTACTGACTCTCACACAGGAGGGTTGTAGCTGGGAAACCCCCAGCACCCTAACGGTAGCTTTACTTTCAGGTGACCAGCAATCAAAGAGTAAGCACAAAGCCCAGATGTCTTATTAAGTTTGGTACCTTCGGTACCCACATACACCGACGTGAACATCAACCCAAGACATGTCAGCTCCGGTCCATTACGTGGACTACTAGCTTAGTCACCCCATCTTTGTGGCGTGATCAAGTGGTTCCGTTACAGGGAAACAAACTCTAGAAGCTATGGACCAGCAAACTCCTACCAAGCAGAACCAACCAGGAACGAACGTACCCCCACCCTCACCCGTAAGCAAAGTAACATGCGTAGACCTCACCACCGTTACTTCAAAAACAGTGGGAGGAAAGGGCAACCAGGGAGATGCTCACAACATGATAGGGGCAAACGATCAAGTGAACCCATCTTCAATGTTGACGAGGAAGAGACCCGGGTGGAGCATTCTCGAATAGAAAGGCAGAACCACCGAGCAAGATGAACTCCTGGCAGAGGCAAAGTTTTGGGAACGCCAGAAACTTTACTTTGCAGGAATTTAAGAGGCCGAACTTAAAATGTTCGAGCTTCAAAAGAAGATAAGGGCTATGACCAATGCTAAACCCCAAGAGGAATAAGCTCTGATCATTCAAAAGGTCACCTCAAAGGGTAAAGGAAAGGAGAAGGTCGTATCTCGGCCTAGTGTAAGATCCCGGTTGGGGAATAGGGTGAGCAAGCAAACACCCAAACCTAGCGTCAAAAGCCGTTTAACTTTCCCAAACGAGACTAAACGCTCTCGCCGAACACGAGAGAGGAGTAAAGAAGGGGAGTCCAGGCCGAGGACAGTGTAAGACCCCGAACCTTCGTGTATTTGCCTTTCTCGTGTTGCATGCTTTGTTGTTAATGAGTTGAGTGTTTGTCTTAGCATGTTAGCACTTAACTAGGTCTCATTGGAGTCTTAGTACCTTGCATATAAGATTTACAATGTTCATCTTAGTTGTTGTATGCTTGGTTGAGAGTTTAGAAGCATTGTTGTTTCGTTTGAGCCTTAGGGTTTCTCGGGATTGCCTTCGTTGCTTGTATTGTTTGTGTTTTCAACTTGCGAGAAGTTCATTTGAGTTCTAAACCAAGTGTACTAGTATTTCCCATGCTTGCATAATCATTGTTCATAGACTTGTTGCATTTGGAAATTAGATGACCAACATATTACTTCACAGATTCAGTTCGGTTTTGGGCGAACTTCGGGAAAATTCTGGTACCAATCTACTAAAGAGAATTTTCTAAAAATTTAGTATGTTTTACCTACATATGTTAGGTTACTCCCTGTAAAATATGGTATTTTTCCAAGGTGTCTAAGTACCTAATTTAGGTCTTTACTTACGGCTGTGCCAGAATTCTATTTTCAGGAAATCAGCTTCTGTACTTGAACTTGTAGTAGCCATATTTTGATGAATATAAGTCCAAATTGAGTAATTTAAAATTCTAAACTATATTTTAAAGAGTCTAGTTTCACAAAAATCAATAATCACCTCATTTGGAGGTGTGAGATATTTATGGTCGATTTTACAAGATCGACTGTCCAGTAACAACAAATCTGGAAATTGGTCTATTTTCTGCATTTGTGAGTTTTGAGTGGGTTTTGGCTATTGACTCTTGCACCCTTGCCCTTGGACGTCCATTGTGACTCAAAGCCACCTTTGTTGACTCTTCAACAACCCTTGTGAACCCTTTGATCATTCCTTATCAATGGTCACCCTTCCTTGGCCAATTAGAAGCCTCTTAACACCATCACTTGGATTGGTGACTTCTTGGGAAGTATATAAACTCAAAATTCAGCCTTTCCAGCCATTTGTGTTCATCCATAACCAGAGATTCAGAGACTAAGCTCCAAATTTCGTCCATGGAGGTCACACAAACTTGAGAGACCATTTCCCGGAGATCCGGTGGTCCGATCGTCGAATCGAGACCGCCAAATCGAAGCTCTCGATCTCCTCTACAACAATCCTTACTCTAATCAACCTTTCCTCCATTAATCTTAGGACTAAGGTACGTTGAGAAATCCCTGAAATTTTCATGTTCAATAAAATGACATGACCCCTTCATTATAGTTGCTCTATTGATGATTATGAACATCTTTTGTGAAGACAAATCCTCCAATTCAACCTTTGAAATATGTGTAGGATTTTATGAATTCTCTATGAAGTTGTGATTTTGACATTTTGTAAAGCATGAATGTTGTTTATAATGAGCTTAGGAATAACTCTTGTGAAAGAATATGTTTCAATTCAAGGTTTAACAAAATCACCGAAACTAGGGTTTGAAACTCGGGATTGTGTTTAAGGCTAGTTTAAGATCATGAACGGCCTAGTTATCGAGTTCTAAATGAAAGGAGAACTTAGGAAAGGGCAATGTAATGCATATATTATCAATGCTCTATTTGGTTAAATTTTAGTAAAACTCACCGGAGTTGAGATTAGGGAGTTATTGAACAATACCAACTCCACATTCAATCCCTACGATGTTTGTAGTGCGTTAGACTAATATATTAGCCTACGTGACTTTGGGATGGATTGAATGGCATGTTTGATATGAGTGATTATAAGACTCAATCGAGTTCTTATGTGGTTTATGTGATTGTGTGAAGCAAATGCACAATTGAGAGCATGTTGTAGAATGATGTATCTACTTGACATGTTGAATTCGCTCTTGTCGAATTCCTACTTGATTCTTTAATGAGTAAAAATACCTACTTGTTGAATAATGAATTTGAGGACTATTCTATGAGAAGATTTGGATTGGGGCTTTCTTAGTACTCTATACATGGAGTCTACTTGTATAAGTCGCTAGGATGACCATGTTGTTATCTAAGACTCACCGTATGGTTTGACCTTACGAGTTATTACCGCTCTAGTGTTGCTTAAGTCTTTGACTACCATCGACTTTTGTGTTATTGAATGAGTTACTACTCTAGGAAGAGTTTAGTAAATGGCTTCATGATCCGAGACTAACAGAGTAGTCTTGGATAGTACTTAATGGACTGATAGTTAAGTTGTGACTCTGTTGAATTTCATAGGTGAATATGGAATACTGTTTATATTTTATATTATGACTAAATGCATGATTTCCTACCTTGTCAAGAATTGATTCTTCTATGTGTTTCTATGATATGACATATGAGCATATTGAATATATTTGCCTTCGTGCCTCGCGTTCTAGCTTAATGAATTGTGGTGAACTTGGATTCTACTATTAAGTGGAATTATGAATCAAAATTGAACTAAGCTTGATTTCACAATAATCAACTTAGGCTTCCTTATATAATTGACTTGGGACTTTGAATTAAATTCCTACACGGAATGAGAACCTTGCTATGCCTCAAACGAGAACATAGAAAAGAGTCTTGGGACACATATAGTGTTCAAACTCTATTTGGTTGGAATTGTAGTAAAGACTCAATGGAGTCGAGTTAAGGAACAATTGAACCTTACGAGGATCGTGGTGAGATCCTATGACAATTATATTCCAGCTTGACTAGATTACTAGCTTTTGGGACTTGAATTGAATAGAGTGAACAAACTTGGCACTTATGATTTAGAGACTCAAATGAGTTCCTATTGTGGTTTTGTGATTTATGTAACAATGTGCATAATCGTATGAGTTTAGTAGGTCATTATATCTACTTGAGAATTAGCAAGTAAACATCTACTTGTGCATTGCATATAAGTCCAGCTGGCATTACTTGAGTTTTCATGATGATGGTGGGACGATGCATTGTCTTCACGAATTATGGGATTCGTGGTTGCAATGTATCGCCGCATTGCATTCGGTTTCACACACACCTCCACCGCTAGCTACTGAGTGGGAAGTAGCCCCTTTGCGTAACCAAAAGAGCGCATTGGCTAGTGCTATTTTCCCGAGTAGAGAGCTCGGACCCGAGAAGAGAGCTCGGTACTTTGATACCTGAACACGGGTATCACTGGCACGATTTGATTAACAGTTGTGATTGCAGGAGCAATACGACGGAAGTGATTTGGTATCTTCTCTATCCTTTATGTGGCTTACTATGGGCACTTATGTGATAACAAAGTGTTAGTTGAACATGAGATCTTATTGACCATGTTTGTATTGGTGATGATATATGAGAGATTTGATATGTATATATAGATATATGCATACTTGTATATGAGATATATATGAAAGACTTGATGTGTATATATATAGATATGCACACTTATGCATGATGATTTTATGGGAGATTTGATATGTATATTTAGAGATATACATACTGATATAGGTGTATATATATAAACATGCACCCTTACACGTGGTAACAGCAGTGAATAGCTTGATTCGTATATATAATGATATGTATACTTGCATATGATGTTTTGTGGGAACTACCTTCTAATTCATTTGATTTGTGTGTGAACAGGAATTACACCCGGTTCATTTGGACGGTTTAGTAAGTAAGAAGGAGTGGATATCTTGTGGAGTATCGAAACGATACGACGCCTCTTCATGGGTTTTTCTCGTCATATATAAAATGACACCTCGGTTATGTTTATGTTACATAATTATATGTTGCATATATATTGTAGTAGCGCATCTTGGGTCATTATGACTCATCTCGCACTTGTTTTTAGTTGCAAGAATCGATGAGCCGCACCGAGGTCAAGTAGATCGTGATCAGAAGTATGCAAGGCGCAATCGGTCGATAGATCGAGGTTAGATCGTGTGGTTCGTGTTTGTAGCATTCGACTTTCCCGAGTAGCGGCTTGTGGAGTCTTGTTCCTTTTAGCATTGTCATTGATTTCATGTACTTTGCTATTCTTGTGAGATCGACATTTTGTAAAGTTATTTAGACTTTACATATCGGGTAGAATACTTGGGTATTTGTATTGGTTATTTCTTGGGCCGACATGTAAAGTGTCGTGCCTTGTTTGTGGTTTTAGTATTTATTTCGGTTGTCTCTGCACGCAGAGCTTTGGGGAATTTCCTTATTCTAATTTTTATAGTTGTTGGTTGACCCGGTATGCTTTAGCCGTTGGGTATTTGTTATATCGTTGGTTCTTTGTTGAAAGCGCCGGCCTGAGTGCCGATGGTTTGATTAGCGCCTGCGCAATGTTGCGCTAAGCACGCGAGTTTTATTTTCTCCTTTGAGAGATAATGTCTCTCTTGGTTTCATTGTCGTTGGTTTCGAGCTTCATAGCTTGGGACTTCTTTCTTATATAAGTGCTTCCGCTGATTCGATTTTTGAAATACCGTATTTTAGTGCCACGGTGTTATGTTCATGTTTAGAGCGAGTTTGCTTGATTGTTTGACTAGCACTACTTGTTTCTCAAGTGCTTGTCCTCTTATTAAGTTAGTTCGATTAGCACGACCTTGGGATTTCTTGTTGGAATT
>CM028378.1:131844461-131883452 GCA_013146195.2 Codonopsis lanceolata
TTTGACTACCTCGTTACCAAATGGAATTGACTTGAATGGAAAGAATTTTCAAAACATGGCATTGTGTGTTTATGTGTTCTCACCCGCGATGGGAAACCGCGAGTATGATTTACATGGTTTGAAATGTCAATTTGGTTATCTTTTGATTGTTTGTAAATTGCTCCATAGGCAATTATTAATTTTTGTAACTTAGATCTTTTGTGGTTGAATTTTCATGTTGTGCCCCGAGACAAATAGTTTTTGTGAGTTGGATGTTGAAATATTCTCGATTATGTGTTCCATGTTATAGTTTGGGGGATTTTGCCCACTTGGTTGGCATATTGTCGTTCGTGTATTTAAGTACCTAGCATGAGTCATGTTATTTTCGATCGAAGTGTTGATGTTGTTGTGTCTATCGAGAGTTCTTAGACTTTCGAATTTGGATTATTAGAGTTTAACTCGTGATATATTGTATGTAGACTCAGTGATTCGAGTCTAGGTTGATGGTTTTGAACTCGATGTATTGTGGTTTGTATCATGATTTGAATTCAGGGCGAATTCTTTTTTTTAAGAATGGAGAGAGTGTGACACCCGCTCCTTCGTTATCTCGGTTTGCGTGCTATACTTGCACTTTTCCTTTGTCGACGGTATGTTTGGTTTGCGAGAGGGTCTAGATATGTTTGAGAGACCATATTAAGACCAAAACATTATTAGAGACTCCATATAGTTGTTGACTTGCTAAAGTCACAAGTCGTGACTTCGGCGATAGTCGAATCTGGCGCGATTGAGGGTTGCTTGCGTTTTGTGTTCGTGACCTCGGTTTGGGTCCTAGACCTCTTTAAGATGATTTATTAACATGTTTAGATGCATTAGACTTCAAGTTGGAGGTGTTCCTTAAGTCTATCGATGATTTGGAAGTTTTGGAGATAGCGTTCGTCTCTATCGCGTAGTTCGGGGATCAGTCGCGTGTCGCCTCTGGGATTCTTATTCCCCTAGTTGTTATTCAACTTTCTAGAAGTATTTAAGCTTCTTCGTTAATAGACTTGCCTTAAAGTCTCCTTTCGTTGCTCGATTCGATTGCGAGTTCATTCGTGCGTTCGGTTGCACGTTGTTGCACCTTCCGGTTTCGCTCGAGTTGTTTCGGGAGTTGTTCGGTGTGTTTTAGACTTGTTTTGAGTTAGGTTAAACCTTAGAATGGTTGCCCATAAGTTTGGGATCATTTAGATCAAGTTTAGACCAAGTTTTGGAGGTTCGGAGGCGAGCGCTGGCACATAGTGAGCGCCCGCCTCAAGAATCTTGAGCATCCTTGTTGGGCGAGCCAGGCGGCGCATGGAGAGTGAGCGCCCGCCTCTTACGTGACCAATTACGGGATTTTCCCTGTTTTGATCTTTGAGCAATTTTACACCCAAACCCCTATCCTAAACCTTTTCTAAACCATTTCTAATCCTCCCTAACCCTCCTTGATTATGTCCTAACATCTCTAACAAGTTTGATGAGTGGATTAGTGAGTGATTGAGTGGATTAATTAAGCCCAAAATCAGATTTTAAGACACCACATTGTGGTGACACTTGTCCCACTCAAATTCTAGACCAATATAAGCCATATAATCAGATTTTGACCTTCATTTCTCTCTTCACTCTCCAAAAACGAGATTCATCCTCTCTCAAACTCTCCCATGGCTTCTTGAAGACATCTTCATCATCCTCCTTGATTCTTCACTCATTTGCTCAAGCCTCCTCCACAAGAAGTGTAGAGCTCGAAGAGAAGATCATTTTCAACCGATTAGTTTCTTTCTTTGCTTTCTTTGGTGTTGAACACTTGTAAGTTACTTCTTCTCTCTTTGATTTTGTACTCATTGATCCTAAGGAAAACAAACTCTATGCTATTTGAGGTCAATGAGTACACATACTTGCTGCTGGGTGATTTTAACTTGTGATTTGAGCATGAGAACTTGTCAAAAGCATATGTAGGATGACCTATATGATTGTGGAAGTATTATGTTACTCTTCATCTTGTGTTTCTAGGGTTATGAACATGCTAGAAATCATGTTTACATTCTATTTGGTTTATTATGAAAGTATGCCTAAAGTTTGGGGCTTGAATGTGTGATCTCACTTGGTATATGAGTATGACCATCTAATTGAAAGTATGAAATCTCTAAAATGGGTATAGGGTTATGTTGGGTTTATGAATTTTAAGGTTTGTTAATCAAGCCGAATTATTGGAGAATTGTTGTTATTTAGAGTGGGTGTTAATGTTGATATCGATGAAAGGTATAAGAATGAAACTTAGTATTTGGACTCAACGGAGTCATCATAGGTTCAACATTTTGTTAACGAACTCGGGTTGAAATCCTACAACATTTGGGTGTCGTTTGACTAAGATTATAATGAGTCCTTGGGATTGTTAGGCTTGGGAATCAAGCCGGATGAATTTTGGGATTTTATATGCGTTTGATTGGAGTGTTAAATTGTGGATTTATGAAACCGAAAAGAATGAAGCGTAGAATTAAGACTCATCAGTCGTTGTAAGGTCAATAATATAATAACAAGCTTTGGGTTGAGACCTACGATGTTCGGTCTCGTTAAACTATGTTTGTGCTTGCCGTATCTCGTTGTGTCCAATTGGGACACTCACGTTATAGAGACCTATTGGGAATTTGTTTAGAACGTGCTTGTAGAGCACGGTGTATTAGAGATCAACCCATGGTCTCGAGTGCCATTTAATATTGATTATTGGATGAGTTCACTATAAGGAATTTAGTCGCGAGGATATGAAAATACTTGCGGATTTAGACTCTGAGGTAGTCTTATCATTCATGAGAATGGTTTTGAGGATGTCAATTATGTTCGACGGTTAGGACTATGGTTGAGTCCGGTGTCTTTGTTGAGTGAAACCAAATGCTAAACCTTGTTTGGGTTGTTCTTAGACGAATAATAGCCTTTGATTTAATCTTGAGTAGAGGACTATAGTAGACCTCACGTTGTGATTTGTTGAGCTTATATGCTATTCTTGAATTGGTGATGACTCGAGGTTTATGAATACCTCAATATGTGGTTTTAAACTAAACTTACAAGTTAGTTGAACGTGTTAAGTGTGTACATTTATGTGCATGGTTTAATGGGTTTTGTAGAGCATTACGACCTACTTGCTTTGATGAATCCTTTTGTGATGAACTTGGTCTTTATTGGTTTATACAAGTAAATATCTACTTGAGCATCTTGATTTTGAGTCAGGTGGCGTCTTGGTCGTTTGTCGGCAATGGGACGATTCATAGCCTTTGGAAACATTCGCTATGAATCGCCGCATTGGTACCCTTTATCCTCACTATGTGCCAATAGTGGGATGTGGTCTCGTATTAGCGCTCCGAGCACGATATTGAGCTCCCATTTCTCATCCCGAGGTTGGATGAATGTACTCATAGGGAAGCGGTGAGTTATGATCATTTGAGGAATGAAACCGGTTTATGATCATTTGAAGGGCTAGGCCGAGTTCACGATTTTACATGCTTATGTATAAGCACTTATATGAAAGATAACATGCTATGTGGTTTATGAAGTTTATGTTACATGATGACTTGATACAAGTTTGTTATTGGTATGCTATTTAAGATACCATGATTTTATACATGTTTGTGCATTATGCCATGCCACGCCATGCTATGCCATATAATTGCATTTAGTAACTTCTGGTCATTATGACTCATTTCGTGTGTTTGTTTTCCTTAGTTTTGCGGTGATCCAGTTAGTGCAGCGTGGCGGCCGGATAGTGATTCCTAGAAGGTGGTCTTCGGGCTTTAAGCTTGGATTTATTATTATTAAGTTATTTTGTATTTGTGAGACACGATTGTAAGTTATGTAGACTTTACTTGGGTAGATTATGTTAGTATTTTGTTATTGTATTATTTTGGAGCCGACTTGCTTGGTATTTGTTGTATCTTTAGAAGTTATTCCCTTGTTATTTCGAGCATGCTTTAGCTCACTCATTCTAGTATTGTTGGTATTGTCATCTCCGGCGGCGTTAGTCGTGAGACTTGGAGTTTAGTTGTTAGAATTTGAATATCTTATTCTTTTGGTTGATTTATTCCTCCGGCATGTTATAGCCGTTGAGTTGTCGTTTATCGAGTTGGGTTCTTGTTGCTTCGCCGGCCTTGGACGCCCGGCCGGATCTCATGTGAGATCCCAGGTGGTGCCATCGAGACAAACTAAGAGCAGACAAGCACTCAGCTTTAAGCATAATGGTGCTTGATCGAGAAGGCAGGAACAAGCTCATTAGTAGGGGAAGGTAAAGCCATAACGGCAATACGGGGAAAATCAAAACCTACCTAAAACTGCGGAAGCAAAACCATAATGGGACCCGAGCTATCAAGCTCCTGAAATTGAAAACAACCAAAGAGATAGTAAATCTCTCGGCCCAAAAATTCGGCCTGCGTGACGCCTTGACATTAGACACGCACAACAAACCATCGGCAACCAAGGCGCGGCAACAAAAATCCCAACGATAAACAACACTCAACGGCTATAACATGCCGGAGGAACAATTCACTATAACCATATAATCAATGCTAAACCACCAACCAAACCTCACGACTAAAACTATCGGAGGTAGGAACAACAATATACCACAACTAGAATAAACGAGCCACACATGCTCGAAACGACAAAGGAAATAAATACTAAGGGTACAAATGCTTCGACAATACAACCGGCTCCCAAATATACAACCATAATATAACACTAATCTACCCAAGTAAAGTCTACATAACTTTACATTCGAGCCTCACAATAAATACAACATAACAATAAATAACTCCAAGCTTTTGACTTGGAAGACCACCTGCTAAAGTCGTTATCCGAAACGCTGGCGCTGCATTAAACGGGAATCACTTTGCACACACTAGGAAAACAATCACACGGAGTGAGTCATAATGACCCGAGAAGTTTCTAAATGCAACATGAGGCATATTATGACATGGCATGGCATAAATGCAAAACATATAAAATCATGGTGTCATGCTAGTATACCATCATGAAACATGTACTTAATCTTTAAAGCACATAAACTCATATAAATCAAGTAGCATTTTATCTTTCATATAAATGCTCATAAATAAACATGTGTAACAGTAAACGTAATCGAACCGTTACAATCAAATCCGGGTTCAAAACCCAACCAACTTACCATGATATCAAATCTCAAACCATGATTCGGGCTCAATTCCCAATCAATCATACCCTGGGGTTTCCTCCCCAAATAATCTCAACTCATCAGTTTCCCTTAATGAGTACTCGTTACATTCATCCAACCTAGGATGAGAAATGAGAGCTCGATGTCAGGCTAGATGGCATAACTCGAGATCACATCCCACTACTGGCCAAATAGTGAGGAGAAAAAGGACCCAATGCAACGATTCATAGCGATTGTTCCCAAAGGCTATGAATCAATCCCCATTGCCACACAACAACCAAAACCCGCCAGCTGGACTTTAAACCAAACGTTCAAGTAGATATTTACTTGTATAAACCAATGAGACCAAATTCATAATTATCGGGCTCATTAAATCATGTAGGACATAATGCTCTACAACAACTCATAAACCATGCACATAATTGCACATAAACAAATAGGACATAATGTTCCATAAAATCCCATAATCCATGCACATATTTGCATATAACCACGTAGGACATAATGCTCTACCAAACATCATGAACAATGCATATATTTGCATATAACCATTGTGTTCAACTAACTTACAAGTTTAGTTTAAAAACAACATATTGAGGTATTCATTATTCCTCAAGTCATCAACCCAGTCAAGTATAGCTTACAAGCTTAATAAAATATAATGTGAGGTCTTTCGTAATCCTCAACTCAAACCAAACCAAGACTACTACGCTAGTCTCCAAATATCCACAATTCAAGACTTATTATTTAGTCTTTATTTTAAGTACACCGGACTCAATCATAGTCCTAATCGTCATACATGATCGATGTCACCAACCATACACCAAACATCATGACTACTCCGTAGTCACTCGACAAAGAATTTCATATACACACAACAAAAATCTGAACCTAAGAAGAGAATTCTTCTTAATCTTCTTTAAATATTCTCATGTCCATCCGTGGGTCTCTATATTGTCCCATGCTCTAACAAGCATGCTTAAAACATATTTCTAATAAATCTTCATACCATGAATGTCTCCATTGGACACAAACCAAAGACCCGGTGTGCACAAACACAACCCAAGCAAACCCAAACATTGTAGGGTTTCAACCCAAGGCTCTTTATCATTTTATTGGCCTTATTACGACTCCGTTGAGTCTTACTAACACATTTCATTCTTTATGTGTTTTATAAATTCACACCGTAATAATTTCTTAAGGTTTACAACCAAATCTCAATAGTCATTCGGGCTTAATTCCCAAGACTAAAAACCCACAAAACACATTACAATCACCATCCATTTAAAGTTTGGAAGTTATGTTCTTCACTCCATTAACTAGACGAAATCCAATCATCGTAGGATTTCAACCCAAGTTCAATTAGCACATAATCAAACTTATAATGACTCCGTCGAGTCCAATCTACCCTTTCTAAAATTTTAGGGCATAGAGGCCATGGGTCTCAATAATCTCTATGTTCATAACCATCAACAATAGTCATCATCCCGGGTTCGTTTAACTCACATAAACCCGACAAAACCTTCACCAATATAACATAGAATAAATTCATCATTTTGAGCACAATTTCATTTAGCTCATCTTACCAATCATAATCTCCCAATTCATGATTAAATCATACAACCCGGTTTAACATACTCTATTAAGTATATAAAACATAGTAATCAAGCTCACATTAATAATTTTGCAAGCTAAACCAAATTTGGGCAAAACACCCTCCAAGTATCTCAACCAAACCAACATCAAAACTCATGGATAATCAACATAATCAAACTCAATAGACTAGTTAGAACATGAATTTCACATATATCATGGTCTCACATAGGTCAATCAAGTTCTATCATCAATTTGTAAACCTAGGGTTCATGCTTCTTGTACAAACCCTAACAATGGCTTCCATTGACCTCACATAGCACAAATGATTGTTTCCCTAGGGTCAATGGAGCCCAAAAGCAAGATAATTAAGGTAGAAACTTACCTCAACACAGCCCTTACAAACTGCCATACCCGAAATCAAAGAGGTGATGTCGATTTCCTCAACCTTCACTTCAATCTCTTGATGTAACTTGGGGAAGGAAGAACCCTAGCCATGGCCTCCCAAGATCAAACCCTTCAAGCCCTAGAATCGCCCCCTTTACAGCTCTCTCACGCCCTGGCGGACTGTTCGCAGAAGACGGGAGGGAGAAGTCGCACTCTGCTGGCCGAACAACTGAGAAAGGATGCGGCTGTTTTCTTTTTATATGGGGGATTAGTTCCTCTTAATCACCCACTAATCAACCCCTAATCTCACTAATAATGATTAGGACTAGTTTTAAGTTAATAAGGTAGGTTTAGGCTTAATTTAAATTGGGTTTAATTGGCTGAATTTCGGACAGCGCACAAAACAGAACAAAATCCCGTAATGCTGGAATTAGGACCCTTGCGGTCGCATCATATAGGAGTGATGCGAGCGCATCCTCCTGTTACACTCCTTCCGGCTTTTTCTTGCTTCCTTGCTCGATTTCGGTCGTTCCCGCATGCATCCTCGAGCCTTAAGGCTTCGAAATGGCTCACAATTGAACCCTTAAAGTCCTCAAACATTAAAATAATCAATCCAAGTCTCAAACCAATTTTAAATTAGGTCTAGACTCCCATAAACAACACCGAAACAACAGGGGAAAAACCGGCGCAAGGCGTAACAACTTGCTATCTAAGCGTCGAATGAGACGGCCGGGTATAATAACCCATGATTATAAGCACCTATAAGGGCTACAAAATAGGCCTGAATGCCTCTCAAATGATAAACAACGAGATAGGAGAAATAAGCTCTGAAAGGCGAGGCGCGTTGCCGGCTCAATCTCAAACTACGCGATAAGGAGAATTGTTATTCTCGAGGCGTCAAAACTTCACGAGACTTATGGAATACATCCAATTAGAAGTATAACACATCTAAACATGTTATTTAATCATCATGTAAAGATCTGGGACCAAATCGAGGTCAAGAACACGAAACCCGAATAAACTCTCAATCGAGTCGCATTTCGACTATCGTCGAGATTCACGACTTTTGACTTTAACAAGTCAACCACTATATGACATTTCTTAAAAGTGTTTTGGTCTTAATGTGATCTCTCATACACATTTAGACTCTCTTACAAACCAAACGAGCAATCAACGAAAGAGGAAATGTGAGCTTTGCACGCAATTCAAGCTAACCGGGAATCGGGATCTTACAGGCCTTAGGATGGCTGATGGTTTGTTGCCCATGCGCATTGTTGCGTCACGTGCGTCGTAGATTTGTCGAGAGATAGTCGTCTCTCGGCCTCGTATTCCTTAGTTTACAATTATAGGCTTTGGTCTCACTTATGATTTGCTTCCGCAGATTTTAGTTTTTGGTTATTCGGTTTTGCCGCTATGGCTTTTCATTCCTGTTTAGTGTTAGTTGGTTCAACTCTGGACTCGCACTACTACGCTTAGCGGGTGCTTGTTAAATTTTTAGCTTGTCTTGGCGGCACGACCTTGGGATTCCGCATTGGGGTTCGGGTTTGTCACATAAATGCTTAGAAAGGTTAAATACAAAGTTTTAATGCAGAAAACAAATGAACAGGTTTCAAAAAAGATTAGAACAAAGTTTATTTTGATTATTGGAGGAAACAATTGACAGGTAGCACGAATCATAATTTTCTAACGACTAATCTTATAAAGAAATGCTAACGACTAATCAAAAGCCAATTCAAAAGTATATCTGGAAAGGTGTTGCAGTATTAAACCTGTTAGGCACATGCTTTTTTTGTAAGATGTATTTCTTAGTGCTTAAGATTCCTAGTTATACATATTGTATATTTCATAGAGCAAGGGACTTTCTGTAGTCCAGATATAGAAATACGTTCATCCAGAGTGTGACTCTAAAAAGGGAATTCCAATACTTCAAGTTCAAATGGCTGCTCGCAATCATTTGTAATACCTCCAGGTCAAGCGTATTACCTTATGTATTTCACCGCCCTCCAACATATGACTTCAAAAAATGTTGAAAAAATAATTTACCCAAATCATTATCGAGCTTAATGTTCACAACTTGAGATGTAATCATCCAAGAGCTTATAGAAAATATAAATGCTCGAAAGGTTAAAGACAAAGTTTCAATCAAGACAAATGAACAGTTTCAAAAAGATTAGAACAAAGTTTAATTTGATTAAAGGTGAAACTATTGATAGCACGAATCATAATTTTCTTATCTTTATCTTATAAAGAAATGCTAACGACTAATCAGGAGCCAATTCAAATGTATATCTGGAAAGGTGTTGCGTCTCAGGTATTAGACTTTAGGCACATGTTTTTTTTTGTAAGATGTATTTCTTAGTGCTTAAGATTCCTAGTTATACATATTGTATATTTCATAGAGCAAGGGACTTTCTGTAGTCCAGATCTTGAAATACGTTCATCCAGAGTGTGACTCTAAAAAGGGAATTCCAATCCTTCAAGTTCAAATGGTTGCTCGCAATCATTTGTAATACCTCCCTAGGTCAAACGTAATTACCTTATGTATTTCTCCTCCAACATATGACTTCATAAAATGTTGAAGAAATAATCTACCCAAATCATTATCGAGCTTAATGTTCAGAACTTGAGACAAAGTTATAGCAAATATAAATGTTCAGAAAGGTTAAAGACAAAGTTTCAATGCAGAAGACAAATGAACAGATTTCAAAAAAGATTAGAACAAAGTTTTTTTGTATTACTGGTGGAAACTATTGACAGGTAGCACGAATCATAATTTTCTTATCTTTATCTTATAAAGAAATGCTAACGACTAATCAGGAGCCAATTCAAACGTATATCTGGAAAGGTGTTGCAGTATTAGACCTGTTGGGCACATGCTTTTGTTGTAATAAGATGTATTTCTTAGTGCTTAAGATTCCTAGTTATACATATTGTATATTTCATAGAGCAAGGGACTTTCTGTAGTCCAGATCTTGAAATACGTTCATTCAGAGTGTGACTCTAAAACGGGAATTCCAATTCTTCAAGTTCAAATGGTCTGCTTTCGCAATCATTTGTAATACCTCCCCGGTCAAACGTAATTACCTTATGTTTTTCCCGCCTCCAACATATGACCTTATAAAATGTTGAAAAAATAATTTTCCCAAATCATTATCGAGCTTAATGTTCAGAACTTGAGACAAGGTTATAGCAAATATAAATGATCAGAAAGGTTAAAGACAAAGTTTCAATGCAGAAGAGAAATGAACATGTTTAAAAAAAGATCAGAACAAAGTTTGTTTGGATTACTGGTGGAAACTATTGACAGGTAGCACGAATCATAATTTTCTTATCTTTATCTTATAAAGAAATGCTAACGACTAATCAGGAGCCAATTGAAACGTATATCTGGAAAGGTGTTGCAGTAGACCTGTTAGGCACATGCTTTTGTTGTAAGAGGTATTTCTTAGTGCTTAAGATTCCTAGTTATACATATTGTATATTTCATAGAGCAAGGGACTTTCTGTAGTCCAGATCTTGAAATACGTTCATTCAAAGTGTGACTCTAAAAGGGAATTCCAATCCTTCAAGTTCAAATGGCTGCTCGCAATCATTTGTAATACCTCCCTGGGTCAAACATAATTACCTTATGTATTTCCTGCCGTCCAACATAAGACTTCATAAAGTGTTGAAAAAATAATTTACCCAAATCATTATCGAGCTTAATGTTCAGAACTTGAGACTAGGTTATAGAAAATATAAATGCTCAGAAAGGTTAAAGACAAAGTTTCAATCCAGAAGACAAATGAACAGGTTTCAAAAAAGATTAGAACAAAGTTTATTTTGATTATTGGAGGAAACAATTGACAGGTAGCACGAATCATAATTTTCTAACGACTAATCTTATAAAGAAATGCTAACGACTAATCAGGAGCCAATTCAAACGTATATCCGGGAAAGGTGTTGCAAGATTAACACGTTAGGCACATGCTTTTGTTGTAAGATATTTCTTAGTGCTTAAGATTCCTAGTTATACATATTGTATATTTCATAGAGCAAGGGACTTTCTGTAGTCCAGATCTTGAAATACGTTCATCCAGAGTGTGACTCTAAAAAGGGAATTCCAATCCTTCAAGTTCAAATGGTTGCTCGCAATCATTTGTAATACCTCCCTAGGTCAAACGTAATTACCTTATGTATTTCCCGCCTCCAACATATGACTTCATAAATGTTGAAAAATAATTTTCCCAAATCATTATCGAGCTTAATGTTCAGAACTTGAGACTAGGTTACAGCAAATATAAATGCTTAGAAAGGTTAAATACAAAGTTTTAATGCGGAAAACAAATGAACAGTTTCAAAAAAGATTAGAACAAAGTTTATTTTGATTATTGGTGGAAACTATTGATGTGTAGCAGAATCATAATTTTCTTATCTTGATCTTATAAAGAAATGCTAACGACTAATCGGGAGCCAATTCAAACGTATATCCGAAAGGTGTTGCAAGGTGTTGCGGTATTAGACCTGTTAGGCACATGCTTTTGTTGTAATAAGATGTATTTAGTGCTTAAGATTCCTAGTTATACATATTGTATATTTCATAGAGCAAGGGACTTTCGTAGTCCGGATCTTGAAATACGCTCATCCGTAGTGTGACTCTAAAAGGGAATTCCAATCCTTCAAGTTCAAATGGTTGCTCGCAATCATTTGTAATACCTCCCCGGTCAAACGTAATTACCTTATGTATTTCCTCCGCCTCCAACATATGACTTCATAAAATGTTGAAAAATAATTTACCCAAATCATTATCGAGCTTAATGTTCGGAACTTGAGACTAGGTTATAAAAATATAAATGCTCGAGAAAGGTTAAAGACAAAGTTTCAATCCGTAAGACAAATGAACATGGTTTCAAAAAAAGATTAGAACAAAGTTTTTTTTGATTACTTGGGGAAGGAAACTATTGAATGTAGCACGAATCATAATTTTCTTATCTTTATCTTATAAAGAAATGCTAACGACTAATCAGAGCCAATTCAAACGTATATCCGAAAGGTGTTGCAAGATTAGACCGTTAGGCACATGCTTTTGTTGTAGGTGGTATTTCTTAGTGCTTAAGATTCCTAGTTATACATATTGTATGTTTCATAGAGCAAGGGACTTTCTGTAGTCCAGATCTTGAAATACGTTCATCCAGTGTGACTCTAAAAAGGAATTCCAATCCTTCAAGTTCAAATGGTTGCTCGCAATCATTTGTAATACCTCCCTAGGTCAAACGTAATTACCTTATGTATTTCCTGCCCTCCAACATATGACTTCATAAAATGTTGAAAAAATAATTTACCCAAATCATTATCGAGCTTAATGTTCAGAACTTGAGACTAGGTTATAGAAAATATAAATGCTCAGAAAGGTTAAAGACAAAGTTTCAATCCATAAGACAAATGAACAGGTTTCAAAAAAGATTAGAACAAAGTTTGTTTGATTATTGGTGGAAACTATTGACAGTAGCGGTATACGAATCATAATTTTCTTATCTTTATCTTATAAAGAAATGCTAACGACTAATCAGAGCCAATTCAAACGTATATCCGAAAGGTGTTGCAAGATAGCCTCATTAGGCACATGCTTTTGTTGTAAGATGTATTTCTTAGTGCTTAAGATTCCTAGTTATACATATTGTATATTTCATAGAGCAAGGGACTTTTTGTAGTCCAGATCTTGAAATACGTTCATCCAGAGTGTGACTCTAAAAAGGGAATTCCAATCCTTCAAGTTCAAATGGTAGCCGCAATCATTTGTAATACCTCCCTAGGTCAAACGTAATTACCTTATGTATTTCCTGCCCTCCAACATATGACTTCATAAAATGTTGAAAAAAGTAATTTACCCAAATCATTATCGAGCTTAATGTTCGTAGAACTTGAGACTAGTTATAGCAAATATAAATGCTCTAGAAGGTTAAAGACAAAGTTTCAATGCTAAGACAAATGAACAGGTTTCAAAAGATTAGAACAAAGATTGTTTTGATTACGTGGAAACTATTGACAGTAGCGCCGAATCATAATTTTCTTATTTTTATCTTATAAAGAAATGCTAATGACTAATCAGGAGCCAATTCAAACGTATATCTGGAAAGGTGTTGTAGTATTAAACCTGTTAGGCACATGCTTTTGTTGTAAGAGGTATTTCTTAGTGCTTAAGATTCCTAGTTATACATATTGTATATTTCATAGAGCAAGGGACTTTCTGTAGTCCAGATCTTGAAATACGTTCATCCAGAGTGTGACTCTAAAAAGGGAATTCCAATCCTTCAAGTTCAAATGACTGCTCGAAATCATTTGTAATACCTCCCTGGTTCAAACGTAATTACCTTATGTATTTCCTGCCCTCCAACATATGACTTTATAAAATGTTGAAAACATAATTTACCCAAATCATTATCGATCTTAATGTTCAGAACTTGAGACAAGGTTATAGCAAATATAAATGTTCAGAAAGGTTAATGACAAAGTTTCAATGCAGAAGACAAACGAACAGTTTTCAAAAAAGATTAGAAGAAAGTTTGTTTTGATTACTGGTGGAAACTATTGACAGGTAGCATGAATTACAATTTTCTTATCTTTATCTTATAAAGAAATGCTAACGACTAATCAGGAGCCAATTCAAATGTATATCTGGAAAGGTGTTGCAGTATTAGAACTGTTGGGCACATGCTTATGTTGTGAGATATATTTCTTAGTGCTTAAGATTCCTAGTTATACATATTGTATATTTCATAGAGCAAGGACATTTTGTTGTCCAGATCTTGAAATACGTTCATCCAGAGTGTGACCCTAAATAGGGAATTCCAATCCTTCAAGTTCAAATGGCTGCTCGCAATCATTTGTAATACCTCCCTGGGTCAAACGTAATTACCTTATGTATTTCCTGCCCTCCAACATATGACTTCATAAAGTGTTGAAAAAATTAATTTACCCAAATCATTATCGAGTTTAATGTTCTGAACTTGAGACAAGGTTATAGCAAATATAAATGTTCAGAAAGGTTAGAGACAAAGTTTCATTGCAGAAGACAAATGAACAGGTTTCAAAAAAGATAAGAACAAAGTTTATTTTGATTATCGAGGAAACTATTGACAGTGTAGCACGAATCATAATTTTCATCTCTAATCTCTTATAAAGAAATGCTAACGACTAATCAATAGCCAATTCAAAAGTATATCCGAAAGGTGTTGCAAGATAAACCCAAGTAGGCACATGCTTTTTTGTAAGATGTATTTCAGTGCTTAAGATTCCTAGTTATACATATTGTATATTTCATAGAGCAAGTGACTTCTCTGTAGTCCGCATCTTGAAATACATTCAACCGTAGTGTGATTTCTATGTGACGATCTCGACCACTCGATCCCAATACGAGATCCCAAGGTCGTGCCGCCAAAAACACGCAAAACAACAAGCAAATATCAAATAATGGGTAAGGCCATAACGGCGATACGCCAATAACTTAAAAACACATGTGGAAGCTAAACAAAATATCTCAGGGCGCCTTTGAGCTAACAAGCTCTTTTCAAACCAACATAACCAAAGAGATCATAAATCTCTTGTTCCAAAATTGAATGCATGTGCCGCAACATTGGGCACGTAGAAAAAACCCTCCCCGTCATGCAATACAAATATATAGCATAAATAAACCAAGTCATCGGCGACGTTATGCTTGAACCCAACATTACACTAAGTCTAAGACTCTAGTCTACACACTCAACGGCTAAAACATGCCTGAGAACAACATAACCAACAATATAAATAACTTGAAATGGAATAAATATTTATTTAAACAAACATGGCTCCTCGACTAACATTTATTTACCACAAAACCAATTATTAATAATTTACAAATACACGAACCAAATCAAAAACACACCCATCTTTTACTACCCAAAGTGAAGTCTATATAACTTCACTTCCCAAACGCCCTTTCCAATTAACTAAGGCTATAAAAAAATAAATTAAAGTAGCAACCTTTATAAAATTACACTTCTATCGTAGGCTCTACTGTTTCCTTCGAAGTTACTAGCTCGGCTCGAATCTAAGGAAAACAAAGCAAACGAGTTAGTCATAATGACTTAGTAAGCTACTAAAGATGCAATGTCATGGCATGGCATAATGCTCAAATAAAACATGTACATCTTACTATCTTCACATAATAACCTTATATAAAAATCATGTCTCGCATCCATGCTCAACATTAATAAAACATGTTATCATCATAGTATAACATTTCACCAAAATTCATGTCAAGGCATATTAGGCTTAACAATAATGATCCATGCTTTTGGCATAATACAACATTCAAGTAATGTTCATGTTTAAGCCGTTTGATTCTTATGTTAAATTTATATCGATCGACATTACATTAGTTTTATACTTGATGGCTAATCGGTCGCGTATCGATTAGCGTGGCAACCGTGTATAGAACTTTGCCTTGTATAGTTTTTGTAGGACTTTTTCAGTTCATCGGAAGACCACTTCTCGCCTTCACCTAAGACCCTCAAAGCTTAAGATCGGTAGACCTCGTGTCCACTGATGCTTCTACGTGTCCTCTCCAAAGCTAGGGATTAATTCAAACTTATTCCCATATATTATTTGAATTAATCCAAGTCTTTTCCCCGACATGTCAAGCCGCCGAAAGCAACTTTCCGAAAAGCAGAATACTTTTCGCCTGAGCAGTGAAAAGCGGTGTCCCCTACTTTCTCGCTTCATCTCTCGATCGACACCAAATCGCCCACCTTTTGAAGATCTCGTAAATGATTATCTCGCTCTAGTATATCGTGAAGACGAAATTCCTTGATCGACCCCATGCATTTAATGCATTTATGAATAGAGTTGTTGAAGTCTTCGTCTTCTCCAACGGATCTTTTGAAGTGCACCGCTTTAAATACGCCATTGAAGACTGGAACAAAGACAAGCATGTAATCAATCGAACACTTAAAGAATTGCTCGAATCTACACAACTCCAAGTCTTTCACCAAGGTGCATTCAATAGATCCTCAACAGATCTAGAAGTCCTCGTCAACAACAAGAAGTCGCTCTTCAACATTTATTGTTTTATTCTTCTTGTTGTTTACTTCCATTAACTATATTTTCAGCAATTAAATATCTTGTATTTACAGATATTTAATTCCCTAGACCCAAACACAAGTCAATATTTTGTACACGATCCATTAGGGATATTCTTTGTAATTGATCTAAGTGGAAAACATAGTGCACAATTTAAATCCAAGGTTGATCGCCTTGGTGGTGGGCGTAGCACTCATTATAGTGTGAACCATCCCAAAATACTTGTGTTATTTCCTTACGTCTATTATTTGAACTGCTTAGTTTCATTGTTTATATTATCCATTTCAGCAGAACTTAAGTAATCGTAAAAGGTCTAGGTAGTCCTTATCGGCGGACACTGGAACAATTTTCTTGAAGGTCTTCCGCTACTTGATTCTTTTCATAGATTGCAAGTAACTTTCAAGGAACTTACTTAAAAGTTTTAAAGTGTTAATAAGCTATTCAACCCCCCTTCTAGCTTATTATTGTGCTCATTGGGACCCACAATTGGTATCAGAGCCTTACTCTTCGAAAACAAGTTTTTCCAAGATTAAACTCTTGAGAGATACGACATAATGGCACAAACACACTATATGCTGCCTACATCTAATGCTAACCACGTCCCAATATTGGACGAAGGTCATTTTGATGTATGGAAGGATAAAGTAATGAGATTCATGAACTCTATTGACAACAAGTTATGGAAATGTGTCACCGCAGTCAACATGTACCAATGAAGGCAAATCTTCTAGCCTCCATCGCTGGGAACCCCGCGAAGTTCCTAAAGAAGAATCGAATGGACAGAGGACGATAGAAAGTGGTTGAACTTGACAAAGAAAGCAATCAACATAATCACCACTCTCTAGACACAAGCACATACCGGCAAGTGATTCGATGTACAAGCTGCGAAAGAGATGTGGGAAGCTCTTGTAGAATACTTGGAAGGAGACCAAGACACAAGAGACAAAGAAAATATACATACATCCAGCGGTTTGATTCTTTCAAAAAGGATCCTAAGGAAACCTTGAGACAAGCATACGATCGATTCGGTGAGGTAATAAATAGTTGCTTTTCTCTTGGTAAAACGTATGACAAAAAGGAAATGAACATGAGGTTTCTAGGCTCTCTAGGTAGCTTATGGCATGTGAAGACCACGGCTATGAAAGAATCTAAGAACTTAAACGAGATGACTCTTCGTAGTCTCTACGCAAGTTTAAAGGTTTATGAACTTGAAGTTAATCAAGCTCTAGAGCAAGACAAACAGTTCGAGCGTGTCTCTGCCAGCCATGGTCCAAGAAGAAATCATTGTTGAAAACAAACCTTCTACTTCTTCCAGTGAAAATGATTTTTTATCCGATGAACAATTTGCTATGTTTGTTAAACGTTTTCAAAAATTTGCAAAATATGGAAGGAAGAACACTCACCAACAACCTTTCAGGAAGATTGGTGAAAGCTCATCTAAGGAAGAGCTTGTGTGTTATAACCGTAGGAAACACGGTCATTTTGCCTCAAAATGTCCTAAGCCAAAATTTGAAGCATACCGAAAACCCTCGTTTAGAAAATTTCAAAAACAAAAAGGTATGTTGGTGAAGACATAGAAGATAAACAGGTTGCTACATGGTTTGAAAACGAATTCAGAAGAGGAGGAAGAGGATTGTGAGCAAGCTAACATATGCTTAATAGCTCATGATTCATGTCCTACCTATGACTCGAAAATGAAGTTGTAGTTTCACCAAGTCCTTTGGACAAAAATGAAACCAGAAGTGATAGCTTCAAGAAGGAAGAACTTCTCAAGGATAATCGGGATATGCTTGAAGAATTTAATTCCTTTAGAGTAGCCTATGTTAAATCGGCCAAGAACGTGAGAAACTCACGGTGAGAAATCTTTGATGGCGGTGAGATTCAAACTCTCAATAGTGTCAACAAGAGAGTATCAAACGAAGGAAGAAAACAAATTTCTTCATGACAAAATTGATGTCATTGAGCACATCAAAGGACTAGACCTAGAGAAAATTGCCTTGCAAAGACAATTGACTCTGGAATAGTTCCAAGGATGCATTTGAAGAAATCCTTACAAGCCAAAAATCTAGCAATGATAAAAGCAGGCATAGGATATTCGGATGTGTCTCTTCCGACAATCTCTTCTCAAAGAGAAAGGAGAATCCTCAAACCGCAAATGATATATCTTTCTCTAAGCAGACATTTGGAAATATAGGGAAACAAGGCCTTGGTTACTCAAGTGTCCCTTATGTTTACCCTAAAGCTCGAAAGGAAAAGCCAAAATGAATGATTCAAATGAGAAACACGAGAAGGTAACGGTAGAGAAAGTGAAGTCTACAGGCAACGACTATGCCAAGGCAAAGTCTGGCGACGGTAGACCTACTAAACCTCTACCAGGTAACTATCAAGTTTGTCTATGAAACAGCAAAGCTGCTTTACTGTTGAAGGTAAACTTAAAGGTATTCTACCGAATCCTCTGAAAAGGTATTCAACGAGAAAAGCTAAAGCTAAGTCCGTTGGTAACCTACCTAGGAAGAGTCGAAAGAAACCAATTAAGTCTACCGTCAACAAGCAAGCCGAACCGAAAATGAATGTCAAGAAAAGGAATGATCATAAGCACTCTTCGGTTGAAGACTCTAACAGTTCTCTATGGACTTTCCATTTATGTCATTCTTGCCATTGCTTAGGCCATCGGCACCGTAATGCTGCTAAGGTTCACTCCAAGATCCGAGAGACCTAGTTCTCTCAAGGTCAAGCGTATGGGTTGCAAAAGGTTGCTAATCCTTAGGACCCAAATAAAGGGTACCTTGTTTTGCTTTAACTCTTTTACAGAATGCTTCATGGCTATAGAATCGAGAAAACAAAGACATCGGTACCTAGACAAGGGTCGCTCAAGACACATGACGGGAACGTAAGTCTTCTTACGTATATAGTCTGAAGCAAAAGGACCCACGATTATTTTCGGAGACAATGCAAGAGGAAAGACAATTGGATATGGCTCAATTACTAGAGGAAGTCTCTCCATCAACAAAGTTTCTCTAGTAAGTGGTTTAAAGCACAATCTTCTCGAGCATATCACAATGCGACAAAGGACTTCTATGCCAATTCAATTCCAACCGGTGCCTCATCAAAGACAAGTGAATCGTGCTCTACAATCTTGGCCGGCAATAGACAAGGAAGCGTCGCCTATGTCGTGGACTTAAATCTTCTAGGGAGATTCTCAAACACGTGTCTAGTAGCCAACAATGTTCGTGACAACGGTGGCTATGGCACAAGCGTCTCGATCCACCTCAACTTCAAGCACCTCTCCAAGCTCTCCAAAAATGGGCTTGTCAAAGGTCTACCTACGGTGTCTGCCGATCATGACGAAGTTGTAAAGCTTGTCAACTAGGAAAACTTTCCAAGTCTTCCTTCAAAAGAAAGTCTGTTTTATCAACAAACGCAGACCTCTTCAACTTCTGCATATGGATCTCTTTGGACCTATTACAACGATTTCGGGAGACAAGTACACACTTGTAGTAGTTGATGACTACTCTAGATTCACTTGGATTGAAACTATGACATCTAAAGATGAAACGTATGATCTAGTCAGCACTTTTTAGAAGACTTCAAACTCAAAAGCTTGAAGACATTTGTGACATAAGATCGGACAACGACCGAATTCAAAAACAATGGTGTAGAAAAGTCTGCGATGACCATGGGATCGGCCACAACTTCTCTGCCGGTACTCCTCAACAAAATGGTGTAGGCTGAGCGGAAGAACGTAACACGATTGAAGCGGCTAGAACAATCTTTGCCGCGTAAGCTAAACTTCAAGTATTTACAGGCGGCGATCAATCTTGCTTGCTTTACCCAAATAGATCCACAGTAAACAAGTTTCATAATAAAACTCCATATGAAATATGGAGAGGAAGATCCCCAAACATTGGATTTCTTAAAATCTTCTGTAAATGTTTTATTCTTTACAATGGAAAAGAGTATAGAGGAAAATTTGATGCAAAATCGACGAAGGAATTTTTCTGGGTATTCCAAACATTCAAAAGCATTTCGCATTTTCGATAAATCTAACTTAAAAATCTTAGAATACGTGCATGTTTCTTTTGATGAATATGACTTGTTAGAGCCTAGAATGGCTCGAGCGTTGCTAATGATTACGATAATGATGAGGCAGTACAAATACAACATCTACTTCCAATCCTTATCGAAAACAGCTGAGATCCCACCAATATCGGTAACCCTTCACCGGTAGAAGAGACCTCTACCGATACCGATAACAACTCATCTGTTGACCACGAACCCATCTCTTCTTTTTACCCCAAGCACCTTTACGATCTCTCATCCTTCTTGTTCACGTAAAATGAAAGTTTTGAAGACTCTATTTCTTCTCGAACTGATTTTGGTGAATCTCCTTCTCAACCAACTCGAGAATTCTTAAGGGAAGAATCCACCGAAGTGATCTTCCTCCAACCGTTATTGAAGCAAGAGATCATCCCATTTCTCAAATCATTGGTGATCTCAACTCAGAGTTCGCGAGAAATAAGGTTCGAGAAGAAACTTTGTTTGCTTATGCATTTGTATCGAACTCGAACCAAAGAAGATTGATGAAGCCATCGAAGATCATAAGCTGGATTGAAGCTATGCAAGAAGAGCTGAACCGGTTTGAAAGATGTAAGGTGTGGAGCTTAGTTCAAAGACCGACGATCATCCGGTCATCGGCACCAAGTGGGTATTCGAAAATAAAAGAGATGAAGATGGAAATGTCACCGAAACAAAGCTAGATTGGTTGCTCGGGGCTACAGAAGAAGGAATTGACTTTGATGAAACTTTTGCTCTGTTGCTAGACTAGAAGCAATCGAGAATCTTTCTAGCTTATGCCTCGTTCATGGACTTCAAAGTGTATCGGATGGATGTTAAGAGTGCCTTTACGAATGGTGATCTTCAAGAAACGTATACGTGGAACGACCTCCGGATTTGTCATCTCGGACAAAGCCGGACCACGTCTACCGACTCAAGAAAGCTCTCTACGGCTGAAGCAAGCTCCTAGAGCTTGGTATGAAACTCTATCCAAGTTCTTAATTGAACAAGGATTCGTGAGAGGAAGAATCGACACTACTTTATTCATCCTCAAGCACAAAGGCCATTCTCTTACGGTACAAATCTATGTGGGCGACATCATCTTTGGATCAACTAACCAAAGCTTGTGCAAAAGATTCGAGAAGGCGATGCAAAGCAAGTTCGAGATGAGCATGATGGGTGAACTTACCTATTTTCTAGGGCTGAGATACAACGGACTTGAGACGGAATCTTCATCACCAAACCAAATATGCAAAGGAACTAATCAAGAAGTTTGGTCTTGATTCACCAAAGGATTTGAAACTCCAATGTCTACCGACGCCATCTTGACAAAGATGAAAAGGGAAAGCAAGAGAACATGACCAAGTATCGAGGAATCATAGGTTCACTTCTTTACCTTCTTGCTAGTAGACGACATTATGTTTCTTTGTTTGTGTTTGTGCTAGATTTCGAGCGAGATCCAAAGGAGTCACATTTGCTTCCGCCAAACGTATCATCGAGATATGTTTCAAAAACAACAAATCTAGGCATCGGTATTCAAAATCCAACAACTTCAATTTAGTTGGATACTCGGATGCAGATTATGCGACTTGCAAAGTGAGCGAGAAGAAGCACCGGTGGGACTTGTCAATTTCTTGGAAGCAGACTCGTCTCATGGTCTTGCAAGAAACAAGGATCGTGGCAAACTCAACCACGAAGCGAGAATATATTCTAGCATTTTGCTCTCAAGCTGCTATGGATGAAGCAACAACTAGTGGACTACAACATCAAGGCCGCCCAATCATGTGTGACAACACATCGGCTATCTCGCTCCAAAAATCGATGATGCATTCAAAGACAAAGCACATTGATATTCGTTATCATTTTCTCAAAGATCATGTGGAAAAAGGTAACATCGATGCGGAATATGTTCCAAGCGAGCATCAATTGCGCGTACATTCTCACAAAACCACTTTGGATGCCACCGGGTTTGCTTATTTAAGGAGAAATCTTGGTATGATTGATCCTCTTGCTTAATTTTAAAATTTTGTTAATGTTTCTTTCATACCAGGTAGACCCAAGATTAGACTAATCGGAAGACGTAAGTTCTTCTTTACCTAAGACCTAAAGGTTAGTACTCTTACTTAGTCTATTTTTGCTAAAGAGGTTTCTAAAGCAATAAAAGGGGTCAAGGACAAATTTGGTACTTAAGAAAATATCTTAAGTTCCCGCTTTTCAAAGCGATATTTTCTCGCCTTTAAATAGTCCTCGAACCGTCATTTCCAAACTTTACGAAACCCTTTGACCAGAAACTTTTCTCTCTCTCTCTCTCTGAGTAACTACTTTCTGCAAATTCACGTTCTTCTTCTTGTTTCTTCTTCTCATCTTCAACAATGGTACGTTTTTCTCTACTCTACTCGAAATTTTCTATGTACTTACGCATTTCAAGATCAACTTAAAATCCTTTTGGAATTCAACCGTCATTTTCGAGTTTATACGATGATTCGCCATTGTTGTTGTTATAATCTTGAATACTAACGATCGTTTTTGTTTATTCATTGTTCATTCTTATGAAAACTTCTGTTATGTTTTTCTCGAGTGTGGTTTCTCTAAACATTCTAGGGTTTCAAGTTTTTGCGTTGAAAATTTCGATTTATTTTGGAAAACTTTGAAATTCCTACTTGTTTAGATGTCTAGATGAAAAGCCCTAACTTTTATTTTGTTTTTCTTTCAGGCAAGAACCTTCAAAATCTAAGCGCGAGTGGGAAGGCTTATGACCACGAAAATGTCATTCCTCCCGGTTCAAATATCAATCTTCCAGGATATCCCATCTATCCGCCGCTCATGACATCATTGTTGCTTTGGACCCAAGCTATACATTCTGGCATGTGCATTGACCTTCGTCAATCAATTCTATAGGCCAGTAAAAGCTTGCGAGGATATGGGCGCCTGCGGGATTCTACCCCTCTTACGCCTCAACGACAAAACCTACGGTATCTTCTGGCGTAAGAATTTTATCAACGAATGGAGCTCATGAACCAGACTGCTCTTCGTGGGTGGATTCGAGGCCGTCCCATCTCCGTCACCGCCAAATCTATTTCCACCATAATTGGCGTGCATTACGGAGGAGCTATTTCAGCAACCACGGCTGAGGCTTTACATGCCTGGGAAGCCATGAGGGGAGTAGACACTCTCCGGGAGCCAGGGAAGATGCTCGAAACTTGTTCCCTCTTGGCGTCTCGCACCGGCCACCTTCTAGACAAGGGGCTCCTATTCAAGAGTGGAGCACATGACATGTTCTTGGCCAACAGATCAACGACCCGGTCTTTGTATTTCTACTTCGTCTCAACTGGGGCTCATCATCTTCGACGAGCTAAAGCAGTGGGTGGAGAAAGCAAAGAGCAACCCCACTTGCAAACGCCCGCCGTCGATCAATGCCCTTTTAAGGGATGATGCAGCCATCAACTCTTCTTTGAAAGAAGATGAGTTGTATACGGTGGCCAAGGACAAACAACTCACAGCCTCGTTTTTCAGTAAATACACTGAATACGAGAACAAGCGCCGGATGCAGAAAGGTCTACCGCCGGTCTCTCTTGACAAAGTGGCCAAGCCTGCACCTATCTTGGTCACCCGCTTCAATATGGAAGCACATGTAGCTGCAAGCAAGACCTTCAAAAAGGCCTCTGCCAAGTTTGATGATCAAGTGGCCACGGACCTCCATCTAAAGGCCAAAGGGCCGATGAGGCGAGCTGCCGCTAAGGTCCAAAATAGCGAAAGCAAAGCCAAAAGACAAGGCCTAAGTGGCACCTCCAACTGAAGAGGAGCAGGCCAAGTGGATCCGTAAGGAGATGAAGGAAGGCCAGAAGAAGAAGGCACCAGGCCAATCTAGCCATTCCTCTCCTCCATCTACCCAAGCCAAGCCTTCTACCCAATCCAGCCAACCACCTTCACCACCTCCTGCACCCACTCCCAAACCAAAACGAAGGAAACTTCGTAAAACCTTTGAAGACCAGCCACCGGCGATCCTCCAACCTCTACCGATGAAGCGGTGAGTCTCCTATTCACCGAGGAAGAAAAGGAGAGCTACCGGTACCCACCCAACTACCTCTACCGACGCCCAACACTCAACTGTCAACCCTTCATCTATACCAACTACCGAACCCCAACCAACTACCGACGCCCAAACCTCAACTGTCAACCCTTCAACTATACCTATCAACCCTTCATCTATTCCTCCTGAGTCATCTACTCAGAGGAATTCACCACCTCCGGAGGAGTCTATCCCTCAGGAGGAGCCTCAAAACCCCAACTCCTCCTCCTCCTTCACCCTTTAACTACTCACCTGACCCATCCACACCTTCCTCACCACCCCAATCCCAACCAACTTCTTCAACCACACCACAACCCTTAGACCCTGCTGCTGCCAAGTTCCTCTTCGAACTTTCGTCGATGCATCTATTCACCCTTCTCATCAACCTCCTCAACCTTCTCAACCTCCTCAACCTTCTCTTCAAAAACCAAAATTCCTATTCTACCACTTCTTTACGGTTCTCTACCGAACCCATTCCCCAATCCTCCCACATCGGTGAAAATTCGACACCGATATGGGCTGATTCCCCACCAACTCCACCTCCACCCTCCCCTATAACCCTATCCTCTTCCACCAAAACCATACCAACCCAAGACTCATCCTCTTACGCCTCCGTAACTCCCCATATCCAACGGCCCATCGGGCTGCGGACTCGCCTCTGCCGACACCATTCACATTGGCCAAGCATCTACTTCCAATCACCACCAATCTTTGAAGTTTTGTCCCTGGCTAGATGCCATCTACCGGCGGCTAGGCGAACTCACAAGCATATCTACCGCTACCGAAGTAGCCGCGGCGGCCAAGGCCAACGAGGACGCCACTACTCTTCGACAATTTCAAGAGGATGTCTGGACTCGTTTTGGACAGATGCGGCACGACTTCACCGATGTCAAGATCAACATCGAAGCTCAACGAGATGAAGGCTGCCGTATCATAGGTTCCATTTTCTACGAGCTATTCCACGCCATCACTCTCCATCTCGGCCGGTCGTACTCCTATTATGGAACTCAACAACCTCGCTCGAAACTCGCTCATGACATTATGAATGCCAAGGGATCGTGATCGGCCATCACGGAGGAGAAACAAATGAGATCTATCAACGAGAATGCCGATGGAAGAGAACAACCGTCTTCGTGAAGAACTGGACTACCGTTCTCGTTCCACCAGACCTCCAACTGATGCAGATGCCGAATACCAAAGAAGAATGGAAGAGCTAGAGCGAGAAAGAAGAGAAAAGGAGGCTGCAGACAAAGGCAAAGGGAAAAGACCATGGTAGCTTTTGTATCTTTTCTTCCCTTTCCTTTGTATTTATCTTATTTTTGAAAACTATGTCAAATGTAAACATCTTGTTTATGAATACAGATGATTACTTGCTTTTTCAAAAATTATATTGTTTAAATTCTTCTTTGCTTTATTGTTTATCTATAATTAGAATTTAAACATTCGGTTTAAATTGATTTAAGCTATCTGTGCTATTCTTTGACTCTCTTATTCTTGTATGCACTTAGATTAGTCCCTTGCATTTGAGGTGTTATTACGTTTAATAGAGGCATGTCTACCGATTACGTAATATATAAACTTTCTCGGACATGCTATTATCTATTAAATAGTTTGTTTTAAAACCCTCATTTGTAGTAATGATGACCGATATAAATAGGAGGAGATTGTTGATTCTTATGTTAAATTTATATCGATCGATACATTACATTAGTTTTATACTTGATGGCTAATCGGGCTGCGTATCGATTAGCGTGGCAACCGTGTATAGAACTTTGCCTTGTATAGTTTTTGTAGGACTTTTTCGGGTTCATCGGAAGACCACTTCTCGGCTTCACCGAAGACCGCTCAAAGCTTAAGATCGGTAGACCTCGTGTCCGGTGATGCGCTTCTACGTGTCCTCTCGGATCAAAGCTAGTGGATTAATTCAAACTTATTCCCATATATTATTTGAATTAATCCAAGTCTTTTCCTCGACATGTCAAGCCGCCGAAAGCAACTTTCGAAAAGCAGAATACTTTTCGCCTCGAACAAAGCGAAAAGCGCATGTCCCCTACTTTCTTCATCTCTCGATCGACACCAAATCGCCCACCTTTTGAAGATCTCGAAATGATTATCTGCTCTAGATATCGTGAAGACGAAATTCCTTGATCGACCCCCATGCATTTAATGCATTTATGAATAGAATTTGTTGAAGTCTTCGTCCTCTCCAACGGATTCTTTTGAATGCACTCGCTTTAAATACGCCATTGAAGGCTGGAACAAGAGACAAGCATGAATCAATCGAACACTTAAAGAATTGCTCGAATCTACACAACTCCAAGTCTTTCATTCGGTGCATTCAATAGATCCTCAACAGATCTAGAAGTCCTCGTCAACAACAAGAAGGCGCTCTTCAACATTTATTGTTTTATTCTTCTTGTTGTTTACTTCCATTAACTATATTTTGCATCTAATTAAATATCTTGTATTTACAGATATTTAATTCCCTAGACAAACACAAGTCAATATTTTGTACACGATCCATTAGGGATATTCTTTGTAATTGATCTAAGTGGAAAACATAGTGCACAATTTAAATCCAAGGTTGATCGCCTTGGTGGTGGGCGTAGCACTCATTATAGTGTGAACCATCCCAAAATACTTGTGTTATTTCCTTCGTCTATTATTTGAACTGCTTAGTTTCATTGTTTATATTATCCATTTCAGTGAACTTAAGTAATCGTAAAAGGTCTACCGGTAGTCCTTATCGGCACACTGGAACAATTTCTTGAAGGTCTTCCGCTTCTTGAATCTTTTCATAGATTGCAAGTAACTTTCAAGGAACTTACTTAAAAGTTTTAAAGTGTTAATAAGCTATTCAACCCCTCCCCCTTCTAGCTTATTATTGTGCTCATTGGGACCCACAGAAACGGAAAGGAAAATCATCTTCTCTCTTATGTGGTTTATTTTACGAGCACTTGTATGAATTGTTGTGCTACGTGGTTATGATATGATATACATGAGATGATGATTACTTGATGAAATGTTATGATAAGAAATGTAACATGCTAATGAAATAATGACTTTTGATATAGTGTTATACTAGAGATATAACATGCTAATCATGATTAGAATGGAAACCGTTGTCTTTCTTATATAAGTTTTTATATGAATTATGTTAAAGGATGAAGTGTGAGGCCCATGGAATTTTTTAGTTATGTGGATGATGTGTTTGATGAACGGTGCAATATGAAGATAACATGTTAAATATATTGGAATTGAGAATCATATTCTATTGAGATGAATTACTTATGATGAATTATGCAAATGATGTTCTATGAGACTATGGTTAGGTTTCGGTTTGTGTTGTGGGTTATTCCATGAAATGTTATATCATGAGCATGATATGAGATGTATATGTTTAATTTGAGCATAATGCCATGCCATGACACTGCATCTTTAGTAGCTTACTAAGTCTTTATGACTTACTTTGTTTACCTTGTTTTCCTTAGATTCGAGCCGAGATAGTGATTTGAAGGAATCCGCCGAGTCTACGATAGAACGTGTGGTTCTGTGAGAAGGTTGCTATTAGTTTATATAATTGTAGTCCTTGTTTTGGAAAGGTCGATTGGGAAGTGAAGTTATATAAACTTCACTATGGGTAGTAAGCCTTGTGTTTATTTAATTGGTACTTGTTTATATTATTTAGTCTTTTGTGAGCCGACGGATGTTAGTCGTGCCATGTTAATATTATAATATTGTTTCTATCTATATCAAGTTATTTATATCGTTGGTTATGTTTTACTCTGGCATGTTTTTAGCCGTTAAGCATGCTAGACTAGAGTTGTAGACTTAGTTTAATGTTGGGTTCCGGCTGTAACGTCGCCGATGACTTGGTATATAAATTGTTATTTAATGATATTGCATGACAGGTGGTTTTGTTTTACGTGCCCAATGTTGCGTCACGTGATTTTTATTTTTGGACCGAGAGATTCATTATCTCTTTGGTTGTGTTAGTTTGAGCTTGTTAGCTCGGGCAGCACCATTTAATTATGTTACGCTTCTGCATGTGTTAAAGTTATTGGCGTATCGCCGTTATGGCTTTACCCGTTATTTGTTATCTTGTGTGTTTTTGATGGCACGACCTCGGGGTCTTGTATTGGGATCCGGGTCGGGTCGTCACAGATCTTGGAGGAGAATTTACTATTGCCTCCCAATGCAAAGAGCGAATTGATCTCTTAAACAATATGCATATGACGTTGTTTTGATCTAATCAAAAGCCAATATTTAGTCCAAATTTCCTTTGTTCACATCAATTGTCTATGTCTTGGCCTTTTTTTTATTCAAATCAATTGTCTATTTCTTGGTCCTTCAGGCATGGTTTAATATCCTCATGTTTCTACCTTATCCTTACTTCATGATCAAGTATTCATGTGCATGTGCGCGCTTTACACACACACATAGAGTATACCTTTAAAAAATTTAGCACCGGCACCAATGAATTCTATGGCCTTAGTATTCATGGTACTAAACTTTACATCCTTACAGGAATCAAATAACCCCTCCCCGAAAGTGTCAGTTATATAGAAGTCAATTGCGTCCACGGTTTCATTCTTCTTAATCTGAAAGAAAATATCAGTATAAGAGAGTAAAAAAGTTTCCTATAATGATTTTGAAGCCCAGAATATAAGTTAGCAAAAATTTGCTTGGACATATATTATACCTAATAGTGTATTAACACCAATGCATGCCTACAAAAATGATGTGGTTGGAATTGGATACAGCAATTTCAAAATCTGCATATGTTGAATAGATGGATAAATCCAGCGAGCAATAGGATAGAAGAGAAAGTAACTGATTCAATAAGGTCATATGCATAACATGTTTTCACAATTACTGTCAGGAAAGGCTTTTTGCAACTAAACTGGTGACAAATGTCCATAAAATATATAATGTAACCTCTGATGTTGTCGATGAGCTTTGTTAATGAGCTGAAAACTAATTTTGGGAATACCCGGTAGCTTCTCAACTCGTCACTTAACAAAACATAATTCAAAATAATAAACATCAATGCTGACAACATGTTCAGCTATATAAGAGATGGAAAAAGTGAACCAAAGGAGTGTCAAGATAGTCATGATTAAGTATTCAAATGGCACAAGAAATATGAGTAAATCCTGACCTTAGAAATAGAAGTCACATTGATGAACAGACTCTGATCAGGAGAGCAGGTAAGCTCACAGAAAAGATTCATAAAATTTCTCAAGCAAGCTGGACAGCCTACAAGAAAAGGAATTGCCTGCAAGAAATAGGATAATTCAAGATACAAAATTGGCATCATTTATTTTATAAGAGAGCATAAAATTGTAAAGGAATGCCTGGGAAAGAGAAATAATTAGGCATTGGTCTTGCATGGTAAACACGGAGGTATGAACCAAACTAAAGGACTACTATATAAAACTAAGTTCGAACGTACTCCAATTGAAGTGATAAAATCTACTTGATAACTACAAATGTGATAAAAGTTATCCTAACCTATTTGATAATGTGATAAAATCTACTTGATAACTACAAATGTGATAAAATTTATCCTAACGTAACTGTAAACTTTATCACATTTTTTAAATTAAGATTATAATATTTTTTAAAAATTGCAAAAACGGTAATTTTTATCACAAAATAATTTTTTTTAAATTAAGATTAGAAATTTTTTATCACATTTGTAGTTATCAAAAAGTAAGATTAGAATATTTAGCAAAAACGGTAATTTTATCAAATTTTTTTTAATAATTCATAGATAGTGACACATGGCAGCACTAAATTACTTTTAAAAAATTAAGCACTTAACAGAAAGCCACCACGTGGCAGATGTGGCTTCTGTTTTAGTTATAGTTAATAGATATCACCACACCATCATGTTATCTCCTTAGATAGAATATGTTAGTTCGTCCTCTCTTTTTTTAAGTTCATTTTTGTAGTATCACTTGTTGTTTTTAAGTTAGTAATTCTCCTTTTTTTTTCTTTCTTTTTATTAAGTCACGTTATTATCAAATTTAGTCAAATCTATATCATTATTTCAAACAGACGTCAATTTGCTAACAGAATGCGCTACTATTGAAACCCACGACAGATTAATAGCAGCAGGAGTTTGCATTTGGTTGGTTGGTTAGTTTGTATATATGGTAGAGTCCTACTTTCCTTGTTTCCTTGGTTTATTTTAGGTAGTTTCCTAATTCTTTATGGTCTCTATAGTTAGGTAACTTAGAGTCCAAGTTGTATCCTCTAAACTAGGGTGGAAATGGACACCAAAGGAGTACAGCGCAGGGGGCGGCAACGAATTGTCTGGTTTGGTAGGCTTGTCTCCAGCGTAGTGGCAACAACTTTTTGATTTGATGAATCTTTCTAAGAAATCCTCTTATCGGTTGAATGGTAAGAGCAATTTTTATTTCTGGATAATTGACACAGGTGCCTCAAATCATGTTACCGGACACTTGGGTTGTATGCAAGATGTTCACAGTTGTTAGGGTGAAAAATAACCGTGGGTTATTTCTCCCACTTTGGTCGTGTTCTATTTCATTTAGAATACATGTTTTTATTGTCTTTCTAGGTAATTTCTAGTAAGCTTGGTCCATGCCTTCTTTAAGGACTCTAATATGGCAATTCCTAACTTGTACAAATTAGACCTTTATTTCCTTAATAACTATTTCCTAATCCTAACATTGTCTTCAGTTGTTTTACTTGGAAGAGAGGTTTCCTAGAGCTCTATAAAAGAAATGAACAACTTTGGATGTCTAGTGACCCAAGCAGAGAATTTTCAGAAAGAGTTTCGTACGAAAAAATAATGTCACGAAGTCAATGAGCCATTGAATGATACATCATAAGAAGACTCATTGCTTCATTGTTCACTGTTTTGCCTTGCATTCTTCGTGTTCTTTTGATTTGCTGATGTATTCAAGAGTGTTTAGCATAGATTAGATATATCTTCTCACTTAGGAGTTTTCGTAATGATTTCCACTCTCTAAACGATTTGTTTTCATATTGCTACACAATTTCAATCTTTTAATATAGTGAAAGTTTTGTCATGAGGCATAGTCTACAAGTGTTTTACTTGTAGACATAAATTATAGCTTGATGTCTCTTTGCTTGATTCGCTTATTAATTGTTTTATTTATTCCGTTGCGTTTTTTAGTTGATGACTCATGAGATGATGTATCATTGGATACATCGTTGGTGACTATTTATGGAAGTGTTGCATATTTACGAATCCTAGCTACATATAGCTTTTCATTTGGTATCAGAGACTACACTTAGCTTTACTAAATGCTGGTCTTGTTGTAGCAATGATGGATTCTCATAGTGTTTTGGTTTTTTAACCTTCTACTCTTGTTTTGATTAATTATTCGAAATGGATGGATAAGATGTCGGCCTACATCAAATTCATTGATGAGCAGGCCTGTACACTAAACCTTGATTATGTTCAATGTCATGTGTGTTCAGGCTATAGCCGCTATGCAAATCAATGTGCCAACACGTTAAGCAAAAAAGGTTTGAGTTTTGTCTCCACAAACAATAATTGTGATGGAGAAGAGAATATAGGAGATTTGATTACTTTTTCTTCTCCCGAAAAGACAAGCGTTCTTTGAAAAAATCCTTGTAAGATTCATGACAATGAGGCTTTCAATGATACATCATCGAATGCCTCATCTGAGGACAGTTTGCTAGATCTTTTGTGTTTCAATTCTTCAATAGTTGAGAATACTAAAAGTGTTAAATATGATGAATCTGATTGTGAGGATACTAATTTGATTAAGGAGTTTAAGGCTTTATATGCTAATTGGCAAAAAAAAAAGTATACCTAAATGAAAATTATGGAGAAACAAATTCATTTTCTCTTAAATGAGAATGATGAACATAAGGTATCCATAGTTAAATTGGAAACCTTGCTCGCCAAAAATGATGATGAGATTGAAAAATTAAGATCCGAGCTTTAAAAGGCTAATGAGACTTTGTCCAAAGGGAATAGAGGTGTTGGTCTCAAAATAGGCTCAATCTAGGCTAGAAGGGGGGTTGAATAGCCTAGTTATGTTGATAAAAACTTTTTCGTAAACAATTCTTAAAGTTTTCTTGAAAGATTAAATTAGAAAAGTTAAGGCAGCGGAAACAAAAGAGAATCTGAACTATCAACAGTTCAGTGAAAATAGTATAGATTCTGAAACAGTTAAGCACAAGCAGTTAATGAGAATGATAAGAACAGTTCAAACAGAACACAGTGATTTGAAGTGGTTCGTACTGTGAATAGTACTACATCCACTACCAAAGTGGTTAGCTTTGGATTTTAAAAGTGCACTTGTTTATCCACTAGGTTTATGAGTTAGATCTCTAATGGATCGTGTACAAAATGAGTTTTTAACCAAATGTATAAAGGTGAGAGAAACAATCAATGATTAATTGTTCTCTCACGTGCTAAGGTAAAGAACAGTTTAAAAACAAACTAAATGAAGCTGAAACAAATTTAAGACGGGCAGATCTGCAGCTTCAGAGAGTTTGGTGAAGTGTTAGTCCTTGTCCTTTGATCTCTTGAATGCTTGAATGTTGAAGATGATGCTTGAGAGTTTAATGCGCAAGAGTTATGTCTTCAGATCTTCAAAACTTGAATAAATACCAGAGACATCTTTTGGACCGTTGGACTGAGGCAGAGAGGGCTGTGTCCAACGTTCTATTGCATTGAATGCAATTCGGCGCTTTGGGAGATGTAAGAGCCACAGTCATCAGAGATGCAGTGTGTGCAGAGAAGACATTCCCAAATAGAGTAAGGTTTCAGATTGCAGGTTCTGCAGCTTGGAAAGTCTTCTTAGCCAAAAAGGGTAATGTCTTCAGACTTCAGGTTTCAGGAGGCAGTCTGGACAGTTGTCAGCATGTAGAGTTGACTTCTTGAAAGTGAAATCTGATGAAGACATGATGACTAGATATTTTCGAAAATATCTGGATAGGTGTATACGTGTCATAATTTCATGATTTGGCTATTTTTGATTTTTCGTACTTTGAGCAGACTTCAAGGTCTGCTGTTCTTCCAAGGCTGCTGTAGAAGCTTGCAAAACCGCGCCTAAACTAACACTTAAACAATTCTAAACCACTTTGATTCTAAGACAGTTGCCACACTAATCGGTACGCAGACCTTTTAGCCTACTGTGCAATATAATCAGAAGATGACTCAACCAAATCTAGAATTAGGAATCAACAATCTCCTCCTATTTGGTTGATGTCATCATCTCAGCTACTAGCAGACTTTGAATCATGCAGTTAGATAATAATATGTCTTAAAGAATTTTATTAAGAAGAGCAGACATGCCTCTCAGAGCAGAAGTCTTAGTAGAGAGATAGCTAGACTAAGTACTTACAAGTTAAAAGCATTAATGTAAAGTACTAAGTAGAGCAGAGTTTAAATCTTTGAGATAAGCACACATGTAACATATAAAGATTTAAACACGAAGTTTAAATAGACTGAAATAAAAGCAAGGTAAAGAAATTTAAACTTGTAAGAAACGAAAGTTATCTATGCTTAAACAAGCGGTTTAACAGCAGAAGTTTTGGCAAAACAGCAGAGTTTTAAAAAGATACAGAACAAAATACCAACATATTCAGAACAGATTGGGCTGAGTGCGTCGACGTTCTAAGTAATCTCCAACCCAGATCCTGATTCTGTCATTAAGGCGTTCTTGGAGTCTGTTCTGTTCTTCAATCAGAGCTTGATTCAAAAAATGCGTAGCTCTCTCCTCCCTGATGGCACCAACCCTACGCTGTTCTGCAGCAGCAGCTCTGGCATTTGCTTGCTCAACAAGGCGAACATCAGTGAAATCAGCAACCTCACGTCTATGGATGATGGCTCGTGCCATTGCAGTCTTGAGCTCATCAAAGAGTGTACGAATGCTGATCTGCTGAGAGTGCAGCATGCCTATCAGAGCAGCCTGTTGATCTTGAACTAGAAACCGGTGAGTAGTGAAGGCTTGAGCAGTGTTGTTCACCTGTTGATCAACAATTTTGCCAATGTCGAAGATGGTGGCATGAGTAGCATTGAGGCCGTAGCTAAGCACCTCGATCTGCTGTGCCATGGAAGAGACAGTTGTTGTTGAGCTGGACGAGCTGAGCATTGTTGGTGCGGAGAAGGTCAAGAAGGGCAGGATCAGCAGTGTTTGATGGAAGGGAAGAAGGGTTGAGGTTGACAGAGATATGGGTCTCAGAAGGGTTAGGAGCATAGTTTGGAGAAGAGGAGGATGAAGCAGGTTGGTTAGCAGGAGGATGGACGGACCTTTTAACAATAAGTGCTTCTGTCTCTGAACCGTGGTTTATAGGGGGTGATTTCAACATTATTTCCAACACTTCAGAAAAGTTGGGTGGTAGAGGATATGACTATAATAGTATGGAGGATTTTAACAATTTTTTGGTTCAAGCAGAATGTCGACGCTGGTTTTGAAGGTAGTATTTATACGTGGTGCAATGACCATCAAGGAGGTGGTAGAATTTGGCAACGATTGATCGTGTCCTCGTGAACGGTCTTTATAAAGCTTCTTCCCTCGCTGCGTGTTACTCATCTTAGTCGCTCAACTGATCATTCGCCTCTTCTCCTGGATTTAAATGTTCTTACTAAAGCTAAGGGTTCATTTCGATTTCTTCGTATGTGGTTGGATCATAAAGATTTTTTAGACTTTGTTAAAATGCAATGGAGTCGTCCTGTTGTCGGATCTCCTATGGAAATTTCGCACGTAAACTGCTGTCGCCTGAGGGAACTCAAAGGATGGAATTGGAGGATCTTCTGGACACGCTCAATGAATATTGCAAAGGCCCAAGATGAGGTGCTAAGGTCGGAATTTATGCTTCAACAAACATGGGATAGTAACATTCATGACCAATTTGTCGAGTTAAGAAGGACCTCGATTCGCTTGGTTCGGTGGGATGACGAGATGCTTCAACAAAAGGCTCGAACTAGTTGGCTTAAAGATGGTGATCGAAACTCGGCCTTCTTTCATGCGTCAATCGAGAGATCATAAAATGTGAATAGTGTTAAGATTAAACCTGCACCGATGGGTCTTGGTGTACGAATGATACTATGTTAGGCGACATGGTCGTTTCAACACTTCTCTCGATTTACTCACATCTGTTAATCCTAATATTGATGAAGATCTTTTTCGGTATTTCCTCTCGGGTAGATGCTCAAGATAATAATAGGTCCGACTTTTGATTCCCACCAATCAATATAGAAGTTTGGAACGCGATTAAAGGGCTTAATGCAGATAGCGCCGGGTCCCGATGGTTTCACCGGTCATTTCTTCCAAGGTTGTTGGTCGATAGTGAGAGGGATGTGGTAGAAGCAGTTCAAGAATTTTTTCAAGGTGCTCAGATTCATCGCGGTATGTCCTCGACTGTTATGATTCTCATCCCAAAAGCAGATTATCCAAGTAGTTTTGGTGACCTCCGTCCAATAAGTTTATGCAACTTTTCGTAAAATCATTTCAAAATCATGGCCAATCGCTTGGAGAATATTCCCACTGCCAAAATTATCTCTCGAAGAGTCGGGCTTTGTTAAAGGTCGGGCGATTCACTTAAAATGTTGCTTTAGCTCATGAGTTGATTGGTAAAATTGATAGAAAGGTTCGTGGGAAACGTGGCCTTCAAACTTGACATGTCTAAGGCGCACGACGCTAGAATGGTCTTTTCCTTCCGAGAGCTTTACAAGCTTTTGGTTTTAATATTATGCGGTGTGTGATTTGATCTCTCGCCTTCGAGAATATTTGGTACACGATTAGAATTAATGGCATGAATCATGGTTTTTTCTCTTCTCGAGGGGTTCGGCAAGGGGATCCGATTTCTCCTCTTCTGTTCATTTTGGCTCAGGAGATTCTCTCTACAGCCATTAAGAAAGGTTTTTCAGAGGGGCGTTTGATTAATTATGGTCATGGTCGTGGGGATATGAATATTTCACATTTACTTTATGCGGACGATATGATTTTCTTTTGCAATGCGGCAAAAAATCGGTGATTCAACTGCAAAATATGGCAAAGAATATGAGCATTCGTCGGGTCGATGATTAATTTACGTAAAAGTGGCTTCTATCCTTCATCACATCTCCCAAGAAGTAAGATTCTAAAATTGCTATGTGGTCGTTGTATGCCCCGCATTTTCCTATGGTGTACTTGGGTTTGCCTTTATTCAAGGGTCGATCAAAAGGGAATACTTTGAGAAGCTTGAGTCTCGGGTTCGAAAAAATTGAAGGCCGGAAGTCCCGCTTCTTCTTTCGGGTAAGATAGTGCTTCTAAAATGCTGCAGCATCCCAATTTACGCTTTCGCTATTAAAATTCCCCAATCTGTTCTTCGTCGCTTGGAAAATGCGATGGCTAACTTCCTGTGGGGTAGTGCTCGTGACCATAGAACTCATTGGGTTTCTTGGAAGAATATCTGTCGTCCTATTTCTGAAGGTGGTTTGGGTATAAGATCTCTCTCTTCTGTGATGGATGCTCTTCATGCTAAACTTGCTTGGAGTGTTATGCAGGGAAAGAGTTTATGGGCTCAGTTCATGTCACATAAATATAAGCGTAATGGGAATTTTTTGTCTCGAATAATGCTTCTCACATCCGCGGGTGGTTCATAAACACATTATTGATCTAGCTCCTCTTTGTCGTTGGATTGTAGGCGCGTAAGATTTC
The DNA here is from genome assembly GCA_013146195.2 of Codonopsis lanceolata. Lineage (NCBI taxonomy): Eukaryota > Viridiplantae > Streptophyta > Magnoliopsida > Asterales > Campanulaceae > Codonopsis > Codonopsis lanceolata. The sequence goes on from CM028378.1 coordinate 131,881,504, forward strand.
TTTGGAATGACAATTGGCTTGGTGAAAGATTAGAGGCCCTTTTCCTATCGATATCAACACTACTGTTAGAGAAGCCTATAATCATCTTGATGAGTTCCTCCCTCAGATTCCCACTGTTTATCAATCAGTTATGCGCAATATTCATCTTCAGGATACAGTTCCTGATCGTCTGGTGTTCAGTCTCACCACGACAGGTTGCTTCAGCTCCAAGGTTTATCTAGCTCACTGCCGATTGCGCTCTCCTAATCTTCGCTGGGCAGATAAAATTTGGCGTCCCTGGATCCCTTCTAAAGTCAAGGTTTCTTGAAGAATTTGTTTCATGGTGCAATCCCTGACTTACGGCTCCATTCCCGCCAAGTCCCCGTGGTTTCTCGATGCGTCTGCCGTCCATCTCACCCCGGAGAGAGTCGATTAATCATCTGTTTCTTCGATCCGATATAGCCATGTTTCGTGGGGTAAACTTGTTTTATTTTAATAAAATTGCCGCTCGTCCTATTCCCCATCTTTTCGTGTTTGGCCGAGGGATCTTCTTCTCGTAATCAAGTTGGGCCGTTATGGCTGTGTGTCGCTTACATCTTTGGAATATTTGGAAATCTCGCCGCAATGCCACCTTGAGAATATTCCTATGAATGCCGATCAAATTTATAAACGTATCCTCGAGGGGTTGGGTCGATATGATGAAGTTGTACTTGCCCAAATCTAAGCTCGCTCTACTTTTGGAAAGCTATCTCTATCTATTCTAAACATTCGATTATATCTCCTAAGGCGTAAAGGTTTATGGCTTTGTCGGAAATGTTCTTCCCCCCTTTTTTCAAACTAAACACGATGGTTCTTCTATCGGTGGGGTTGCTGCAGTGGAGGGGTTATTCGCGACTCTGGGGTGCTTTTGTTCATGCTTTCTATCGTCATTATGTACGTGGACTAATAATAAAGCTGAATTTTCTCGCCTCGCGAGATGGCTTTGATTTGTCGAAATCTTTCCCTTATCCATGTTCAAGTTGAGGTTGATTCCTTGTTGGTGGCTAAAGTCATAAAAGGTTTGTCCGGGTTGTCCTTGGATCAGAGTATGAGTATCGCCAATGTTCCTCCCTTTTGGTAGTTATAGTATTCATCATATTTATAGAGAGGGGAATAAAGTTGCGAGATCGCTTAGCGCCTTGCCCATTCCACTAGAAATGATCGAGATTTTACCACGGTTAATCATCTTCCTGAGGGAGGTTCAAGTGCTCTTCAACAGATGTTTTGGGCCTTGCTACTTTTAGGAAATGTTCTTAATTTGTATTAGGAGTTATATTTTTCTTCGTTGTATCTCTCTTTCGAGGTAAGGCTCCTTTGTCCCCATTCAAAGGGTTAGGTGGTTGTCCCCTCAAGTTTGTACCTCTTTCTTTTTTTAATATATTCTCGCAGGTGCCGCCCTGCTTCCCCTAAAAATAAAAAAAAAAAAAAAAAAAGAGGGTTTGAATCACTTGCCTTGGCTAAGCTACCGACATATTAAGAAGAAGGTAAGAGGAAGAAGAAGAAGCTTCTAAAAGGTAAGGGGGAAAAGGATAGTCAGGGAGAAGAATGAAGTTAGGAAGGGTGTTAGAAGGGTAGAAAAGATCGTAAATAGAAGAAAGATTGAAGAGAAAGGAATGAGGCGTAAGAGATAGAGGAAAGAGGATTTGGTAATGATCAAGAGATGGAAATAGGAGTAATATATTGAGTAATAGGAGAAAAATTCGTGTAGAAAGGCCGTTTGGTATAGAAGAGTAGAGATACGAGGGGCAAGAGGAGAGAAGTGTTCTGGCATAAAGAAGGAATAAGAGAGGTAGAGGGAGAAGAGTTTGTGTAAGTGGGTATGATGGCTAGGGAGGATTCTGGAGGAATGGAGGTAATAGGTTCTGGAGAAGAAGGTGGTGAAGGTATAGTGTCTATAGGAGGAGAGAGGGTGGAGAAGATGGTGCTTAGGA
>CM028378.1:131883552-131918620 GCA_013146195.2 Codonopsis lanceolata
AAAGAAATGCTTAAATATCATCTCCATCGATTTCAAAGTCGAAGTCATCTTGACTCTCGACAGGTTCAAGGACATTATCGAGGTTTACTAGGTTCCAACGCTGGACAATGAGGTGAAAATTTTCTTTATCAACTAAACAGTGACTTGAATGCACGTGCAATAGTTGCACCAAGCTAACAACTTTCCAACAAAGAGTTTTCCGCACTAACTAAATTATTCCTGGCCACAACACGCATCTATAGGATCTAGCGCCCAACAATAAAATCAAGTTAGTCAATCATCATGGACTACATATTCGCCTTTCAAAGAAGGCATTCAATACTGTGCAATTCATTCGATCATGTCAATAAGTTCAATTTATTCATAGCATGATTTCAATATACACGTTGCACATATTTGCACAAGTAAAACAAGATGCCACTTTCAACTTCATTCCGCTTGGTCATGGGTTCGCCTAATTCCTATATCATAATATATACCATTCTAGTTCTACTTATCAATACCTCTTGATAATCAAGTCGGGGCCCTCCAAGTGACTTCAAAAGCTTCCAATGCTTAGGATGCGGGAGGAGTTACAAATCACATAAGAGCATCCTTTATGAAGGTCTCATGCACATATAATATAATTACACTTAGGCATGGAAATCAATATCATATACATAGTATTTTAGTCTACCATGCAAGCATACCATGTATGGAACATTCATACCCTTAACCATTCACTAATGATGGATAAATCCTTTTACAAAATGCTAATACTTCATTAATGCATTAGTCGAATAACGGTACAAGACAATAACTTAATAGTCCTTGGCTAGCAAATAGTTATTAGCTAGAAAACCTCAAATCACTTTGGGTCAAGACGTGAACGAGCTAACGATTAACCAATCATCGGTCATGCGATCACCATCGGGTACTCACCGCCTCGACTTGAAACCACAACGATACCTTGAGCATTGGTATCCCTTCAATCTCAATCAAACAGGAAAGAGTCCTCTAATTCCCTCGACACTATACATCCAAGTACTCACGATTTGGGCACTACGTAAGATATATATACTTATGTAGGAATCAAGGAATACACTAGGTACTACTAGAGGCTTAGCCACGCCGCCAAGAAGATGTAACATGTTCAAAGGCTCTACTGGACACCACGATGATTACGCCGAATCAACAACCTGAGCTTATAAGATCACTCACAACGACAAGAAACAATAGCTCTACAAAGAAAACACACACCTTGGTATAATCGCGCTTGAAAGTAAAAACGGGTGAAGGTAATATTCCCTAGACGAACACCGTGACTCACGAGAATCTAGATTACAATGAACTTAGGATTCTAAGTCCTATTCATTAACAAGAATTTGCCAATAAGGCACGAAGAGAACACTCAACGCCATGATTCACACAAGAATTAACCCAACTAGGCCATGGAACCTATCCTCGGCTTATAGCTAACGAGAGCTCGATCAATCGTGATCGACCCGGCCCCGGCCCGAGATGGGACCGAGGGTCGGACCGCCCAAATAAGGAGGGAAACAAGTAGGCAATTAAACAAGCAAGGACTTAATTTTATAAAACGACGTGACGCAACATTGGAGTCGTAGCACGCCGCACCAAACGCCGGATATTTTTAAAACTTTTAAACCCGATAAACAGCTAAACAAAATAACCAAGTCTTCGGCGACACTACATGCCGAACCCAAGCTAATAGTTCAAAGACAAGAATTAATAAGGAGCTAATAGCATGCTCACGAAGACTAATACATGGAGGAATACTAACAAGTTAACCAAAGCTCTGGCTTACACAATGCCTAACACAAAGGGTTACAAGTACTACAAGTATTAAACTACTAGCGCTAAGATTTACAAGCAAGTTCTACACAAATACCCAAGCATAGTCTAGTTGACTTGCTTAACCCGGCCGTCCTTACAAAAATATAAAACAAGGGAAAGAGGGCATCTAAACCACCTCTTCAAATAACACCGGCGCACCAAAAGGGCACAAAGCATGAACACCGCGAGTCATCGAAAGCAGACTGCTTTGCTAGGATCTAAAGCGAAGTGGAAAGGGTAAGTCATAAAGACTTGTAAGCTATCAATCATGTCATGGCAATATGCATCATTCAAGGCAAGATATCATTTTCAAGATTTCATATTCGTGACAAGATATCATAGAGGTCATGTATTCAAGATGCACATTGTTTCACATAGGTGCTTGTAATTAAATCACATAGGATCAAGGATATATCGAGAGCCGGCGCTACGTAGTTCCCGCATACAAGCGCGTTATTCGAAATGTGCGGGTATCGAATGTGTGTAGTACATCGATCTTCCGAGGAGATGCCCGGATAGTCCAATGGTGCTCTTAATGATTACAACAAGTGAGCACTTCCCACCGTGGCCACAATGGAGGCGTGTGTGAACAAAGACAGTATGCCACATGGACTCATGCAAATGCCAAGTAATGTTTACTTAACAAAATTCTCAAGTATAGAACGAGGTCGACAAGAGCGATCTCGCTCAAGACAAGTAAATTATTCATCATATAACCAAGCGGATTGAGTTCGCCGAGAGTAACTCACATGTCAATTAGTCATGCTATAATATGACATTCAAGATCAAGCAAGGTAATCGTTCAAGTTCAAGAGTCTAGAATTATTATTCTTTAGGAAGCGCTTAGAACGCCGAAGGGATGGGTCGGTGAGCCGGTATTGTTCAATGGCTCGCTAAGCTTGACTCCGCTGAGTCGTCTCTACCAATTCATCCAAGATAGATAAGACGCTAAATGCATCATGAACCTTTTCTAAGTTCTCGTATATGATCGGCTAGGTCATTAATCTATTAAACAACCGTAGTTAAGAGTTTTCATCAATAATCAAGCAGGAAGGAGTTCGACAAGGGCGAACTCAATATGTCAAATAGACATTCTATCTTATGACATCAAGAATCAAGCCGCAGTAATCAATTCAAGTTTCAACAGCCTAGAATCATCATTCTTAGAGGAACGTGTTTAGGACGTCGTGAGGATTGATCATTGAGCCGGTATTGTTCAATGGCTCACCTAAGTTTGACTCACCGAGTCGCTCTACCAATTCATCCAAGGGAGTTAAGATGCTAGATGCATCCAAAATCCTTTTCTAAGTTCTCGTAGATGATCGGCTAGGTCATTAATCCATTTAACAGCCGTAATTAAGAATTATCGATAATTCAATTCAAGGGCCTTAGAATCATTCTTTCAAGGTTATTAAAGTGCAAGGGTCCAAGAACATTATTTTCTCGCAAGGGAACATAGATCACAATTTATACTAGGCCTAGGACCCAATCCAAGAGGATGATCAATACAAGGCATAGGAAACCCTAGAATCATAATTCCCAAGAGTTATCAAGAGTCGTAAGTCCAAGAACATTTGTGATTCTTAAGAAGGCATAGAACATATTCAATTCGAGGCGTAGGACTCACTCAATAGGATGGACAGTTTGTAGCATGTGAAACCCGAGAAGTCATTATCTCCAAGAGTTATCAAAAGTTATTGGTCCAAGAACAATAGTTGTTCCTAAGGGGACATAGAACTCTTTTAATTCTAGGCATAGATCTCAATCACAAGATAGACAATTCATGGTATATGGAACCCTAGAAATCATAGTTTCCAAGAGTTATCAAAATCTATAAATTTCAAGAACATTAATTGTTCCTAAGGAAGCATATAACATAGTTAATTCTAAGCATATGTCTCAATCAACAAGATGGACATTAATCAAAATCCCAAGAGATCAAATCATCCAAAATCATAGTTTGGACATGGGAGAAGCATGGAGATCGATAGAAAAGGGGGAAAAACATGGCAATTCTAGCATGTATCCTAAGGGGAATCGATAGCTTACATTCACCAAGGAAAAGGAAGGTTGGAGTACAAAGTAACCCGATGGAAACGATCTCCTCGTCGGTAGCTTCACTCCGGTGGTCTCGGTTTGGCAAACGGAGGTCGGGAGCTCAATCCATGGAGGAGACACACACTAGTCTCACCTTTTCTCTACACACACTAATATGGCAAGAGAGAGAAGAGAAATCTGAAATGAGCTTAAGTTTGATTAGCAAAGGGGTGGAGCTTTTATACCTTGCATGGATTTGGTGGAAATCCACATGTCAAGGGGAGAAGAGTGGTGGAATCCACATGTCCAAAGGAGATTGTTTGAGGTTAGACTAATCTAGCTTAATTGGGTTTAATAGGTTGGATTAGGGTACAATTAGGAAGCGGGTTTAAGGGTCAAAGGCCCGGACGAAAAAGGGAGAAAATTTCCGTAGGCGTAGCTGAAGAAAGGCGGGCGCCTCATCTCAGGCTGGCGTCGCCGATAATGGGGCTTTCCCGCTTTTAATTGCTCTCAGCGCGCGCCTCACTCGATCCATGCGGGCGCCTGAACTTCTGGGGCTCCAAAACTGGACTTAAACATGTCCTAAAGGGTCCTAAACTTGTGGGCAACCATTCTAGGGTCTAACACCACTCAAAACAAGTCCGAAACACACCCGAACAACACCCGGAACAAGGTAGGACAAGGCTCGAATCATGCGACGATTGGTTGACGAATTAAACCCGGATCAAACGTTAATAGAACTAGGATAACTTGGGCATGAAAAAGGATTGTTTAATCATGGTTATGACTTGAATACAAGTCCGGGAACTCAAGGAACAATTCGCACGTCGAAATACGAGCAAAACGGGAGACGGGGGAAATCGCTAAGGCCAAAACAAGGCAAGAAGGTTTCTAAACTTCCCAACAAGCTTACTATGATCAAGGCGAGTGTTCTAAGTCACCTATGGACGACGATAGAACCCTAACAAGTCTCGGTTGAGTGTAAATCAGGCTAAGGCAACACGCGAGGCGTAACGGGAAGGTATGCTAAGCATAGAAGGAGATCAAGCGACTAGGCACGTAATATTCCAGTGTGAACATGACAGGGACAATTAGAAGCGTCTAATATGTTAAGGTATACTACAAGCATGTTATTAAGGCAATAAACAAGTAATGGGTTTGGGTCCTCACAATAGCCGTTGAGTAGTTGTTTATCAGGTTGGTATTTTGTTGATTCGCCGGCCTTAGGTTTGTCGATGGTTTGTTGCCCGTGCGCAATGTTGCGTCACGCGAGTCGTAGATTGGTCGAGAGATAGTCATCTCTCATCCTTGTGTTCCTTTGTTTAGGATTGAAGGCTTGGGTTCCACTTATGATTTGCTTCCGCAGATTTTAGTTTTTTGTCGTTCCGTATTGCCGTTATGGCTTTACCTTCCTATTAGAGTTTGATGGCTCATCTTTTGACTAGTACCATTATGCTTAGCAGGTGCTTGTCCGTCTTTTATCTTGTCTTGACGGCACGACCTTGGGATTTCGCATTGGAGTCCGGGTCGGGCTGTTACATGTAGAATAATGTATCTATTTGACATGTTGAATTCGCTCTTGTCGAATTCTTATTTGATTCCTTAAATGAGTAAACAACTACTTGTTGAATAAGTTCGCTCTTGTCGAACTTGTTCCTTATTTGAGATTTCATGACGAGTAAACATCTACTTGGCATTGCATGAATCCAGCTGACATATTTGGTTGAGTCGTTGGTGTGACAATGCAACGCCGTCACGAGTTATGGGACTCGTGATAGTGATGGGTTGTTATACCGGGCTTTTTATCACACACGCCTCCACGTTGGCCTGTGGGGAAGTAGCCCTTTGTCGTAACCAAGAGAGCACATTGGCAAGTCTAAGTACCAAGGAGAGAGCTTGGTACCCGAGTAGAGAACTCGGTACTTTGATACACTCATCACGGGTATCATTGGCACGAAATATTAACGCTGTGTATTGCAGGAGCTACGTAGCGGCACCGGTTCCATAACATATCCTCCTTATATGTGATTTACTTTATAGCACTTATGTGAAACAATGTGCTACCATGGATATGTGATTTAAGTGTCTATTAAATGAATGCTTTGAGTGACTTGATATTAAAGATGATATCTTGCTATGTATGTTGCATAATGCCATGACATGCGTAATTGTTAACTCACAAAGTCTTTATGACTTACCCTCCCTTTATCTTTTAGATCCGAGCCGCCAGCACTTGCTTCGTTGAGGTGTAGCGGTGATTCTTGCTTGTCCGTGATCACACGCGACGAGGTTGTGGTTTATAGATGTCCTTATTTTGTTCTCTTTGTAAGGACGCTGGGTTTAGCAAGTCATTTAGACTTTGGCTTGAGAACTTTGTTTATTTGATTTATGTTTCTACTTGTAGTTCATGTATCATATTTTTGAGAGTGCCTAGCATGTACGCCGAGCCTTGTATAGTCTGTAGTATGGTTCAATTGCTTAAATCTTCCGCTGGGCATTACTTTAGCTCTTATTTATTTATGTTGTTTCTCTGGCATGTTGTAACCGTCGAGGTATATTTGCATGAACTGTGTAGTGTTGTGTTCCGGTAGTAAAGTCGCCGATGAATTGATATACTTGTCTTTAATTGCTATATCATGTTTAAAAAGTTTTAAAAATTTCTCGCCTGGTGTCGAGTCGCTTCATCTAAAAATGTTAAGCGCGCCACGTCGTTCTATAATTGAGTCTTTGCATGTATTGTTGTCCTATTTGGACGACTTGACTTATGATTCCTCCTCGGGGCCTGGGTCGGGTCGTCACAAGTATGAGAAGAAATTAAAAAATCAAAAGAAAATCAAGGAAAGAAAAAGAAACAAAATCATGAAGAAGAAAAAAGTAAAGAAAAGAAAATCAAGATTCTATCAAGAAAATAACAAAACAAAATCAAGAAAAATATGAAAAGAACATAAGAAAATTCAAGTATGAGAAGAAATTAAAAAATTAAAAGAAAATCAAGGAAAGAAAAAGAAACAAAGTCAAGACAAAGAAAAAAGTAAAGAAAAGAAAATCAAGAAACAATCAAGAAAATAAGAAAATGATCAAGAAAATAACAAAACAAAATCAAGAAAAATATGAAGAGAACATAAGAAAATTCAAGTATGAGAAGAAATTAAAAAAAATAAAAAAAAATCAAGGAAAGAAAAAGAAACAAAGTTAAGAAGAAGAAGAAAGTAAAGAAAAGAAAATCAAGAAACAATCAAGAAAATAAGAAATGATCAAGAAAATAACAAAACAAAATAAGAAAAATATGAATAGAACAAAAGAAAATTCAAGAATGAGAAGAAATGAAAAAATTAAAAGAAAATCAAGGAAAGAAAAAGAAACAAAGTCAAGAAGAAGAAGAAAGTAAGCAAAAGAAAATCAAGAAAATAAGAAATGATCAAGAAAATAACAAAACAAAATCAAGAAAAATATGAAAAGAACATAAGAAAATTCAAGTATGAGAACTAATTAAAAAACAAAAAGAAAATCAAAGAAATAAAATCATGAAAAAGAAAAAAGTAAAGAAAAGAAAATCTCGAAACAATCAAGAAAATAAGAAATGATCAAGAAAATAACAAAACAAGATGAATATGAAAAGAACATAAGAAAATTCAAGTATGAGAACTAATTAAAAAATAAAAAGAAAATCATGGAAAGAAAAAGAAACAAAATCATGAAAAAGAAAAAAAGAAAAGAAAAGAAAAACAAGAAACAATCAAGAAAATAAGAAATGATAAAAAAAAAAAATAGCAAAACAAGATCAAGAAAAATTTGAAAAGAACATAAGAAAATTCAAGTATGAGAAGAATTAAAAAAATAAAATAAAAACAAGGAAAGAAAAAGAAACAAAGTCATGACGAAGAAAAAAGTAAATAAAAGAAAATCAAGAAACAATCAAGAAAATAAGAAATGATCAAGAAAATAACAAAACAAAATCAAGAAAAATATAAAAAGAACATAAGAAAATTAAAATATGAGAAGAAATTAAAAAATAAAAAGAAAATCAAGGAAAGAAAAAGAAACAAAATCATGAAGAAGAAAAAAGTAAAGAAAAGAAAATCAAGAAACAATCGAGAAAATAAGAAATGATCAAGAAAAAAAGAAAACAAAATCAAGAAAAATATGAAAACACCATAAGAAAATTCAAGTATGAGAAGAAATTAAGAAATAAAAAGAAAATCAAGGAAAGAAAAAGAAAGAAAGTCAAGAAGAAGAAAGTAAAGAAAAGAAAAGAAAATCAAGAAACAATCGTGAAAATAAGAAATGATCAAAAAAATAAGAAAAGAAAATCAAGAAAAATATGAAAACAAGATAAGAAAATTCAACTATGAGAAGAAATTAAAAAATAAAAAGAAAATCAAGGAAAGAAAAAGAAACAAAGTCAAGAAGAAGAAGAAAGTAAAGAAAAGAAAATCAAGAAAATAAGAAATGATAAAGAAAATAACAAAAAAAAATCAAGAAAAAAATATGAAAAGAACATAAGAAAATTCAAGTATGAGAAGAAATTAAAAAATTAAAAGAAAATCAAGGAAAGAAAAAGAAACAAAATCAAGAAGAAGAAAAAAGTAAAGAAAAGAAAATCAAGAAACAATCAAGAAAATAAGAAATGATCAAGAAAATAACAACACAAAATCAAGGAAAATATGAAACGAACATAAAAAAATTCAAGTATGAGAAGATATTAAAAAATTAAAAGAAAATCAAGGAAACAATCAAGAAAATAACAAAACAAGAAAATCAAGAAACAATCAAGAAAATAACAAAACAAAATCAAGAAAAATATGAAAAGAACATAAGAAAATTCAAGTATGAGAAGAAATTAAAAAATAAAAAGAAAATCAAGGAAAGAAAAAGAAACAAAATCATGAAGAAGAAAAAAGTAAAGAAAAGAAAATCAAGAAACAATCGTGAAAATAAGAAATGATCAAGAAAATAAGAAAAAAAAATCAAGAAAAATATGAAAACAACATAAGAAAATTCAAGTATGAGAAGAAATTAAAAAATAAAAAGAAAATCAAAGGAAAGAAAAAAGAAACAAAGTCAAGAAGAAGAAAATAAAGAAAAGAAAATCAAGAAACAATCAAGAAAATAACAAAACAAAATCAAGAAAAATATGAAAAGAACATAAGAAAATTCAAGTATGAGAAGAAATTAAAAAAATTAAAAGAAAATCAAGGAAAGAAAAAGAAACAAAGTCAAGAAGAAGAAGAAAGTAAAAAAAAAAATCAAGAAAATAAGAAATGATCAAGAAAATAACAAAACAAAATCAAGAAAAAAAATATGAAAAGAACATAAGAAAATTCAAGTATGAGAAAAAATTAAAAAATTAAAAGAAAATCAAGGAAAGAAAAAGAAACAAAGTCAAGACGAAGAAAAAAGTAAAGATAAGAAAATCAAGAAACAATCAAGAAAATAACAACAAAATCAAGAAAAGTATGAACACAATATAAGAAAATTCAAGTATGAGAACTAATTAAAAAATAAAAAGAAAATCAATGAAAGAAAACGAAAGAAAGTCAAGAAGAAGAAGAAAGTAAAGAAAAGAAAATCAAGATTCAATCAAGAAAATAACAAATGATCAAGAAAATAACAAAAAAAAAACAAAATCAAGAAAAATATGAAAAGAACAGAAGAAAATTAAAAGATGACAACTAAGTAAAAAATAAAAAGAAAATCAAGGAAAGAAAAAGAAACAAAATCATGAAAAAGAAAAAAGAAAAGAAAAGAAAATCAAGAAACAATCAAGAAAATAAGAAATGATCAAGAAAATAACAAAGCAAAATCAAGAAAAATATAAAAAGAACATAAGAAAATTCAAGTATGAGAAGAAATTAAAAAATAAAAAGAAAATCAAGGAAAGAAAAAGAAACAAAATCATGAAGAAGAAAAAAGTAAAGAAAAGAAAATCAAGAAACAATCGATAAAATAAGAAATGACCAAGAAAATAAGAAAACAAAATCAAGAAAAATATGGAAACAACATAAGAAAATTCAAGTATGAGAAGAAATTAAAAAATAAAAAGAAAATCAAGGAAAGAAAAAGAAAGAAAGTCAAGAAGAAGAAGAAAGTAAAGAAAAGAAAATCAAGATTTTATCAAGAAAATAACAAAACAAAATCAAGAAAAATATGAAAAGAACATAAGAAAATTCAAGTATGACAACTAAGTAAAAAATAAAAAGAAAATCAAGGAAAGAAAAAGAAACAAAATCATGAAGAAGGAAAAGGTGAAGAAAAGAAAATCAAGAAACAATCAAGAAAGTTAGAAATGATCAAGAAAATAACAAAACAAAACCAAGAAAAATATGAAAAAAACATAAGAAAATTTTCAGTATGAGAAGAGATTAAAAAATTGAAAGAAAATCAAGGAAAGAAAAAGAAACAAAGTCAAGACGAAGAAAAAAGTAAAGATAAGAAAATCAAGAAACAAACAAGAAAATAACAAAACAAAATCAAGAAAAGTATGAAAACAACATAAGAAAATTCAAGTATGAGAACTAATTAAAAAATAAAAAGAAAATCAAGGAAAGAAAAAGAAAGAAAGTCAAGAAGAAGAAGAAAGTAAAGAAAAGAAAATCAAGATTCAATCAAGAAAATAACAAATGATCAAGAAATTAACAAAACAAAATCAAGAAAAATATGAAAAGAACATATGAAAATTAAAGTATGACAACTAAGTAAAAAATAAAAAGAAAATCAAGGAAAGAAAAAGAAACAAAATCATGATGAAGGAAAAAGTAAAGAAAAGAAAATCAAGAAACAATCAAGAAAATAAGAAAAGATCAAGAAAATAACAAAACAAAATCAAGAAAAATATGAAAAGAACATAAGAAAATTCAAGTATGAGAAGAAATTAAAAATTTAAAAGAAAATCAAGGAAAGAAAAAGAAACAAAGTCAAAACGAAGAAAAAGAAAAGAAAATCAAGGGAAAAAAATTAAAAGAAAATCAAGGAAAGTTTGAAAGGGGCCTTAACGATCTAATTAGCTATAGATTAGCTATACACCGCAGAAGGTGGGAGCCACCTCTTGATCCCCGTACGAGTTACCTCTTGAATCCTGCATCGAGTGGTCGGCCTTGGCGAGGGACGTCAAGGATTTGAGTGGAGGAGATTGTAATAACCCAATCCCACATCGGGTAGATGTGGGACTTGTGTTGATTTATAAGGTAGTCATGCTACTCGGGCACCAACATCATCCATTGACTTTTGGGTCGGCTTGTGGTGGGCCTGATGACCCAAGGTGCTGCGTGCTCAGTGGGCCAGTGCGTGGGCTACACGTAGCGAACCAGGCTCTCGGGCTCGGGTTGTTACAAATGGTATCAGAGCGGATCCCGGCCGAAAATATGGGAACAAAGTGTTGTGTGGGCCAAAGTGTTATACCGCAGAAGGTGGGAGCCACTTTTTGATCCCCGTACGAGCCTCCTGCATCGCCCAGGGTACAATTCGGCCTTGACGAGGACGTCAAGGATTTGAGTAGGGGAGATTGTAATACCCCAATCCCACATCGGGTAGATGTGGGACTTGTGTTTGATTTATAAGGTAGTCATGCGCTACTACTGGGCACCAACATCATTCATGGACTTTTGGGTCGGCTTATGGTGGGCCTGATGCCCCAGTCTTCTGCGTGCTCGATGGGCGATCGTGGGCTACGTAGAACCAGCTCTCGGGCTCCGGTTGTTACAACTTAAGTGTTTAACAGTTGTATTTTTGAAAGTTCTTTACTTATTTATTTTATAGTTTGTCTTCTAATTTAGTCCTTATATATTAGTGATCAAAAGAAAACAAAACCAAATTGTTTTACGTTCAGCAGCTGCTACCTTATGATTTTACATCAGGTGCTGAAAACTTATCTTTTCCACTGCAACCCTTAAAGGTTTTCAAAACAACCCTAAAAGTTTTTAAAAGGCTATTCACCCCCCTCTCTAGCCTTATTTCGTTTCCAACTGGACTTACAATGGGTATCAAAGCTTAACTTTTTGAAATAAATCCATTTTTCCACGTCTAACAACTTGAAACATCGATCATGGCAACCATAAAAGCTTTTCAATCTAACAATGTCACTTAAGTACGTATTTTTTATGAAGATCACTTTGATATATGGAAAGAAAGGATTACAAGATATTTGAACAATATAGATAAAAAAAATTGATGGAATGTATTAAAAATGGACTCATGCTACCCATGAAAGTAAAAACTAATATGAGTAAATCTTCTTCTGCAGATGATGATACTATAAATCCACTTACGGTTTATGAAGAAGAATATGTACTTAAACCTCAGTGTGAATGGACTGAGGAAGATAACGTACATGATGGATTAGATGCCAAGGTCATACACATTCTATCAAGTGTTGTTCCAGATGAAAGCTACAAGCAAATATATGACTGCAAAACAGCCAAAGATATATGTGAAGCTCTTGTTGAATATGTTGAAAGAGATCAAAATACTAAGGACAACAAGCTGTATGACCGCATATTAGCATATAGGAGTTTGATGCATTCAAGAAAGATCCAAAGGAATCACTCAAGAATGCCTATGATAGGTTTCTTGAGTTTAGTAATAGATGTTCTTCTCTTGGTAAAGTCTATAGTATGAAAGATTTAAATATGAGATTTCTTAGTAGCCTATGAAGTATATGGCATGTCAAGGTAACTGCCATAAATGAAGCAAGAGACTTGAACAAAACTCATATACATAGTCTTGTTTCCAGTCTCAAAATTTATGAGAAGGAAATTATTAAAAGTCAAGAAATTGAGAAAAGTTTTAAAGCATCTTTTTACATGCTCAAAATGAAATTCCAGAAGCCTCTACATCTCAGTCAGATGATGGCTTTAATAAGGATGAGTTTGCTGCCTTTGCCAAACAGTTTAGAAAGTTTAAATCCTTCAAAAGAAATTTTCAAAAACCTTCTTCCAATTTTCAGAAATCTTCCTCAAACATCCAAAGACCTTCTTCTTCAAACTATCAAAAGTCTTACTTCAAATCCAATGAAGATAAGGATGAAAATGAAAAACTATTGTACTTCAATTGTAGAAAATCTAGACATTATGCTTCAAACTATCCAATCACAAGAAATAAATATTACAAGAGAGCCCCCAAAAGCTTTGAAAGGCAAAAAAGGTTAATTGCTGAAGATAAAAATTTAGCAACTTGGATTGAAACAGATTCATATGATGAATCTGCTGATTTTGTGTAAGAAGCAAGGAAAATGAGCATTCAAATTCTTTTATTGATTCTGATGATGATCCTTTAAGCTCACCTATTACTAATCATAGACTGACCAAGGTCATCTAACCTGAACAGTTAGTGTTTAAGAAAATAAGAAATAATTTCTATAGACAAAGCATTAATAGTCAACCTCATATGAAAGTAAAGTCAACTACTCCAAGAACAGCTGAAACTGTTAAAGTCAATTTGTCTAAACAGCATGAGGAGAAAACTTCAAACAAAAAGGTTGATGATCTCTTGGATCAAATGCAAAAGATGTATTCCAAGTTTGAAACTCTTCAAAGAATACACACATCTTTGTCTACTAATTTCAAAAGAGTTTTTGATAAGAACACTGAGCTACAAAAGATCAATGAGCTACATAAAGTTCAGCAGAATGAATTGCTACAACTTAAAAGCTTAAATGAACAACATGAAGCTCAAGCTAAAGTTTCAGCAGCTAAAATAACTGATCTTGTAAACATGAATCAACGACAGACAAATGTTGTTGATACCTACTCAAAGTCAAAAACTGTTATTGAAACAATCATCAGTCAACAGAAAGATTATGAAGATCAACATGGTCTTGGATTTTCAAAAGATGATGAAAACTATGAGACCAAACAGTCAAAAGGTGATCCAAAGGTTATGCTTAAAAGGGATAAATGACCAACTTATAGTAAAATCTGTTATGCTTATCCTAAGAATCAGCTCAAAATGTCTTTCAACAATAAAGAGAAGTTGAACAATGACAACTCGCAGCCTTCTGCTCAAACCCCTCAAGTTGTGTCAGCTAGTAAAATAGTTGATGCACATCCACCTACTATGAAACATATCAAGTTAACAAGAGGAGGGATCAGAAGGAAGGAAGTTAACAAGTTCACACATATCAAGTTTGCTGTTGCTAAGACCTTTAAGCAGACTAAAGCTGAACAGGAAAAATCACCCACAATGACTGGCCTACTTGTTTTTCACAAATGCAAAATTTGTTCTACTTTTGGTCATCAGTCTCATGAATGCATATTTAGATTTAATCATGCTGATAGAGCCAAGCTGCCTAAACTAAGGTAGGTTTGGCTACCTAAGAAAGCTAACCCTCTAGATCCAAATTTATAAAGGGTACCATATTTTATTCACATTTCAGATATGCTTCATGGTAAATGATAAATTAACTGATGTTTGGATAATAGACAGTGGATGCTCTAGACATATGATAGGTTCAGCTGAATTACTTACTGATATCATACAAGCTAAAGGACCTGCTGTCTTATTTGGGGACAATTCCAATGGTAAAACCATAGGTTATGGATCCATTGTAATGGGATCCATAAAATTGATAATTTATCTCTGGTACAAGGCTTGAAACATAACCTGCTGAACATATCACAATTCTGTGATAAAGGTGTGAGTTGTTCTTTCTCTTCCACTCACTGCTTTATTAAAGACAACATTTCAAATGAAGTTTTATTAACTAGAACAAGAAAAATAAATATTTTTGCTATTGACTTATTTTCTATTGAATCCAAAACTCATATTTGTCTTGTTGCAAATAACTGTTCAAAAAATTCATGGTTGTGGCATAAAAGACTTTCACACTTCAATTTTAAATACCTCTCAAAACTTTCAAAAGGTGTTTTAGTGAATGGTCTGCCACAAGTCAATTTTCTAACTAATAAAAAATGCAAGGCATGTATTTTAGGAAAACTAACAAAAACATCTTTCAAACCCAAACGTGTCTTTCAACCAAAAGAATTCTTGAACTACTACACATGGATTTGTTTGGTCCCGTTTCTACAACTAGTTTAGGTGGAAGAAAATACACCCTAGTGGTGGTTGATGACTACTCAAGATATACATGGGTTGAAATGATGAAATCTAAGGATGAAACTTACAGCCTACGCACTGCCCTGTTCAGAAATCTTCAAACTCAGAAAGAATATGATATCATAAGTGTAAGATCTGACAATAGCCCTAAATTCAAGAATCTTGGAATGGATACCTATTGTGATAATCATGGAATATACCACAACTTCTTAGCAGCAAGAACACCACAGCAAAATGGTGTTGCTGAAAGGAACAACAGAACTCTTATAGAAGTTGGTAAAAGCATGATTGCTAAAGCCAAGTTGCATAATTACTTTTGGGCAGAAGGTATTAACACAGGTTGCTTCACACAAAACAGGTCTCTCATCAACAAATTACATGAAAAGACACCATATGAACTGTGGAGAGGTAGAACACCAAACATTATTTATTTCTAGATCTTTGGGTGCAAATGCTAGATTCACTAGAATGGTAGTGACCACAGAGGTAAATTTGATGATAAGGCTGATGAAGGTTATTTTTATTGGTTATGTTAAACACAGTAGAGCTTATAGAGTTTATAATAGAAATTTTCAAATTATTGTTGAAACTATGCGTGTTACTTTTGATGAATTTTCTTTACATGAGTCAAATGAGACTCTTAAGATGTTTCTAACAATTTTGAGATTTTTGAAACAAGAAATTCTAATAGCTCAATTCAGAACAATCCTTCATCATCTACTCTTCCTGCTAATAGCTCAATAGTCCAAAATACACATCAGCAGGACGGCCAAACTCAAGCAGCTGAACTCACACTCTATCAATTTAATCATGTATCTGCTGATACTTTAGAAGCTAAAAACTATCAAACAGCTGAAACATCTTCTTCCCAAATTGACATGCCTTCTGTTACTACTAACCTCATTCTAGATCTTCCCAAAGAAATTAGAGAAGCCATACATCGCCCAGTTACAAACATCATTAGTGATTCATTTGGTGGCTTAAAGACAAGAATCAGCTCAAGAAACGAGACTCTTGACTCTCATGCTTTTGTCTCCTCTAGTGAGCCCAAAAAGATTGAGGCCATGCAAGAAGAGCTAAATCAATTTGAAAGATATCAAGTGTGGTAACTTATTCCAAGACCTACTTATCAACAGGTAATAGGAACAAAATGGGTCTTCAGGAACAAGCTGGATGAAGATGGAAATGTCACAAGAAACAAAGTAAGGTTGGTAGCCCAAGGCTATAGACATAAGGAGGAGGGCATTGATTATTATCAAACATTTGTTCCTATTGCAAGACTAGAAGCTATCAGGTTATTCCTTGCATATGCAACCTTCAAAGACTTCAAAGTCTATCAAATTGATGTGAAGAGTGCATTTCTCAATGGAGACCTTCAAGAACAAGTATATGTTGAACAACCCCCTAGGTTTCAAGACAACAAGAAGAAGGACCATGTATACAAGGTTAGAAAAGCCTTGTATGGACTCAAGCAAGCCCCAACAACCTAATATGAAACTCTTTCAAAATTTCTCATAGAAAAAGGTTTTCAAATAGGTAAAATTGACACAACTCTCTTTTCCATGAAACACACATGAAACATTTTACTAGTTCAAATTTATGTTGATGATATTATTTTTTGTTATACTAATGATGCTTTGTGTAAGAGATTTGAAATCCAAATGAAGGGCAAGTTTGAGATCAGCATGATGGGAGAACTCACATACTTCCTTGGGTTGCAAATCAAGCAAACTGAAGAGGGAATATTTATCCATCAAGCTAAGTACACCAAGGAGCTTATAAAGAAATATAACTTGCAAGATGAAAATTCAGTAAATATTCCAATGGGATTTGAATGTCATCTTGTTACAGATGAGAAAGGTAAATCAGTCAATATGACTTAATACAGAAGTTTTGTTGGATCTCTCTTATATCTAACTGCTAGTAGGCCAGATATTATGTTTGTTGTGTATGTTTGCACATGATTTCAAACTGATCCTAAAGAATCTCACATGATAGCTACTAAAAGAATTATTAGATATTTGATTAGTACTAAGAAATTTGGCATTTGGTATCC
Source organism: Codonopsis lanceolata (assembly GCA_013146195.2). NCBI lineage: Eukaryota > Viridiplantae > Streptophyta > Magnoliopsida > Asterales > Campanulaceae > Codonopsis > Codonopsis lanceolata. Next base: position 131,900,531 of record CM028378.1, read on the forward strand.
AAGGGATTCATCTTTTAATTTAATGGGATATTCAGATGCTGATCTTGCAACTTGTAGAGTTAACAGGAAAAGCACAAGTGGACTATGTCAGTTCCTTGGAAATAGACTCATATTTTGGGCCATCAAAAAACAAGCATCAATTTCTACATCAACTACTGAAGCTGAGTATATAGCTACTGGCAGTTGCTATTCACAAATCCTCAGGATGAAGCAACATCTGATGGATTAAGAGATGCAAGTGGGAACCTGTCTCATATTTTATGATAATACATCTGCCATATCTGTGTCTAAAAATCGTATCATGCATTCTAAAACCAAGCATATAGACATTAGATATCACTTTCTTAAAGATCATGTTGAAAAGGGTAATGTTCAGCTAGAGTATGCTCCCACTGAATTTCAATTGGCTGACATATTTACAAAAGCTTTAAAATCTGAAAGATTTGAATTTTTAAGAGGTGAATTAGGCATGTTTGTTCTTTAATGCATATATTTGCTTGAGATACTAACACATGCAGAAACAAGTTTAAAGCTTTCATCTTGTTATATAAAGCATTCCCATCATTAGCAAATGCATGAGCAGAAGCCTTGTTTCTTCCTGCTGATACAAGTTATCAACTGATCAGAAATCTACCATGACATCTACTGAAGAAAGTTGTTAAGTAGGTAACCTCTTCCAGCTATTAAATTCAGACACTACATAGGTAAGTTGTTGAACCCTTAACACTTGTTGAACGTATCTCGGCAAAATTATTTCATTTCAAATACCCAGTTACATACCTTATTCAGTCATACTTATTTGAAACAAATATGATTCTGCATTAAAACTCAACTATCCATCTTTAAAAACTCTTCTCTTCTGACAGTTAACATAAGTGTTAGCACAAACATATCTTTAACATTAAATGATTTATTCTGTATGATAAAATTTCTATCATCATTTAAATGATTGAACAAAGTCCAAAATTTTTGAAATACGCTGACACATTTTTAAAAATCTATCTGCCAATCTTTAAACCATCAGTGCATTAATTATGATGAACCACTTTTTACATCAAAACATTCCATCATCACTGTGTTTGCTTCTTATCACAACCACACAGCTCTATCACATTTTGATATAAACATATAAAAAGTCTTCTGCATTTATCAATGCATACCATATCTCCTTCACTAAGTAATCTTTACACTCAACCTGAACTTATCAGCATCGCTTTCCTACATAAACCCCACAAAATCTATTTAAAACTTCACTGCTTTCAAAAGAGTTCATATTTCTTTGCTTACATCTCTCTCTCTCTCTCTCTCTATCTATCTATCTCTCTCTCTCTCTTTCTCCCTCTCTCTCTCTCTCTCTTACAGTTCAATACTTCTTCTCCAATCTAATCCTTAACTTAAGTTTCAAGTCTCTAAAATCTCTCAGGTCCTATGGCAGATAACACCTATTTTGCTTGCAGCACTCCTACATGTGAAATTGATGTTCTACCTGCTGAACTTCAACTCACTCAATTTTTCCCCCTCTCAAATCCCACCTTTCTCCCCATATTCTCTCCCTATCAAAAGTGTCTTATTCTCATTCATCCCAACTAGGTCTTCCCTATTGATCATCTACCTTTGTTTATTCAATCTCTTCTTTCATTTCATGAAGAGAAAAAGGAAGAAAAACTTGTGATCAACCCCTCTAATTATGTGGACACAAACTTCCAAAGAAAGCTTCATGTTCTTTATCCTCCTACCCCCATTCACTTGTCTCTAGGTGATCTTGCCATCACCTATGACAAGTACTTCGAACTTCTTCCTCATCACTGGAATGCCTTCTACCCTTCCAATGACAAATTCATCCAGGATGAACTTATCCTATTTGATTAGAATATCTATAAAGTAGTTTTAGCTCGTCGAAGATGATGAGCCCCCAGTTGAGACGAAGCTGTAGAAATATAGCACTTGTCAGTTTGATCTCGTTGGCAAGAACATGTCATGCGCCTCCACTCTTGAATAGAAGCCCTTGTCAGAAGGTGGCCGTGCAAGAGACGCCAAGAGGGAACAAGTTTCGAGCATTTTCCCTTGAGGCTGAGAGCATCTACTCCCTTGAGAGCATGTAAAGCCTCAGCCGTGGTAGCTGAAATAGCTCCTCCGTAATGCACGCCAATTATGGTGGAAATAGATTTGGCGGTGACGGAGATGGGACGGCCTCGAATCCACCCACGAAGAGCAGTCTGGTTCATGAGCTCCATTCGTTGATAAAATTCTTACGCCAGAAGATACTGTCGTAAGTTTTGTCGCGAGGCGTAAGAGGGGTAGAATCCCGAGGCGCCCATATCCTCGCAAGCTTTTACTCTAGCCTATAGAATTGATTGACGAAGGTCAATGCACATGCCCGCCCTAATGTATAGCTTGGGTCCAAAGCGACAATGATGTCGTGAGCGGGATAGGTTGGATATCTGGAAGATTTATGTTTGAACTGGGAGGAATGACTTTTTCGTGGTCAAAGCCTTCCCGCTGCCGCTTGGATTTTGAGGTTCTTGCCTGAAAGAAAAACAAAATAAAAGTTAGGGCTTTTCATCTAGACATCTAAACAAGTAGGAATTTCAAAGATTTTCAAAATAATTCGTAATATTTAACCCAAAAACTTGAAACCCTAGAATGTTTAGAGAATCCACACTCGAGAAAAACATAACAGAAGTTTTCATAAGAATGAACAATGAATAAACAAAAACGACTGTTAGAATTCAGGATTTATAACAACAACAATGGCGAATTATTGTATGAACTCGAAAATGACGGTTAGAATTCCAAAAGAATTTTAAGTTTATATAGAAATGCTGAACGGTACATGGAAAATTTCGAGTAGAGTAGAGAGAAACATACCATTGTTGAGGATGAGAAGAAGAAACAAGAAGAAGAACGTGAATTTGCAGAAAGTAGTTACGCAGAGAGAGAGAGAAAAGTTTTTGGTCAAAGGGTTTCGTAAAGTTTGGAAATGACGGTTCGAGGACTATTTAAAGGCGAGAAAATATCGCTTTGAAAAGCGGAACTTAAGATATTTTCTTAAGTACCAATTTTGTCCTTGACCCCTTTTATTGCTTTAGAAACCTCTTTAGCAGAAAATAGACTAAGTAAGAGTACTAACCTTTAGGTCTTCCGGTAAAGAAGAACTTACGTCTTCCGATTAGTCTAATACTGGGTCTACCGGTATGAAAGATATATTATCAAAATATTAAAATTAAGCAGTAGGATCAATCATACCAAGATTTCTCCTTAAATAAGCAAACCTGGTGGCATCCAGTGGTTTTGTGAGAATGTCTGCCAATTGATGCTCGGTTGGAACAACATATTCGGCCGATGTTACATTTTTCCACATGATCTTTGAGAAAATGATAACGAATATCAATGTGCTTTGTCTTTGAATGCATCATCGATTTTTGGAGCGAGATAGCGATGTGTTGTCACACATGATTGGGCGGCCAGCCTTGATGTTGTAGTCCACCAATTGTTGCTTCATCCATAGCGGTTGGGAGCAACAATGCTTGCAAAGCAATATATTCTACGTGGTTGAGTTTGCCACCGATCCTTGTTTCTTGCAAGACCATGAGGCAGTACGTTTCCAAGAAATTGACAAGTCCCACCGGTGCTTCTTACGCTCACTTTGCGGTGCATAATGCATCCGAGTATCCAACTAAATTGAAGTTGTTGGATTTTGAATACCGATGCCTAGATTTGTTGTTTTTGAAACATATCGATGATACGTTTGGCAAGCAAGTGTGACTCCTTTGGATCACGCGAAATCTAGCACAAACACAAACAACAAACATAATGTCGGTCTACTAGCGCAAATGGGTAAAGAAGTGAACCTATGATTCCTCGATACTTGGTCATGTTCTCTTGCTTTCCCTTTTCATCTTTGTCAAGATGGCGTCGGTAGACATTGGAGTTTCAAATCCTTTGGCTGAATCAAGACCAAACTTCTTGATTAGTTCCTTTGCATATTTGGTTTGGTGATGAAGATTCGTCGAAGTCTGTTGTATAGATCTAGAAAATAGGTAAGTTCGCCCATCATGCTCATCTCGAACTTGCTTTGCATCGACTTCTCGAATCTTTTGCACAGGGCTTTGGTTAGTTGATCCAAAGATGATGTCGCCCACATAGATTTGTACCGGAAGAGAATGGCCTTTGTGCTTGAGGATGAATAAAGGTAGTGTCGATTCTTCCTCTCACGAATCCTTGTTCAATTAAGAACTTGGATAGAGTTTCATACCAAGCTCTAGGAGCTTGCTTCGGTAGAGAGCTTTCTTGAGTAGGTAGGCGTGGTCGGTTGTCGAGAGATGACAAATCACGGAGGTTGTTCACGTATCTGATTTCTTGAAGATCACCATTCGAAAGGCACTCTTAACATCCATCGATACACTTTGAAGTCCATGAGCGAGGCATAAGCTAGAAAGATTCGATTGCTTCTAGTCTAGCAACAGGAGCAAAGTTTCATCAAAGTCAATTCCTTCTTCATCGGTAGCCCCGAGCAACCAATCTAGCTTTGTTTACGGTGACATTTCCATCTTCATCTCTTTTATTTACGAATACCCACTTGGTGCCGATGATTGGATGATCGATCGGTCTTTGAACTAAGCTCCACACCTTACATCTTTCAAAGCTGGTTCACTCTTCTTGCATAGCTTCAATCCAGTTATGATCTTTGATGGCTTCATCAATCTTCTTTGGTTCGAGTTCGATACAAATGCGTAAGCAAACAAAGCGTTTCTTCTCGAACCTTATTTCTCGTCTGAACTCTGTATTGAGATCACCAATGATTTGAGAAATGGGATGATCTCTTGCTTCAATAATAGTTGGAGGAAGATCACTTACGGTGGATTCTTCCCTTAAGAATGCGAGTTGGTTGAGAAGGAGATTCACCAAAACTGCAGTTCGAGAAGAAATAGAGTCTTCAAAACTTTCATTTTACGGTGAACAAGAAGGATGAAGATCTGTAAAGGTGCTTGGGGTAAAAGAGAAGAGATGGGTTCGGGGTCAAGAAGAGTTGTTATCGGTATCGGTAGAGGTCTCTTCTGGGTGAAGGGTTACCGATATTGAGGGATCTCAGCTTCCGTTTTTCGATAAGGATTGGAAGTAGATGTTGAATTTGTACTGTCTCATCATTATCGAATCATTAGCAACGTTCGAGCCATTCTAGGCTCTAACAAGTCATATTCATCAAAAGAAACATGCAGATTCTAAGATTTTTAAGTTAGATTTCGAAAATCGAAATGCTTTTGAATGTTTGGAATACCCGAAAAATTCCTTCGTCGATTTTTGCATCAAATTTTCCTCTATACTCTTTTCCATTGTAAAGAATAAAACATTTCTACCGAAGATTTTAAGAAATCCAATGTTTGGGGATCTTCCTCTCCATATTTCATATGGAGTTTTATTATGAAACTTGTTTACCGGTGGATCTATTTTGGGTAAAGCAAGCAAGATTGGCGCTTACGCCGTAAATACTTCGGAAGTTTAGCTTGCCGGCATTGTTCTAGCCGCTTCAATCGGTGTTACGTTCTTCCGTTCGCCTACACCATTTTGTTGAGGATGCCGGAGAAGTTGTGGCCGATCCCATGGTCATCGCAAGATACTTTCTACACCATTGTTTTTGAATTCGGTGGTTTGTTCCGATCTTATGTCACAAATGTCTTCAAGCTTTTGAGTTTGAAGTCTTCTAAAAAGTGCAAAGTGACTAGATCATATGTTTCATCTTTAGATGTCATAGTTTCAATCCAAGTGAATCTAGAGTAGTCATCAACTACTACAAGTGTGTACTTGTCTCCCGAAATCTTGGTTGTAATAGGTCCAAAGAGATCCATATGCGAAGTTGAAGAGGTCACTGTTTGTTGATAAAACATACTTTCTTTTGAAGGAAGACTTGGAAAGTTTTCCTAGTTGACAAGCTTTACAACTTCGTCATGATCGGCGGAACAAGTAGGTAGACCTTTGACAAGCCCATTTTTGGAGAGCTTGGAGAGGTGCTTGAAGTTGAGGTGATCGAGGCGCTTGTGCCATAGCCATTTGTTGTCACGAACATTGTTGGCTACTAGACACGAGTTTGAGAATCTCCCTAGAAGATTTAAGTCCACGACATAGACGTTTCCTTGTCTATTGCGGTCGGTATTGTAGAGCAGATTCACCTCTTTGATGAGGCACCGGTTGGAATTGAATTGGCATAGAAGTCCTTTGTCGCATTGTGATATGCTCGAGAAGATTGTGCTTTAAACCACTTACTAGAGAAACTTTGTTGATGGAGAGACTTCCTCTAGTAATTGAGCCATATCCAATTGTCTTTCCTCTTGCATTGTCTCCGAAAATAGTGGGTCCTTTGCTTGACTATATACGTAAGAAGACTTGTTCCCAGTCATGTGTCTTGAGCGACCCTTGTCTAGGTACCGGATGTCTTTGTTTTCGATTCTATAGCCATGAAGCATTCTGTAAAAGAGTTAAAGCAAAACAAGGTACCCTTTATATGGGTCCTAAGGATTAGCAACCTTTTGCAACCCATACCTTGACCTTGAGAGAACTAGGTCTCTCGGATCTTGGAGTGAACCTTAGCGAGCATTACGGTGCCGGATGGCCTAAGCAATGACAAGAATGACATAAATGGAAAGACCATAGAGAAGCTTAGCGTCTTCAACCGAAGAGTGCTTATGATCATTCCTTTTCTTGACATTCATTTTCGGTTCGACTTGCTTGTTGACGGTAGACTTAATTGGTTTCTTTCGATTCTTCCTAGGTAGGTTACCAACGGACTTAGCTTTAGCTTTTACGTTGAGAACCTTTCGGGAGGATTCGGTAGAATACCTTTAAGTTTACCTTCAACGAGTAAAAGCATCTTTGCTGTTTCATAGACAAACTTGATGATTCTGGGTAGAGGTTTAGCAAGGTCTACAGTCGGACTTTGCCTTGGCATAGTCGTTGCCGGTAGACTTCACTTTCTCTAGATTACCTTCTCAATTTCTCATTTGAATCATTCATTTTGGCTTTTCCTTTCGAGCTTTAGGGTAAACATAAGGAACACTTGAGTAACCAAGGCCTTGTTTCCCTATATTTCCAAATGTTTGGTTAGAGAAAGATATATCATTAGCGGTTCGAGGATTCTCCTTTCTCTTTGACGAAGAGATTGTCGGAAGAGATACATCCGAATATCCTATGCTGTTTATCATTGCTAGATTTTTGGCTTGTAAGGATTTCTTCAAATGCATCCTTGGAACTATTCCAGGAGTCAATTGTCTTTTGCAAGGCAATTTTCTCTAGGTCTAGTCCTTTGATGTGCTCAGTCAGACAATCAATTTTGTCATGAAGAAATTTGTTTTCTTCCTTCGTTTGATACTCTCTTGTTGATGACTATTGAGAGTTTGAATCTCACCGCCATCAAAGATTTCTCATTTGTGAGTTTCTCACGGTTCTTTGCCGGTTTAACGTAGGCTACTCTAAAGGAATTAAATTCTTCAAGCATATCCGATTATCCTTGAGAAGTTCTTCCTTCTTGAAGCTATCACTGGTTTCATGGTTTCATTTTTGTCCAAAGGACTTGATGAAACTACAACTTCATTTTCAGAGTCATAGGTAGGACATGAATCATGAGCTATTAAGCATATGTTAGCTTGCTCACAATCCTCTTCCTCCTCTTAATCGGTTTCAAACCATGTAGCAACTTTGTTTATCTTCTATGTCTTCACCAACATACCTTTTTGTTTTGAAATTTTCTAAACGAGGGTTTTCGGTATGCTTCAAATTTTAGCTTAGGACATTTTGAGGCAAAATGACCAGGTTTCCTACAGTTATAACACACAAGCTCTTCCTTAGATGAGCTTTCACCAATCTTCCTGAAAGGTTGTTGGTGAGTGTTCTTCCTTCCATATTTTGCAAATTTTTGAAAGCGTTTAACAAACATAGCAAATTGTTCATCGGATAAAAAATCATTTTCCTTTGGAAGAAGTAGTAGGTTTGTTTTCAACAATGATTTCTTCTTGGACCATGGTCGGCAGAGACACGTTGACACTGTTTGTCTTGCTCTAGAGCTTGATTAACTTCAAGTTCATAAACCTTTAAACTTGCGTAGAGACTACGAAGAGTCATCTCGCTTAAGTTCTTAGATTCTTTCATAGCGTGGTCTTCACATGCCATAAGCTACCTAGAGAGCCTAGAAACCTCATGTTCATTTCCTTTTGTCATATGCGCTTTACCAAGAGAAAAGCAACTATTTATTACCTCACCGAATCGATCGTATGCTTGTCTCAAGGTTTCCTTAGGATCCTTTTGAAAGAATCAAACCGCTGGATGTATGTATATTTTACGTTGTCTCTTGTGTCTTGGTCTCCTTCCAAGTATTCTACAAGAGCTTCCCACATCTCTTTCGCTTGTACATCGAATCACTTGCCGGTATGTGCTTGTGTCTAGAGAGCGGTGATTATATTGATTGCTTTCTTTGTCGCCAAGTTCAACCAAACTTTCTATCGCCCTCTGTCCATTCTCGATTCTTCTTTAGGAACTTCGCAGGTTCCCAGCGATGGAGGCTAGAAGATTTGCCTTCATTGGTACATGTTGACTGCAGTGACACATTTCCATAACTGTTGTCAATAGAGTTCATGAATCTCATTACTTTATCCTTCCATACATCAAAATGTCCTTCGTCCAATATTGGGACGTGGTTAGCATTAGATGTAGGCAGCATATAGTGTGTTTGTGCCATTATGTCGTATCTCTCAAGAGTTTAATCTTGGAAAAACTTGTTTTCGAAGAGTAAGGCTCTGATACCAATTGTGGGTCCCAATGAGCACAATAATAAGCTAGAAGGGGGTTGAATAGCTTATTAACACTTTAAAACTTTTAAAGTAAGTTCCTTGAAAGTTACTTGCAATCTATGAAAAGAATAAGTAGCGGAAGACCTTCAAGAAAATTGTTCCAGTGCCGATAAGGACTACCTGTAGACCTTTTCATTACTTAAGTTATGAAATGGATGAAGTAAACAATGAAACTGAGCAGTTCAATAATTAAGCAGACATGTAAGGAAATAACACAAGTATTTTGGGATGGTTCACACTATAATGAGTGCTACGCCCACCACCAAGGCAAATCAACCTTGGATTTAAATTGTGCACTATGTTTTCCACTTAGATTAATTACAAAGAATATCCCTAATGGATCGTGTACAAAATATTGACTTGTGTTTGGGTCTAGGGAATTAAATATCAGTAAATACAAGATATTTAATTAGTGTATATAGTTAATGGAAGTAAACAACAAGAAGAATAAAACAATAAATGTTGAAGCGCACTTCTTGTTGTTGACGAGGACTTCTAGATCTGTTGAGGATCTATTGAATGCACCTTGGTGAAAGACTTGGAGTTCTCAGTAGATTCAGAGCAATTCTTTAAGTGTTCGATTGATTACATGCAGATGTTCCTCTCTTTGTTCCAGTCTTCAATGGCGTATTTAAAGCAGTGCACTTCAAAAGATCCGTTGGAGAAGACGAAGACTTCAAACTCTTTTCATAAATGCATTAAATGCATGGGGGTCGATCAAGGAATTTCGTCTTCACAGATAACTAGAGCGTATAATCATTTCGAGATCTTCAAAAGGTGGGCGATTTGGTGTCGATCGAGAGATGAAGCAAAGTAGGGGACATCCTTTCTTGCTTTACACTATTCAGGGCGAAAAGTATTCTGCTTTTGAAAGTTGCTTTCGGCGGCTTGACATGTCGAAAAGACTTGGATTAATTCAAATATCATATGGGGATAAGTTTGAATTAATCCACCTAGCTGATTGATCCGAGAGGACACGTAGAAGCGGATCACCGGACACGAGGTGCCGATCTTAAGCTTTGAGCAGTCTTCCGGTGAAGCAGAAGTGGTCTTCCGATGTTCCTGAAAAGGTCCTACAAAAACTATACAAGGCAAAGTTCTATACACAGTTGCCACGCTAATCGATCGCACTCGATTAGCCATCAAGTATAAAACTAATGTAATGTACCGATCGATATAAATTTAACATAAGAATCAACATGATGTGTCGTCCCACCATCAACTCAACCAAGTAACCAAATCTTGCTAGCTGGACTTAATGTGAATTCACAAGTAGATATTTACGCGTAACATAACCAAAACCCGACAAGGCTCCAATAACCGGTTACCTTGTCAAAGCCAAGTAGGTCAATGATCCCGCTAAGATACATTACCGCACATAATGGAAGGTAAGCAACATCTCATACATGCATGTATTTGCAAGTAGTTCACATAAAGCAAGACTACTGTTTTAGCCTATATTCCAAACACACTTTGAGTTCATAATGATCCCCACTACAAATTCCACAAATAAGGATTGAGTTATCAGTTAATCCATGTTAAGTAGGTTTTACACTCTACCAAGTACATCACAATCATGCATATCAATATCATGAAATAACAATCACATAGGAGTCACAATAACCAAACCATGGGGTACCATGATCCTCGAATCTCACATATATTGAGGTGACTAGTTAGTTCTAACCTCAATTCACTTAATAAGACTTATCATTAGTCTAGCAATAATCCCTTTTTGAAGTCCTCATGGATCCTCAATACAAACCCGACAAGACTACTACGTTAGTCTATCGTATATTCCCAAAACAAGACAATACACTCAGTCTCCCAAGTCATCCCCATGTCGGACTTCTATTAGTCCTCTCTCTTGTAGTGTATACAACGATACACTCAAACTCTCGCTCAAAGCGTAACATGAATATCCCATAGTCACACTCACATAAATGCCCAATTAGTACACTTAACCAAATCTCGACTGGAATGGTTATCCATCTATGAACCACACTCATACCATCACATCGAGACTCTATCTTAGTCCCTAACATCCCGTGCCCTAACATGCATGCCTATAGTCAACTCTTATGAGTTGTCTATTCTAAGTCAACACATTCCGAACTCTCATAGTTCGAATCATTCGCTTACTAAATTAGTTAAGCTCCAAACACACCACCAATGACCACACATGTCTGTACAACCGAGACTAATGCGTCTCAAACATCGTAGGATTCGAACACGTCTATCACAAGAGTTAAACAAATCCTTAATTGACTCTAATGAGTCAAATATTTAGATTTCATACTCCGGTCGTTCTCGACCTAAGTTCCAAAACTCCCTTCCAATACATATAAAACGACGTCCATCGTCCGACCGTCACAACCCAACCCAACCCAATCAAGCATGTGTCATTAATGGCCTAAACTATAGCCCAAGATTAATAAACTAGTCCTCAATCTTCGAGTGTCCGAAAGGGTGCACTCCCAACTAAGTACAATGGAACGGTCATCCAATTATGTTCCCAAACCTCTCATAACATTCAAAGATTGCATTCTGATTCTCTAATAAGTCAATGCACTATTGTTCACAAACAAAGACTCCACGAGTCAACATTCTCCAAATAAACACAAAACTTGTATAATACGATAACTAGCAATGATTTCATGCTAACGTCATCTAAAGACTTCAATTGGAGTCCTAAACCAATAAAAATTTCAAAATCCCCAAATTCTGTCTCACCCGACAAATCTCAAAATCTCACAATGGAGACCCAACAAACTCGAAAAGTCGTAGGAATCTATCATAGGTTATGAAATAACACTTTCAATACGTAATAGACTCTATTGAGCCAAATTATTAACCTTTAATTTCTAGTTCAAACTACCAATTCGAGATTCAATGTTCATTCGGGTTTCTAAACCCAATAACAAGTAATTTCATGTCAAAACACTCCAACAAACACAATAAATCCATCTAGATTCAACCCCACATATCCACTAATCAAAACCCTAAATAAACACATCATCTAGACATATATCAAGACAATAAATCATGGGGAACAAGTCTATAACAACCTAACATCAATTTAAGCTAGAGAGAGAAAGTAGAAGGTTTAGTAATGTACCTATTTCGGCTCACAAACAGCAAAGAAAATATAAACAAACAAAAGGGGGAGACTCTATTCATCGAGGGCTTCACGATGGTAGTCTCAGCTTGTCGATCAGATGGCCAGAACTCCGGGGATCGAAGAAACATACACTAATCTCACACTCACACACACACATAGTCATCTCTTTCTTTTTCTCAATATGGAATGAATAAAAAGGAGGGGAGAAGGAGAGGGTTGGTGCTGATAATGGTGTTAGGGGACCAAATTACCCTTCAATGGGTGGTCAAGGGCAAAGGAGGGGGTATTTGAAGGGTAGAATATGGATATCACATCAAACAATCAAGACAACATAATGTTGTTTGTCGGGGCAATGCGGTCGTATCCCCTGCTTCAATGCAAGCGTATCCCTCTGCTTTGAACAAGGGAGACTTCCAGTATCATATGCGGTCGTATCCTTCAAACCCAATGCGAGCCATTGACCCTTGGACTAAAAATCTCTAAAAGAAGTCCTAAAAGACCCCTAAAGGTTCACCCATCAATTAAGGATGATCCCATGCTCAAAATGAAGCCAAAAGGAATCCAAACAGTCTCCGTCACAAGCTAAACAAAGACATACGACGACGGCGAGCATCGAACACAAATCGAGTAAGGTCAAACTATGAACCGAGCTCCTAAACAATCAATCTAAGACATGTTTAACATGTCTAGCAAACCAAGATGCATCCTATTAAGGTTGTACACGAAGCCACATGGACAACACTCGATCAAGTCGAGTATCCAATGATGCCAAGTCGTGCAATTGTAACTCTATCACGCTAATGAGCGTAAATCAAACAACTTAAGGGTATTGGCCATCTCTTGGCCCTGTAGACACCCCAATTTCGTACCCCTGGTATGTGACTGACATAAAATATCAAGAACTGTTAAAACTTAACAAATGTCAAGTTGCGTAAGTCAAAAATACGAAAGGAAAAGCATCATGCTGAACCGCAGGGGGAAAGTGTCAAATTTTGAAACTTCAAAAAGCAGCCGGTGCCGCCAGAGAAGTGCTTGGTGCTGCACCAAGCAGAGCTTGGCCGCACCAAGCATTCCTTTCATGCGCTCTCACAGATCAAATGGGTACAAGTCTTCAAGCGCAAGGTACAAGCTGCCGATGCATGGAAAGAAATCAAGGAATTCCATCAAGGCCCTCAAGCTCGCTATAAATAGGAGGCCCCGCTCTCATTCTCGACACAAATTTTCATCCGCGATTTTTGATCACAGCGAAGCTCTGCTTCGTTCCTTCGATAATCCTTAGTACGAGAGGTGCGAGATAGGTGAGTGGAAGCCCCTAAAATCTCCAAACCCCTTCCAAACTCTACCAAATCAAAAACCCATAGGTTATAAGTGATCCCTAACCTAGTTGTTAGGTGTCCACCTCAAAACCCCAGTCCAAAAATCCCAAAATAAGCCGTTACTCTGCCCGAGTAACGAGCTAAAAAAGTCAAAACTTAAGTCTAGGTTCCGCCCAACCGAAAAGGCCAAAACCTACCCAAATAAAATTGTCACTGCAGAGTTGACAAGCCCAAACCTCAAAACATCAATCAAATCAGGTCATCGGTTCAATTCAAAACAAAAACAAAAGACTCCCTCTCCCGAGGAGGGCAGCTTAGCACACCACCGCTCTAAAAGGTAATACCTTTAAGAGCATATTTTTATTTCATTTGTATTTTTTCCTTTTATTTATTTTCAAAAAGAATTGTTATTTAAATCCGGCGCAATGTAGCCAATATAAGTCATTGTGCTGCCCGGATTAGATTAGGAAAAATTATGTAAAAGAGCCGTTATAATGGCCAAATATTCTTAAATATATTTGTAATTATTGGAAGGAGGCGGCGAGTCAGTAAATAATGTAGCCACGAATGTATCACGTTTAATTTTCCTTGTCAAAATAAGACCTTATTTATTTGCTAGATTAATATAACAATGAGCATACTTGACCAAAAACGTTTTGAGACCGAAAGGGCGGAGTTGGGTGCCTAGCACCTTCCCACTCGTAACTTAGCCCCGAACCCGTTTTCTAAAATCTACGGTTTTTCTTTTACGGTTTTCCTTAATTTTTGCCTTAAAATAAAGGTGGCGACTCTAAAACTTTCAGATCCGGTGGGGCCTCGCAACATTCCCTCTTTGCACTTTCTGTTCTCCCTAAAAAAGGGAGATCACGGGAATGGAGGGGTGATGTATTCCCATATCACAGTATCCCTAAACAAGGGATAACTTGATGCGGAAACCCATAGCTCCCATAGCGATCTGATTGGGCCATAAAGCTATTTTAATAAATCCATAAGTGAGGCGTCGCAATATCTTTTCTTGCACTTCTCTATTTTCCTTGAAAGATAAAATGGGAGAATGAGAATGGAAAGGTAATGCATTCCCATATCTGTTATCCCGAAATAAGGGATAACGACATGAGAAACCTTTAGTTCCCATTTGGATACAAAATCCACTCAAAGACAGCAGAGGCACATTCCAACGTGCTAACATTGGCATTGGCACTCCTCTCGCACTTTGGATTTCGTCTTCCCCCTAAACAAGGGAGGGTGGAGCGAGGCGTGGTGTCCGCATCCGCGTGCGTGGCGCACCCAAACAAGGGCGCGGGCGAGGCACACCAGGAACCTCACGGTGGCGACTTCTCTTGGGGAGTTGTTTTATTTTAAATAAAATGGAGGGCTGACTCATAAAATAAAACCTTTTTTGTTTTTCTTTGTTTTACATGCAGGTATGCTCGTTATATTAATTTTACGCATTTCAATAAAGTGTTCCCATTACTGACAGAAGTGGCTATATTTGTGGATATGATCCTCCATCTGCGGCGGTCTCGTTCAGATACATTACGGGCATGTTCGAGAGTATAAAAAAATATCAAATCAATCAAAAAAAAAAAAATATATATATATATATATATATATATACATAAAAATTCGAAAAATCAAAAAAAAAATATATATCTATTATATATTACAATAAATTCGAGGCTGACACAACAAAAAAGAGCGGGGCTTTACTTCCGGCTCTGTATTTTTTTATTCGATTCATTTTTCTTTTCACTTTATTCTGTACATTTGTGCATACATGCATTCATGCTGTCATTTTATTTTGGGGACATAGGACCAAAATTTGTAATTAATAGGGATAGATAGTTTCCCCGCTTTTCTTTCTATTTCTTAAAATGGTGTCCTTGCTTGCTTCTTCAAAATAAAAGCGAGAAAATCCACATATAACGGCAAAGACATGCCAAATACGTTTTATTATTTTACATTTACATATACGTAAAATAAATAAAGGCTTTCTTGTTTTTCTAGATACGCACACGTGCACGCATGTAAATATATTCGGCTGTTACCCTACACCATGGCCGGCCTACCCTGCATAAGCGATGTTAGAATGCATATAGTTTTTCGGGACACTTCACATAAGCCCAGGTTTTTGCATCTTTGGGTTATGAACCAGCCCCTGTAAAAAAAAATCAGAAAAAAAATATAAATATATATGTTAAAAAAAATGCGCAAGTAAAAAAAAAAAAAGTAAGTGCGCACAAAAAAAATAAACAATAAGCTTGAGGTGACTTATAATTCTCGGATGCTCGACCTAGTCCATTTCGGATGGTGGATCTGGAAGAGTATAGGCCGCCTTCTCGAACCAGCTCGATCTGGGGAGTCGAAAGCGGTGGAATACGTTGGTCCTGCGGGAGAAAGAATCCCTTTGTTCGAGGGAAAGAATCACGAGGCATCAAAATAAATCGAGGTGCTTATCAGATCAATTGTAAGACAAGCAATTATAAAATACACTAATAAAGGCCTTGTACTCCAAGCCGAGATAGCCCCATCGGCCTTCGATACCTACAAAGCCCGTTTTCCTCGAGACTGGCCCAATTTGGAAAGCGAAGCCCTTGGCAGTTGATTCGGAGAAGATAGTCTGTCGAATCAGTCGAGGGTATCAATTTCGAGATCAGACGAGGCGAGAGCCGATTCGGCGAGTGCGAATCAGAGCGGCATGCCGAGAAGAAAGTGAGCGATCGGCTATGGAGTACGGGTTGGGGGCTCCGGGGTATGCTCAGGCTCGGCAATGCGGCAATGGCTGATCGAATTTGGGTGCGGTGACCGAATAATGAGCCAAATGGCTGGTTTGAGTGCAGTCTAAAATCATTGGTGAGGTGAACTCTTCCCCTACTATTCCCAGCTGTCTCAGGTGCCTCCCCGAGCCGATCCTGCCAAACACCAACCCAAAATACTACCACTATCCCAAATCCCAATACTCCACAAGTCACTATTACGCAAATATTTATCCTTACCCGCTTATCCACCATATATTCTCCCAAACACGAGAACAGCCCGACCTTCCTTTTCCTATATAACCCTAAATAGCCCACATGGACCCAGCTTTAACCCACCGGCCAAGTTACCACATATTTACCTCCTAATGATCACAGTGGCGGCTGAAGCTAACCTTCCACCAATCGAGACCCATACACTACAAAACCCACCAAACCGAAATCCATATACTACCCAAAGTAAACCAAGAATCCATATATTATCAACCAATAACCCAGAAGACCTTTATCAACCCAATACCCATATTGACCCGAATCCTTATAATGCCCAAATTCCATTAACCGAGAATCCATATATTACCCCAAGAAACCCACCGGCTCAAAATTCTACCTTCACGAGGAAAATAACCCGGCTTTCTAAATCCGGCCGGTATATGCAAAACCAACTCCCAGGCCACCAAAATGGAGGTGACATGGAAAAACATGAAGGCCATGATGTTTAAGCTCCTCAATAAAGGGGAATTTTCTACTCGAGACTAACATTGCAACCATCGACCCAATACTTCCCTCAAAGTTCAAAATGCGGAACGCATAGAAAAGTTTGCGGGGCTGGATGCCAATATCCCATTTAAGATCTTATTCCACAGGCATGCGATCACGGGGAGCTAGCTTTGAAGCTATGGCTTCCAATTTTTCACCTACTGGTAGGAGCGCCAAGCGATAGTTAATCTTTGTCGATAGCAATACCATGAATACGGGACCAAATAGCGAAGCATTCCTTGAAAGATACAAAGATAATACCGATCAGAAAATAGGAGGGACCTTGAATCGTACCCAACGGGGAAAAAGAGACCTGCGCCCAGGAGTTTGCGGTCGGTGGAAAAAAGGCGCAGGACCTTTGGCGACCCGTCCGTAGGAGTCATCTTGGATGTTCATCAAAACCCGACCCATTTACAGGTGCGGTGCCTCCCCCATACCAATTTCAAAGAAATAGTGGAGATAGGAGCGTATTGATGATGATATACGGGGTGGCCAACTAAAACCAATCGTCCTCCGTTCTTTCCGTTACTCCAAAGGAAAGACAACC
This sequence comes from Codonopsis lanceolata, assembly GCA_013146195.2. Classification (NCBI taxonomy): domain Eukaryota; kingdom Viridiplantae; phylum Streptophyta; class Magnoliopsida; order Asterales; family Campanulaceae; genus Codonopsis; species Codonopsis lanceolata. The sequence continues at coordinate 131,917,867 of CM028378.1, forward strand.
ACACCGACTCCGTAGTCAATATGGTAGGGAATGCCTCAACCCGTTTTCTACCCAAAATTATTCTATTCCATGGTATTATGGGTCGAGCCAGATGCATCGATACAATGGGAGCAAATAATGGCTTGGCGAAATTTGAAATCGAGAAACGAGAGAGAAAGCCGGCATTTTGATGAGCTGTAAGCTCCCGATGCAATGATATTGCGGGGCTAATGGCCGCAAGGTATTGAAGCCATTAGAAAATTATAAGCCACTGATCCCTGCCCGGGACTTGGAAGCATGCCCGATCTTGTGAATATCATCGCTCAATGGTCACCTCGAGCAAATGTTACACCCTCAAAGCATGCTATCCGGACCTAATAGATGACAAGGTTATTGAAAAGCCTCCACCCAGGACCAAATGTAGTCAATAACCTACGCCTCAAATCAATATGATTGAGGTTGATGGCTCTCTACGTGCCCAAGTTTGAAATAAATAAACACCCACTTCCATATATCCTCATTCCTATTCCTCCACCCATATCCATAAAAGAGCTTAAGGCGTAATATGCTCTCTTGGGACACCATCCTTGGTAGCCAAAACACACACATTGAGAGAAAGCCACTTGGGTTGGTAAAAATGTTAGCCACCTTACCGTCTGGAGCCTACCGGCCCGGACCACGAAAGAAGGTGACCAGCTGCGGAAAGGATCAAATAACGAATCTTTGGGGCTAAAGCGATTGGAAGATTCCTTATAGCTCAGATGAAGAAAACTCG
>CM028378.1:131918720-131956580 GCA_013146195.2 Codonopsis lanceolata
ATTGTTATGCTTCTATACTTTAAGAATTTAAAAGGGGAAGACCTGCTTTGCCTCATATTGAATTTGCATATAATAGAATCGTCATTCCGCCACTAAATATTCTCCATTTGAAATTGTTTATGGTTTTAATCCTCTAACCCCTTGGATTATCACCATTACCTGCTTTCGAAGTTTGTGAATTTAGATGGCAAAGCAAAAGAAAAATTTGTAAGAAAGTTGCATGAGAAGGCAAGGCTCAACATTGAGCGAAGGACTGGAACAATACGCAAAACAAGCCAACAAGTGGAAGGAAAACACTTGGTGTTTGAACCGGTGATTGTTTGGTTGTTGATCGATGTATTTATACGTCGATTTTATATACTTCTATGACTTAAATTATGCTATTTCACGAGTCTTTGAGCTAATATATGTTTTCTGTGAGTTTTGTAAGTTTCAGATTAATTGTGAAAATACGCGAAACTCCAAGGTTTTATGCAAATTTCAAGAAGGGCCAAAAGGAAAATAAAGAAAGAATAAATCATTAAATCGACACCTTGCGACTAGTGTGACCTGGGCGCGACCGCAAGGTAGGCATGTCCGGCCAAGAATCAAAGAAATCAAAAGCCACCCACATCGGAGACTTGCTGACGTTAGTATCCAAAGACCTGCGACCGCAAGGTAGGCGCACGCGACCTATTCGATTTTCACACGCCATTCGATTCAATCACAACTCCCCAGTATATAGCTTTATGCCGAGCCAAAGCATAGGGAGGACGGTGGAAGCTCTCTTTTCATAGATTTTAGGTAGTTTTAGATTGTATAACATAGTTAGGTTTTGTAATTTCAAGTATTGAAGATCAAATCATGTATCCAATCATCTCCATGTGTCGCTTCATTGTCTATGATGAACTAAATCATCCATAATCTAGAGGTGGGAGGTAACTTGTATCGAATTTATGTTTTGATTCTTATATATATGTCTATTCAATGCTTGTTGATTGTGTTGTTTATCAACCCCTCTATTATTTTGCTTTGAACAAATGAATGTAATCGCAAATAATAAAGGCTTAGAGGTGCGGATAACTGCATGACCAAGTGCATATGTTGTACAATCGGCTCACCAACACAATAAATTGGACCTATCGATGCACGAGAGTGATAAGTTAGGACCAGGTTCTTACATGATCTAGGTGACATAGATTAACAAATTCTGTGCTTAGGATATAGAATGGATGAATTTTATGGGGATGGAGGTCGAACCAATTGTTCAACGACTATATCTATTTTTAGTGAACGAACCCAAGACATTGAATGACATTATTATGAATTAAACATAAAGGAGATATAAGTGAAACCTGAATCCTAGATTTCCACTCACCATAAGATCTTCATATCTCGTTATTACTTGTCTAATTAGTTAAACATCTATAACTAGTAGTTTAGAGTAGAATTAAACAATAAAAACCCCCCTTAGGTTAATAATTTGCTATCAATACTTGCACTGTTCGTGATCACTTGTCTCTGTGGGTTCGACCCTTGCTTCCAAGTCTATTCTATAATAGTCTTGTCCACTTGCAAGGAAAAAGATTAATTAAAACATCGATCAAGTTTTTTGGCGCCGTTGCCGGGGACAAGCTAGTTCACGTAGTTAGTTTGTTGGTAGCGTAGTTTTTAATTTAATTTAGTTTTTAGTTTAATTTTCAGTTTTCATAAAAATAAAAATACAAAAAGATTTTATTTTATTTTAATAGTTAGTTGTTTTTAAATTACTTTAATTTTTATGCAAGGTCGTAGATCTTTAAATCCTAAATTGGTAGACTTAGATCAAGATATAAATATTGTTAAAAAATATCAAGAATTTTTTGAAAATCTAGCTTTCGAGCCTGATAATCAAGACCAATCGAATCAAGAGGATCCTCTGGTTGATCCTACAATGGAAGAAAATAACAATATTTGTAATCCTGAAAACCTAGTTGACCCAGTCAATAGGAATCAAAGACAAGAAGAGCCTGCAAGAAGAAATATAGAAGTAGTGGTAAATCAAAGAACTATTAATGACTTTAGTAGACCTTCATTAAATGTTGTGACATCATGTCTAGTCTTGCCAGATGCTGTTAGGAATTTTGAGTTAAAAGGACATTATTTTAATGCCATACCATCTTTTCATGGGATGCCCCATGAAGATCCTGTCAGTTTCTTAAGAGAATATGAATACATGATGAGTACTTTTCCTTTAGGAGGGTTGACTGAAGATCAAATCAAAATGAAATATTTTCTCAGTGCATTAAAAGAATTGGCAAAGAGATGGTTTATGAACCTAACACCAAACAGTGTTTATACTTGGGCTCAATTATAAGAAAAGACCAAAAAGTATCATGACATGGGATTAGCCAACAAAATGCTTCATCCGGTTAGGAAAGTTTGGCTGTTAAACCTTGGGTAAGGTTATTCCCCAGGAAATTAAAATCCAAATGGTCTCGAACCCTTTAGAATAGTACGAATTTATCCTCATGGGTCTGTTGATATACGTAACCCCAAAAAATAATGAAGTGTTTAAAGTGAATGGACACCGACTCAAGCCATATTTTGAGTCAATGTCGGTTGAACGAACAATCGAAGTTAATCCGCTTGGTCGACAATGAACCACCAAGAGATTAGGCTTGCAGTTTGGTCGAGCCAAAGACGTTAAACAAAGGCGCTAAGTGGGAGGCAACCCACTATTTTGAAAGTTATTTGTTATTTAGTTAGTTTTTCTCCGTTAAATTTAATTTTTGGACATTTAATTTTTAATTAAATATGCCAAAATTCAAGTTTGGGGGAGAAAAACATCTTAGTGTTGTATTTATATGTTGCTAATAATTTTTAGTTTAGAATTTTTGTTTAGATTTTGCATACAGGAAATATCCAAGACATAACGGAAGTTAACGGAAGGGCTAAACTGCAAACTGCTGAAAAGATAGGAAAGAAAACAAGATGGAAGACTCTGTCCACCTTGCGGACGCAAGGTATGGAAGACCTTGCGACCGCAAGGTCCCCAGTAAATGCGAATCTCATGAATCCATGTACCGGTCATGGGAATGCAAAACGAACCGGTTTGATCGCCCACCTTGCGACGCAAGTGTGGCGCACTCTGCACCGCAAGGTCCCTCTTATAAACCGTGGCCGGGTTTTCTTCCGCATTTCACACGTAAACTTCTCTTCTCTCTCAAGCAGTAGCATCAGCCGCCTAAAACCTTCCAAATTCCGGCAGATCTTCCATTATTTCGGCATACTCTCAAGATCTCTCTCTCTCTCTCTCTCAAAACTCTTCATCTCCCTCACCCATTTTCCATTTCACTCCATTGCAAGTTGAAGCTTTTGAAGGAGAAGGAGAAGGAACCACCATTGTTGCCGTCGAAGATCAGACTCCACTCCGGCCGCATTCACTCAATTAAGGCTGCAAACAAGTAACCCTAACACCCTCTTTAATTTCATACGTAAAATATTTGCATGCTAGGGTGTTAGAAAATTTTTAACGTAGATATAATTTTTGCATGCTTTAGAATAAAATTTAGTTTTAAAATTTTAAAACATAATTTTAATAGTTTTAAATTTTTATATCAAACAAAATGTTCCGTAGGCGTAGAAATTCCGGTGCTTCATCCTCCGGCCCTGCTCAGGAGGAAGAGCACAATTTTGACATAACCCGATTCGTGTCCTACGAGGCGTCAGAGAGGTACGCAAACAAGCTCTCCAAGTCCTTGGTGCCCGAAAGGGGATTCAAGGCTGAAGACTTTGGTATCCGTCCCAATCTGATAGCTCGTAGGTGGGGGCTTTTGCTAGATTCTCCGCCTAGGGACGCCGTAGTCCCTATTGTCCGAGAATTCTACGCCAATGGCAACATTGGCATGGATGGCGGTGTGCAAGACACTGTTTATGTTAGGGGCACTGTAGTTGATTTTTCGGCCCAAAGCATTAACACCTATTTTGGCACCTCCAACTTTGCGGTTGGTGCCGATAATTATAGCACACACCTCCACCCCCGTATCCCTGTCGAGGTAGTCAATGTTGTCATTGCTCTCCCTGGTGTGGAGTGGTCCTATAGCCGTAATCCACCACATGGACCACGCACCATGAGAGAGTCCTTCCTCCAAGACACGGCCAAGCCCGTGTATAAATTTGTTTGCGGACGTCTCATGCCCTCAAGTCACCAAAACACGGTGAATTGGGAGAGGGCTGTCTTGACCTACACCATTATGACTGGTGGGTCCATTGATGTTGGCCGTTTGATCAACGGCCAAATCAAGACCCTTATTAGAGGTAGGACGAATGCGGGGTTCGCGTTCCCGCATTTGATTACTGATTTGTGTAGGGGGCAAACGTGAGAATGCCCAAACATGCGGAGAGGCTGAAGGCTGGTCCGGTCATTACTAGGGCCATTTTGTTTGAGCATCACCAGCAGCCGAGAGTGAGGGTTCCTCAAGAGGAGGAACCCGAAGAGGAGGAGGACCCACTCGTGGAGATCTCCAACAGGTTGGAGGAAACTGTCCTCCTAAGTGATATGATGAGTCAGCAGTTGGCCCAAATGCGTGCCGACCAGACTGAATTTTTCGGTTGGGCCAACACTGTGGGACATAATTTTTCCTACTTGTATGGACTCCCTCCTGGCACGATCCCCGAGTTTCGTCCTCGTTCGTTATTTCCGCCCGACTCACCGTGAGTCGAGGCCCAAGTTACATCCTCGTTCGTTAGGTGGACCCGCTATCTCCTTTTGATATTTGTCCTACCCCATCAATCCTCTAATATGTTCCTTTATTTTGAGGACAAAATAGAAATTAAGTTTGGGGGGGGATTTAAAACTTTAAGTCGTAGCAGGTCCTAGCCTAACGAAGAATGGAGTTGGGCTATGTTTTTAGGGTGAAAGAAAATTTCTTTATTTGATGACCATTTAACTCTTCACCCTATTTTTCCTGTTTTTATTTTTTCTAATTTTCGGAGATGTTGCCTTGACCAGAATACACTTATTTTGGATACTCGTGGGTTCCTCTTATGGGGACCCATCATCAATTGTGTCATCGTCATCACCTCCAAATCTCCCAATTTCTTAAAAAAATATATTATAAAAAAAATTATATTTAATTCAAAATATTCATCCTCGAGTTTAGGTGTGGTAATGCTAGTCGTAGTCAATGAAGAGATTAGTGCAATGAACTGCATAGTTAGTCTAGATCCTCCTCGAATTTGCTTAATTTTGCGAAACTTTTACTTTTCTCCAAATTCTTCATGCACTCACACCAGTCATAACTATGGATTGATTAGAATAGTTTTATAAAGTTTATAACACCTATTTCACTTCAACAAGATATGCACAAGAATATGATGCATAGCCATTCGAACATAACTGTTGCATTAAACTGTAACTTAGGGTCAATTGCATGTTAGTTAGATCCCTTGGATTTTTCTCATTTATATATCTCAAGCACACTTTCGAACCGTGTCTGCATGTTAGTCTCAATTGTCCCTACCATCTTTCTTAGCGAATGCTTATGTAAAATCCAGTGAGGCTAAACATTCAACCCCAATTCCCATAGTTGATATGATATTTTGTGTTGTCTTACTTGCTTTAAATACTATGTGAGCATTTGGCATTAAGAAATGACTTAGGCCATCTTTGGATCGTTAGAGCCTAAATAATCCCTGACCTATACTAAATATATCCCTAGTGTCCCCTTTGAACCTAATGAAAAAGAATGGAGTGTGCTAAGCACACTATTTAAACCCCCATTCGTCATCATTTCTATTACCCACATTAACTTAACCCTAAAAGCCTATACACTTTTAGCCTACCCTTTGAGAGAGTAGGATTGGGTGGGAAATTGATTCTAGGAGGACCACTTCTTTTCACTTAGGCCATTTTTCAGAAGACTTCTTCTTTCCGTCGTCGAAAAAAAAAATTTCATGTGTCGACGAAAAATGAAACTAAGAAGAAGAGTGTAAACAAAGATTCAAATGGAAGCATAGCTTTCAAGAGAAAATATGTTAGAAAAATTCTTGAGTGGAAAGATGTGATATTTTTAGAAGAATTATTGCCCAAAACAAGTTTGGGGGAAGAAGAAAACTTAAAAGTTACAAAAGCACCCTCCACTTGTGGTCTTTGCAGTCCTAGCCTAAATAGGGAAAACTTCCTTTGCTTGGAAGTATGAGGGATAAAAGGTAGTCTTACTCTCTCACTTTGAATTCCAATTCCTTTCCTTCATATCCCCCAACACCTTGGCCTTACATTACAAGCTAATAAAGTCCTAATGATCTTCTTGCCAATGCTTATGTTGTTTTTACTGTCAAGTGAGTAGCATGAAATTGATCACACACTTCATAATCACTATTATTCACCCTAAAAGCTCACTGTGTTAGCATAATCTTAGCTATTACAAGTCATTGGGATAGGAGAGCATTGTATACATACATAGAAGTGCATGGGATGGATGTATAAGTCTTTTAAATCCTTGGGACCTTTCTCTGTCTCAGAATCGACTGTGTTTGGATGGTAGATCTCATACTTCTTAATGCATGATTTTCTATTAAACTTTGATTTTCATATGAATGTGGTGTTTAGCTTAATAAAACTGTTTTAGTTAAGATATTCTTTAAGACTGGTGATCACACACACACGGAGAAATTAAAGTAGTAGCGCCTTAAGAAAAGACTAGTTGATTTTATATGACTAAGCCTGCATATATGTGGTGAGCACCAAACCGAGATTACTTGCATGCCATACACCTATAACTTGAGATGAAGCCAAAAAGATTTTATGTTTTATTTTTAGTTTAAATTTTTATTCTATTTAGTTTTGTATTTATCTGTTTTTGTATTTATCTGCATAGTCGAGTCACTCGAAAGAGTCTCCTTGAGTTTGTGGGTTTATAGAGGAGTGTAAATAGTGTCACCCTCACAAAAAGATTTTAATTTTTGTTATTTATATGCTTTTGTATTTATAAGTTTATTTGTTTACTCGTGGACGAGCAAAGTTCAAGTTTGGGGGTATTTGATCGATGTATTTTATACGTCGATTTTATATACTTCTATGACTTAAATTATGCTATTTCACGAGTCTTTTGAGTACTAATATATGTTTTCGGTGAGTTTTGTAAGTTTCAGATTAATTGTGAAAATACGCGAAACTCCAGGGTTTTAAGTGCAAATTTCAAGAAGGGCCAAAAAGGAAAATAATAAAGAAAGAATGGAAATCGCATTACAATCGGACACCTTGCGACGCAGTGCCTCGCACTGCGACCGCAAGGTAGGCAAGACACGGTCCTCGAAGCCGCAATCAAAGAAATCAAAAGCCACCCACACGGAGACCTTGCGGACGCAAGTATCCAAAGACTGCGACCGCAAGGTAGGCAGAATGCGACCTATTCGGATTTTCACACAGTCATTCGATCCAATCACAACTCCCGAGTATATATAGAAGCCAGATGCCGAGCCAAAGCATAGGGAGGACGGCTGGAAGCTCTCTTTTCATAGATTTTAGGTAGTTTTAGATTGTATAACATAGTTAGGTTTTGTAATTTCAAGTATTGAAGATCAAATCATGTATCCAATCATCTCCATGTGTTTCATTGTCTATGATGAACTAAATCATCCATAATCTAGAGGTGGGAGGTAACTTGTATCGAATTTATGTTTTGATTCTTATATATATGTCTATTCAATGCTTGTTGATTGTGTTGTTTATCAACCCCTATATTATTTTGCTTTGAACAAATGAATGTAATCGCAAATAATAAAGGCTTAGAGGTGCGGATAACGCATGACCAAGTGCATATGTCGTACAATCGGCTCACCAACACAATAAATTGGACCTATCGATGCACGAGAGTGATAAGTTAGGACCGGTTCTTACATGATCTAGGTGACATGATAGATTAACAGCTTCTCGTGCTTAGGATATAGAATGGATGAATTTTATGGGATGGAGGCTGAACCAATTGTTCAACGACTATATCTATTTTTAGTGAACGAACCCAAGACATTGAATGACATTATTATGAATTGAACATAAAGGAGATATAAGTGAAACCCGTAATCCTAGATTTCCACTCACCATAAGATCTTCATATCTCGTTATTATCGTCCTAATTAGTTAAACATCTATAACTAGTAGTTTAGAGTAGAATTAAACAATAAAAACCCCCTTAGGTTAATAATTTGCTATCAATACTGCATCGCTCTTGTTCGTGATCACTTGTCTCTGTGGGTTCGACCCTTGCTTCCAAGTCTATTCTATAATAGTCTTGTCCACTTGCAAGGAAAAAGATTAATTAAAACATCGATCAGTTGCATATGCGGAAAGAAAAATTTCCCCAACAACGGAAGTCAAAATTGATGCCAAGAGGCGATGGACCGTTCCAAGTGCTGGAACGAATCAATGACAATGCCTACAAATTGGATCTTCCAGGTGAGTATAATGTTAGTGCTACTTTTAATGTTGCTGATTTGTGTCCGTATGATGTAGGTGATTGAGGACAAATCCTTTTCAAGAGGGAGGGAATGATGAGGACATCCCCAACAACAACAACAACTCAACATCGATGCCGACAACCATTGGACCGGTCACAAGAGCTAGAGCCAAGAAAATTCGTGAAGAAGTCAATGGCATGGTTCGTGAGACAATGGAGATGGAAGCACGAGCAAAGAGCCATGAAGAGAAGGCTCCAAAGGGTCAAAGGAAGCTGGTGAACGTGATCCAAGTCAAGAGGGAAGATTGCATGCCTTATTATTGCACGAGCAATATTCTGGAGACCTTGCGGACGCAAGGTTAAATAGGGCTTGCAACCGCAAGGTGTGTCACTTAACGGGCCGACTTTCTGCCGACCTTGCGGACGCAAGGTGTCAAGGAGCTTGCGACCGCAAGGTCCCCCGAACTACCGTTTTTCTGTTTTGTAAATTAGGGTTTTCTGCCAAACTTTACCCTAATTCATTAGTATGAGTTTTCAGCCTAGTTTAGGTATAAATAGGGGTTTTCTTTCTATTGAACAACAACTTTTGAGATTATTATTTTGTGAGTATATCAAAACTTCTTGGTTATTCTTGAACTATTGAGAATATACAGGTGTGAAGCTTGTGTGTTCAATCGTGACTTATCAATTGATTCATCCATATCAATTGTGACGTCTTTCACTATACTTAGGTTTTTCAGTTGCTACGATTGCGGGTTGCGGCTATACATGCCAAGGTTCCATTCGTGCTAATTGTTGGGCCGAGGTGTCACCCCCGCAAAACACCATTCGATCCTAAGCTTCCGCCGCGTGAGTAAATCGTTCTTCAACGAAGGCTTCCGAGAAGATCGTATCATGCTATAACTTACCCTCAAACTGTCCAATAGAAAAATAAAGAGAATGGAATGAAAAAAATTATTATTTTTGTTCATAGTGTACTCTTGATCTTTAAAATAGTTAGCAAGAAAAGGTCTAATTTTATGCTTCTTGTTCTACTAGGTTTTGGTACTTGAGATTATGAGTTGTTTTGGTTTTAACATGTTCACTAAGCTGTCCAAGAATCCATTCATAAGCGATTTTTGAATCCTGAGTTTTTCTTTTTGGGCCCCATAGTGCTTGTCTCATGTTGTAGTCTCTTTATAGTAAAAAAAGTATTGGCATATTGAGATTTTTAGTACCTCTTCAGACATGGTCATTTTTGTTATAATATGTTTTGTTTTGTACTTATGCTCGATGAGGAAAGTTTTTCTTGGCATCCTCAGGGTATAATGGTTTATTCCTTAATTGTCAAACCAGTTGTCTGACTGACCTCTTAAGTTTTTTAGTAATTTAATTAGACAAATATGCCAAAATAGTCGTAAGTAATAATTTTGATATACACCAGTATTGTTAACAATATTATATGCAATTTGATCTAAATTTCAGCTGTTTACTGCATTGTTAATGTTTCCATTATTTCCTTCGGTATGAAGATAGTGATGGCACTGAATCAGGGGCAGCCAACAAAAGTGGTGAATGTTTGGCTCATGCTAATATGGTGTACGAGGAGTTGTTACTTTGGAAAGATTCGTCGGTTGATGGAAATAGAGGGGTGTCGGTTATGGAAGAAGGAGATCTTGATAATAGGCCACAGGAGATTGTTGGATCTGATCATAGTATAAGAGAAGGAAACAAGGAGCTGGCTCACAGAAATAACGCCAATCATATGAACTTGTTGGGAAACCCGAACATGGATAGCTCTCTGTTGACTAGTAACCTTGAAGATCAGTCTAGTGTCCCAACATATCATACGTATGAATTCTTGATTTGCGAAAGCGATAGAAGTGGACGAGCTGCCTGCTCATATCAATACTGTAGCACACCAATCCCACATCGGGTAGATGTGGGACTTGTGTTTGATTTATAAGGTAGTCATGCGCTACTACTGGGCACTAACATCATCCATGGACTTTTGGGTCGGTTTGTGGTGGGCCTGATGACCCAAGGTGTTGTGTCCACAGTGAGCCAGTGTGTGGGATACACGTAGCGGATCGGGCTCTTGGGCGGATTGGGCTCTTGGGCTCGGGTCGATACGAATACATCTCTAGATAGATGGGGATAGATGGGGATAAAATAGTCACTTCAAATCCATCCGTGAATAAAGATGAAAAGAATCTTCCCATCGAGATGAAAGCATTGGAAGAAGTCAAGAATGATCAAGATTTCAAGATGAGATGGCATCGAGGAACCCAATATTAATGTCTGGTGCTATGCATTCTTTTCTTAATCTACCAGCTGACAAAGGGGTTGAAGATGGAGAAATCTCGGCGGAGTTAGGTTTCTCACTTGAAGATTATTGAGATTAATGTGCTGATAAATTCAGCCATTCTTTTCACATTCCAAAGTCTTTTAGTTTTCCTATGTGTCTTTTAGTTTTCCCTTATTTATGTTCTAGTTAATGTTAAAATAGGAGATTGAGTCTAGAATGTTCATCACTCTAGTATAAATATGGCCTTGATGTAATAGCCAAGATGTGAGAAATATATTTCTAAGCCTTCTCTTATACATCTCCTACTCTATTCCTCTCCATAAAATTCAGAACTTATAATCCTCATATTACTACCTTCCGATCCTAACAAGTGGTATCAGAGCTTGTGTTCTGTAGAAGGTAGTTTTATCCCAAAAATTATCCAAAAGTGTGTGAGTCTAGAATGGCTAACTCGAGTGAAGCTATATATCCCTATATTTTCCGGTGAGAATTATGACCACTGGGTCGTGAAGATGAAAACAATCTTCATTTCCAAAGATTTGTGGGAGTATATTGAAGAGGGGTTTGAAGAACCCGAAGATGTAGCAGAGTTGGAGGATGTAGGAAAGAAGAAATTGAAGGAGGATCGAAAGAAGGATGCAAAGGCTCTTTCGTTTCTACAGCAAGGTGTGTCGGAGGAGTTGTTTTCTAGAATTATGAGAGCAAAAAAGGCGAAAGAAGCTTGGGAGATTCTTCAAAAGGAGTTCCAAGGCGATTTGAAGGTAAAGAATGTTAATATTCAAAGTTTTAGGAGAGAGTTGGAGAATTTGAAAATGAAAAATTCTGAAAGTGTTAAAGATTATTATACAAGGATGATGAATATCATTAATCAAATGAGAGGGCTTGGTGAAGTTGTCTCAGATAGTAGAATTGTTGAAAAGATTCTTGTTAGTTTGCCTCCTAAATTTGATGGTATGGTGTCCATTATTGAAGAAACAAAAGATTTTTCTACGTTGACGGTTCAAGATTTGATGGGTTCGTTGAAGGCTCATGAGAAGAGATTAGAAAGACACTCTGAAAAATCGATGAGAGTGAGAGTGCTTTCCAATCTAAGTTGAATTTTGGCTCGAAAGATGTTGAGAAAAGTGGTGAAAGTAGTGATCAAAGAATGGTGGAGTCATTTAGAGGAGGTAGATATGGTAGCGGCCAAGGTAGAGGTCGAGGTAGAGGCTCAAGAGGTGGAGGAAGAAAAAATTTTGTTCGTGGAAGAAATTCCAAGATTTCCCAAAGTTGTAACACTTGTGGGAAAAACAGCCATAATTCTGAAGATTGTTGGTTTAAGGGTAAACCGAAGTGTTTTCGGTGTGAAAAATTTGGCCACAAAGAGAAGGATTGTAGGGTGAAAATACCGCAGCAAAAAGCTAATTTCTTGGAGGAGAAAGAAGGTGAAGGTAACATGTTCTATGCTTCTCAAAGTGCAACCGAGTACAAGAAAGATGTGTGGTATGTGGACAGCGGTTGTAGCAATCACATGACGGGAGACAAATCAATTTTTGTGGCTATGAATACTTCCATAGACTCACAAGTAAAGATGGGCAATGGAGCATTGGCAAAGGCGCAAGGAAAGGGTACGATTTGTGTGCAAACGAAGAAAGGTACGAAGTTAATTCATGATGTTTTACTTGTTCCAGAGTTGGATCAAAATTTATTGAGTGTTGGGCAACTTGTGGAGCATGGATACATGGTGAATTTCAAAGATAATTGTTGCATGATTTATGATAAAAATGGTGCACAAGAATTGGTTGCTTCTATCAAGATGGAGAGAAACCGGAGTTTCCCACTTGTCTTCAAGTATGTTCAAAATGTAGCTTTAAAAGCTCACATTCTTGAAGATTCGTGGTTGTGGCATAAAAGGCTTGGGCACTTGAATTTTCATAGCCTCAAGCTACTTCAACAAAAGACCATGGTTCAAGGCCTTCCAAAAATTGAGGAGATCCATGAAGTTTGTGAAGGATGTGCTCTTGGGAAGCATCATCGACAATCTTTTCCAAAAGGCGGTGCATGGCGTGCCAAGGAAAAATTGAGCCGATTCATACGGACGTGTGTGGTCCTATGGAGAATCCAACTCATGGCGGTAATAGATACTTCATTCTTTTTATTGATGACTATACTCGCATGACTTGGGTTTATTTCATGAGACAAAAATCTGAGGTGTTTTATATTTTTAAGAAGTTTAAAGCTCTAGTTGAAAAACAAAGTGGTCATGTTATTAAATTCCTTAGAAGTGATAGAGGAAAAGAATATAATAACAATGAATTTGACAAGTTTTGTGAAGATGAAGGCATTGATAGGCAGCTCACTGTTCGTTATACTCCTCAACAAAACGGAGTAAGCGAAAGGAAGAATCAAATGGTGGAAGAAATGGGCAAGTCTATGCTTCATGCAAAGGGTTTGCCAAAGAGTTTTTGGGGTGAAGCCGTGAATACAGCTGTGTACTTGATTAATAGAAGTCCAACAAAAGCTTTGTACAACAAAACTCCATTTGAAGCTTGGAGTGGGAGAAAGCCATCCTTGAGGCACTTGAAGGTGTTCGGGAGTATTTGTTATTCTCAAGTTCCAAAACAAAAGAGAAGGAAGCTTGATGAAGCTACTAAAGTATGTATCTTTATTGGGTATAGTACCATGTCAAAAGGGTACAGAGTTTGGAGCTTGAAAGACAACAAAGTTCTTATTAGCCGAGATGTGTTGGTTGATGAGAATGCTTCTTGGGATTGGAAGAACAAAAAAGTCGAGAAGAGTATAGCTCTTATAGATGATGATGATGATGAAGATCTTGAAGAAGAAAATGGTGAGGTTGAAGTTCATTCAAGTCCACCTAGCACCCATGTATCTTCTAGCTCTTTGGCAAGTTCAAGTTCAAGTCCAACATCAAGTTCATCTTCTCCCAAAACCCCAATAAGATTGATGGATTTGAGTGATATTTATGAAAGATGCAATTTTTGTGTCTTGGAGCCTGAAAATTTTGAAGAAGCTGACAAGGAGGAAGATTGGAGAAAAGCCATGGAAGAAGAGATTCATGCCATAGAGAAGAACAAGACTTGGGAGCTAGTTGAGAAGCCGAATGACAAGGAGATCATTGGAGTGAAATGGGTGTTCAAGGTAAAGCTGAATCCGGATGGATCTATCAACAAAAAGAAGGCAAGGTTGGTTGTTAAAGGCTATACACAACAGCCCGGAATTGATTACAATGAAACATTTGCACCGGTGGCTCGTCTTGATACGATTAGAGCTATCATTTCCATAGCAGCCCAAAAATCATGGAAGCTTTATCAATTGGATGTCAAATCTGCATTTTTGAATGGAGAATTGGAGGAAGAGATCTATGTGGAGCAGCCACAAGGTTTCATACAAAAAGGCAAAGAAGAGAAGGTGTACAAGTTGAAGAAGGCATTGTACGGGTTGAAGCAAACACCTCGTGCTTGGTATAGCAACATTGACTCTTATTTTGCTCAAAAGGGGTTCCAAAAGAGCAAAAGTGAGCCAACTTTGTACGTGAGGACCGAAGGTAACTCTATTCTTATTGTTGCTCTTTATGTTGATGATTTGCTTTATACCGGTAACAATGAGAAAATGATCTTTGAGTTCAAGAAGGATATGATGAAAAGATATGAGATGAATGACATGGGATTGCTATATCATTTTCTTGGTATGGAGATTTATCAAAAAGAAGATGGTGTGTTTCTTTGTCAAAAGAAATATGTTGAAAATATTTTGGCGAAGTTTGGGATGGATGATTGCAATCCTACGGAAACACCTCTCATTATGAATGAGAAGTTGTTGAAAGATGATGATGCAAAGAAGGTTGATGCCTCTATTTATAGAAGTTTGGTTGGAAAGTTGTTGTATCTTACGGCTACAAGGTCGACATAATGTTCTTTGCAAGTTTGTTGACAAGATTTATGCATGATCCGAGTCAAATTCATTTTGGGGCAGCAAAGAGGGTGTTGAGATACATTAGAGGTACTACCAATTTTGGCATGAAGTATGAGAAGAATGCAAGTGTTAAGTTACATGGTTATTGTGATAGTGATTGGGGAGGTTGTGGTGATGATATGAAAAGCACATCCGGCTATGCATTTTCTCTTGGTTCAAGTATGTTTTCTTGGTCATCAAAGAAGCAAAAATATGTGGCTCAATCATCTGCGGAAGCGGAGTATGTTTCAGCTGCTATAGCTACTTCTCAAGCTATATGGTTGCGAAGAATTTTGGAAGATGTTGGAGAGATTCAAAAGGAGTCTACTACAAGTTTTTGTGACAACAAATCCGCTATTGCTATGTCGAAGAATCCAATTTATCATAGTCGTACTCGCCACATTGCTATCAAACATCATTTCATTCGTGACGCTATTGAAGAAGGTGAGATCAAGCTCAACTATTGCAAGAGTGAGGAGCAAGTGGCAGATATCTTTACAAAGGCGCTTCCCAAGGAAAAGTTCCATAAATTAAGGGAGCTTCTTGGAGTTGTGGCAGCACATTAAGGGGGAGTATTGAGATTAATGTGCTGATAAATTCAGCCATTCTTTTCACATTCTAAAGTCTTTTAGTTTTCCTATGTGTCTTTTAGTTTTTCCTTATTTATGTTCTAGTTAATGTTAAAATAGGAGATTTAGGCTAGAATGTTCATCACTCTAGTATAAATATGGCCTTAATGTAATAGCCAAGATGTGAGAAATATATTTCTAAGCCTTCTCTTATACATCTCTTACTCTATTCCTCTCCATAAAATTCAGAACTTATAATCCTCATATTACTACCTTCCGATCCTAACAAAGATGATATGTTGTCCGAGGAAAAGAAGGGCGATGAGGAGCACTTTTTAGAAGAATTTAGTGCTAAAGTACAACAAATAGTACCTGTTAAACCGGTTATCAGTAATATGGAAATAACTAGAAATGTGGGCCAAGGGATGGAAGCTGAAATTAAAGAACCTAGGAGAAACTTGGTGGAATATAACTCTGAAATATTTATTCAAGGGACTACTGTAAAATCTGCAAGTCTAAATGGGCATCGTTGTAAGGCTAAATTTGGAGAAACCAAGAAGCAAGAGAGTGGAGTTACGAAGCCAGACTCTGCTGCAGTTTGTCTTAAAAATCTGGTACATGTAGGCGGAGTTTCAGGGGAGAATAGAACAAAAAATCTAGATATTGCATACACTAAGAAGGTATGACTTTGATTCCTTTTGTTATAAGATGATATTTCTGCACATCTTATGAGTGTCATGACTCATGACGATACGTGTTTGAATCAGTATTATTTCTTCTCTTCTCATCATCTGTCCATTTTCATTTACTTTTCTTGTCACTGTTACAATATTTTCATGAGCTGCTTTAATACTTTAAATTGCAGTTCTATTTTTATTTAATCATGAAAATAGTTGGTTTTCTTCTTCTTGTTAGAGCTAAAATACAGTCCGCTGGCATCTTACTCTATGCCATCACTATTTTTCTTGGAATGGTGGTCTAAAAGTTACAACCTTTTTACCAATATACTGCTCCTTTTTGTCTTTTGGCATTACCTGGACCTGTAACTCCTGCCGTTTCATGGCACCATCACCACTCATCTTGCACTCTTGAGCTGAAATTATTGCTAAAAACAATGAGCTACTTTCACATTTTTGGAACTATGATTATGAAGCTACAGCTTGTCAACATAGAGAGTAGGTTTGATACCTTTATTTCTCTCACTTGTGCTTATGCATCACACAATTGTTTTGCTTTGCTCTCATCGCACACAACTCCCCAAGCCGGGAGGGGGGGTGAAGGAAAGGCATTGTGTTATTCAAAGACAGTCCCTCTCCAACAGTTTTTTACAATCATACATTAAAGACGGGAATGAAGAACAAATATACTTAAATGCTTAATTTCCTTATTTTTGAGATTTTAAGCTTGTTAACATGGAAGGGTTACATCTTCAGGCACTAAGAAGATTCAAGGATGTCATAAGCAACTTTAAATCCATTCTTTACACGGTTGCTTTTGGTCATTGCTTAGCTGCTTGTGTTTTATGGCAGGATGCTGATGTTCGCAGTGAGAAAAAAAGGCAGGCTCCTCCTGCTAAAGAAAAAAGAGCAAACAAAAGGATATGTCCTTTGCAGGATAAATCTGAATTAATTGTTCCTGGGAAAACTATTGAGCCTTTGAAGGTAGAAGGGTATGATTGTAGGCTTGAAAGTGTAAGAAATAAAAAGCAAGGGAGTGGAGTCAAGAACGTTGCCGATCCAGTGGTTTGTCCTGAAAATCTATCTTCGCTTGGAGAACCTTCTGCGGAGAATCCGTCTCAAAACAAAGAAAATGCATACACTGAAAAGGTATTGATTTTGATTTCTAAAGTAACTAGTGCTTATGTGGTGAAACAAGTAATCTGCCCTTCCTGTAGTTTACTGCTTTTACACTCTGTTCATATGTCTGTTCTCATGGTCGATTTTTGACACTGTAAGGTTACTTTAGTTTCCAGTCACTAGATCAGTGTGAGTGAATTTAATATTATGGTTCATCTCCACCCACCCTCATCTGCACCCACCCTCCTCGCCACTTGCACGAACAGATAGAAAATAGGGAATAAATCTGTAGGTTTTATTCAGTAGTTTTTGAAATACAAATACTACATACTTTCTAAACCATGATCCTTTCGTTCAAACAGACCTTTTATATTGACCACAGTTATTTTGAAGAATGAAGAACAAAGAGAAGTTAACAGTGAACTTTTAGAAAGCGTAGATTGTATTGTTTTGATAGCTCATTGGAAACTATAGCTGTAATGATGCACTCACTAAAAGAGTTATCTTCTAGCTCCAAAAAGAATATGAAAACTAGTAGTTATCATGGAATTTTCATATGTCAGAATGTATTCTATAACTTGCTCATAGTTTTCCTCAATTTATGTGATTACTTCTAAATCAGCATTTTGTTCAATTAAAATGCTTAATTTCACATGGTTAAATTCACGCAATTGACGCTCATTTATGGTAGGGTGATGGTGTCTCTGAGAAGAAAAGAAAGCGGGTTACAACCAAAGAGCGAAAGGCAAAGAAAAAGGTATAAATTTGTTTCCCATGTTCTTTTTTGTTTGATTCTTACCTTTCTTCTTTATGAATTGGGACTGCATTATGGTGTTGGGGGTGGGGGAGTATGGAGTTTAGGTAGCATTTGGTAACCATTTCCATTTCTTTTTTCCGCTGAGAAATGTTTCACGATTTCTGTTCCCTTCATTTCCATTTCTTATTTACGCATAAGTCATAACAAAGAAATACAAATGTGTTTGATTTTTTTCGTGCACTTTTCCCCCCAACTTTTCTTTGTTCACTCACCTCCCAATCTCACCAGCTATTTTGTCAACTTCCAGCAAAGAAGCTAAATCTTGCAAAAATGCTTCAAGGGAATCAGATTTAAAGCCCTTATCTCCAACATCTTTAAATGATTTGATTTCAAATGAGCCCCAATCTTGAAGCCTTAGTTTGCTAGGTTGTCTTCAAAATTCTTGTTTGATCTGGGATCCGCCAAAAGTTAGGATTTTTTTCTCTCGATAGGTGTAGAGTCAAGAAAAATATATAATTGAGAGAGAGAAGGTTTTTTGAGAATGTGGAGAGAAGCTTAGAGAGGATCAAGGAGCTTATTTTACGGACTTTGTTTTTTTTTTGGTGCCATGAGTCGATGTCTCTTGGTGCAAACCCTTTTGTAGAGTTTGTGGATAGCATATCTAGTGTTTAGTATTTTCTTGTATAGTCCCTGTGCACATAGGCCGCGTCACCTGTTTTGACGCTATTCTATACCATTCTTACTTATAAAAAGAGGATTTAAGACCGTCAACAAGTCAACTTTGAACAAAAGGGCTCCGGCTAGATCATTCTTACCAAGAGCATAGCAAGACAGAGAGTAAGAAGATATAAAAAGAGGACTACTATGAAAATCTGAATGCTATCGGCAATGTTCCTCCGACTGAGTGCAACATGGAAAGAGTGAGGAGAGGATTTTTTTTGTTGTTGGGGGGGTAGGAGTATCACCTGTACCTATTGTTGCTGGATTGAGGAATATATATTTATGATAGGGAGCATTGTGCAACTTTTTGCATGATACAACACCTTTAACAAAATCCATGGTAGCATTCCTCTTAAGTACTGTATATATATGGAAGATTAACCTTTGAAAAATTGTGCGCAAAGTTCAGCCCTTCAACCTCATTAAAATGAGTCTTCCATGTTTTCAAGTAGAAATGTTTCCATATTGTGACATGATTTTCTTTCGTTTCCGGAAATGGGCATAAAATGAGTCTTCCGTGCAACTTTTCGCATGATACAACACCTTTGATAAAATCCAAGGTATCATTCCTCTTAAGTACTGTATATATATGGAAGAATAACCTTTGAAAAGTTGTGTGCAAAGTTCAGCCCTTCAACCTCATTAAAATGAGTCTTCCGTGTTTTCAAGTAGAAATGTTTCTATATTGTGACATGATTTTCTTTCGTCTCTGGAAATGGGCTTAAAAGGAGAAATTTTTAAACCCACCGTGGAAACTGAATGGTTACAAACACATTTCATTTTTTTGATTTTTGGGCAAAATTAGAAACTAATATACAAATATTAGAAGCGAAATGGTTATCCAAATAGCGCTTAGCTTCTCCTTCCCATCCCTTGCGATGGGTTGTAATAGCAGATCCCACCTCTACCTAGTCCAGTTCTGCCCCCAACCCATCTCTTCTAGAAAGAGTATTGCTCAATTAGAACAATATACAAGTATATCAGTCATCTAAGGCTAGCTGATCACCTTTGTAGCACTACATTGAACTCGATTAAACTTTCAAACTAAGTAAATGGACCAACTTAACACAACAAGTCAACTAGCAGTTATAGAGAACAAGTTTTGGATGAATAAGGGCATGTGTATAGGACTAAGTTTTCTCTGTTTGCTTGCTATGTATCCCATTTTTAGTGTTGATGAATATACTTTTCCATTTCTTCCCCACAGAATCCTTTCAAACAAAGGATTGAGAGGTTTTGACAAATTTCTTAGTAATGTTTAATATGAGAACCTAGTAAGATAAAATTGGGCATTCTTTCTGGCATCATTTATTAATCATTGTGATGTGCTTAAAGATATTTATGTGCTGCCTGGGTATTCTTTACATTGTCTATGATTCTTTATTTCTTAATGATATGTGCTATGATTATTGAGTATAGTTATGGTGCAAGTTATTGAGAGGAACCTTTTAGTAAGTATACTACCCCCTCTTCCTAAAATGAGTATCCATTTTTGTTCATGATTGCATATAGAGAATGCCTAGCCTTTATTATGAGATATTATTGATCACCATGTGTAATATAGATAGTTGGTCAGGTCTGATCTCTGTTGTTTGGTTCTTTGTTTAGTGAGAAAGGGCTAGCCAGCTAGGTGCCCACAAGTGATTCATGATTTTCGTCTTCTGTTTTGATTTAATATTCTTGAAAAGGATGATCTACTATTGAATTCATGGAATCATTCCTTGAGTTGGTTCTTAAAGAATTTATAGTTTATGGGTGAAAATTGCTCTAGCATGTTAGGATATGCTGTTTTCTTTCATATTAACTCTCTAGCCAACAACTTCTCTTCAGAAGGTTGTTGCAGTTATCTCCTCCATGTAAATTTGCAACGTTGGTTACATTGTTTTCACTCTGGTTATCTTGGATATTCAGGTGTTGAGGTTAAAAGTGGCCAGCCACTCTCAGTTCAGCCTGGCGAGAACAAAGTTTTGCATCTTTCACAGGTATAATCAGGAGGAAACATGTACATCCTTTATTGTGTCTCCATTCCTGGTATCCTGATGAACTAAACAAAATTCTATTTTCCACAAGCTTGCCTTGGTGAAGGGAAGAAGGACAAAAATGAATCTGTTTGCCTGTATGTGGAAGTTGATGGAAAGAAGCTTGTTCTCGGAACTCTTACCCCTGAGAAATTGCCTCAGCAACTATTTGATATTGTTTTTGAAAAAGATTTTGTCTTGACTCACAACTGGAAACATGGCAGTGTTTACTTCTATGGATATAAAGCTGACAATCCTTTTGAAGAATATCCTTACTGTGACTTTTAAAGTTTCTCTTCGAGTATCAAGAACTTTTATCCTTCTGTTTTGTAAATATAGACACACCAAAAATTGAACCAGGATGATACACATGTTACTCCTTTTTGTTTGAATGATTTGAATGATGTTTTCTCGGTTAAACCATGGCTTTTCTTGGTTTTATTTTGGAGGGTTGATATGATCACCCATTGTTATTAATGTTGGCTTCTGTAGCTTCCTTGACTTCTTGCCTTTTGTCGTCTCACTCCTGATGATGAGTTTGATGATTCTGGTTAGTATTCTAGCTCTTCTGATCTTTCATGTACCTTGATTTTTGTCTAGTGCTGTTTATTGATCCACTCACTTGTCTTTGCTCACCCCCAGATTCTGAAGAGGAAGACATCCCCCTTCAGGCTGCAAACAATGGTATTTGATAATTTTCAACCTGATTCCTCCCTTAGGTGATGATCAGGATGATTGGTTTCGACAATGTTGCTTCATTAGGCAGTGTTGCTAGGTTTAACGGAAGTCGTTTGTGTTGTTTGGAGCCTCTTTGGGTTACTTAACATGTACGTCTGTAACCATTTTTCTCATGCAAGCTAATAGCTATGTACATTTTGAGAAGCTATGGTTCACTAGATCATTTTCTTGATGGCACACATGGAGTGTTTTGTTTGGTGTCTTGATGTCTTGCGTGTCTCCTTTGGTCGTATCTTTTCTATGCCAGAAGTTATGGGCTATAGACCGGTAGTAAAAGAGATGGTAATATCTGTGGTCATATGCCTTGTTTGTTTGCAAGTTTATGCATCATTTTTTAGAGAGGGATACTTGAAGTTATGGAATCGAGTACCCTTATTCTTTTCCTCAATGATATTATCTGTGGCATCTCTGTGAGGTTCAACATCAAGTGTTTTCTAGCAGCACCCGTTTTCCAGAAACTCGGCATGGGCTGGCATTAGTTACATCTTTTATTTTGATTTTTTTTTCATTCCACGTCGATGGTGCTATTTATCTCGCTTCCTTATCCCATTAAGTAGTTATGTTTCCTATCCAAAAAATAGACAAGAAAAAAAGAAGAGGAAACTAGTGGTGATGCTACAAATAAATGATTTGTTAACTAACAGGTTTATTTTATGAATGCTCAGGGTCAAATGAAGCTGTAATTGGGACCATTGTTTAGCCAAAGCACCGGTATCTGACATTGCAGTTCTCAAGAGGTCGCAAGAATGTAATATGTGAGGATTACTTCGATACTTTGGTTAGTGTCCCTGTGATGTTCATCTAATTCATTTGATCAATATGTTAGTCTTTCTTCTCAAATCACAAAGCATTTTATTTTGGATTTCATCTAACCTAAAGTATGATGGCAGTACTTATTATTGGGTTCCTCACCCCTGAATTCATTATGTACTTCAAGAAGTTGAGTAGGGATAAACTAGTATGTAACTGTAAGGCATCCATAATATTTCACCTTCAAACGACTAAGGTTGCAAGGTTAGAACTTATAACAATGTAATGAAAGTAAGTTCGAACTTATATCAACTTGTTGATCCGGTGGATATTTTGGCTCCTCTGGAAAAGACTGCATTTTGGAAAGGAGTGGTCACTGCTCTCTCTCTCTCTCTCTCTCCCACCCAAATTTATGGCTGACTCTGAGATTCCACCAATAACTTCATTCAGCAACCCACACAAATCTATCCCAAAACAGCTTGCACTGCCTACATGATTCAGAACATCACCGGAACTGAATTGTGTTGAAGAATGCAGTAGAGTGTCATCAAAAGCAAATGTACCACACAAGCACATTCAAGCACACACTATGGTGGTTGTTTCCTCACGTTTTAGCACTTTAAAACTCACAGAAACTCTAAGGAAATGCTGGATTAAAAGAATACAGTGAGTACAGGGAAAACCCTCATCATGTTGTTATTATTTCACAGATAATAAGACAACAACCTTCTCTTAAGTCTGCCTATCAAGAACTACTAAATTTACAAACTCTAAATAGCCTTTTACAAGACAGTTTTACTAGTCCTAGCTTGAAACCACTGCACACAAACCACCAAGCCTTTTACTGCTGTTTCCAAGCTCATTAACCAAATTCCAACACCCACAGACTTGCCCAAAACCATTTCCAATGCTTACTGCAGCTTCTGAACCTGAATGACACCCGGTGTTGTGGAACATGACAACAATATTTCGTTTCGGACTGGTATACTTTACCCACCTTAAGGCCACGACCAAACCTACTGTGCTTGCTGCCTAACATCATTCCAGTGGAACTACAAATCCCAAAAACCAACCTTGCTCGCCCGCTACCCAATGGAACAAACGGAAACACATTGTGTCTTTACCTAATTTCTCCAATTTCAACACTTGACCAAAAACCCATGCACAAGTTTAGGGCCACTCTCTTGATCATAGCCCAACATGTCAAGACTCAAGACCGCACAAGGCTCAAACAGTTGACATTTTTCCTCCTGAAATTTGATTCAAAAGACTAGATAAAAGTTTGGGACTTTGTGCTAGATCTGGAACTAAGATTTTCTTTCTTCCTAGGCTTCCGAATAGGACATAGTAGGAGTTCAGCGAATTATTTTGTTTCCCTTCATCCCTCCTTGTGGCACAGCCTATAAGTAGATAGAAAAGGATCCTATCTTCAAGCACTGCTGCGCAATATATATAAGCTATGCACTGAAAACTTTCAAATAACTTGAATTGTTTTCCTCGGCATAATTACATATATATAGGCTGAAGCAGGAAATATATTCTTGATTGAACCTAAACACCACAATATAACAAGTATATATAAAAAATGCAGAGATTGGGGAGAATGATTATGAATTCATTTAAGTCTTCGAATGCTTGTTGCAATGGTTGAATCAACATCGAGGTTTTATATTTGTCCGGTAGTTTAAAACTAGCTAGAAAAAACTTTTCACAACTAAAATCTAATTGCCGCCCTATTCATCCTGAAACTTGATACAAAAGTTGAATCATTTAACACTTGTAGCCTCGTAATCACATTTTCTACCAAACTGAAAATATGAAGGGATCGAGGCAGTGATTCCATTGTCAATCTATTGCTAGCGAGAGTGGAGAGGCAGAGCTAATTGTGTTGGTAGGTGGTTCAGACTCAATCTCTATTCGAAATAGTTGAAAAGCTGATGGTCCTTCTCTATTTCTATGGCTTGGCTCCCACAACCCCCTTGTCTATGATTTTCTTCTTTGTTTTTTCTTGTTAAGGATTTTGTATTGGACGGATGGTTGTTACTTAATAATTTCAATTGGGCTATCTTAGTTAATGGGTTTGTAGTGGGTTCATGATTTTGTACGCTACAAAAAAAAATTTTTTTGTTTACTTGAATAAGTGATCAGGGGCGCAACCATCATACAAAATTTAATTGTATCATTTCATTCTGGTGAATTCTTTTTTATCATTGTGTTACAGTTTATTAAGGGTATGGCTTTTGTCTTACATTTGCATCAAGGTCTATCTTGGCTTGAAATGTTATCTACGTCTTTTGACACTTTTCTCAAGCCTATCTTTTGTATTGTTATGTGGATGTGCAGGCTGCTGTGCTTGACCAGGGACTCGAGGATGATCTTGTGGATGATGTTTTGAAATATTTGGAAGGTCTGATAAATGGCGGGCTTCGTCTAAGGTTGATTTCTCTCCTGAAGGTATTTGTTCTTCGTGTTTGTTTTGTTATTGGATACTTTGTGTTGTGAGTATTGTAGGTAGATATTCAAACATGTGTTGGTAATATATAATTACACAAGAAAGAAACTCAATTTTCCAACTTATTGATTTAAATACATTCATAGAGCATGTAATACACATTTATACAATTTTAAATTAAATATTGTGCAAGTGGTACAGTATCTGCCTCCTTCAAATAGTTGGCTTTCAGTTCAATTTCAACTGAGCAAGCTCTTGGGTGTTTCCTTAATCAAACTGGGAGTCATTGGGGCCCGGCCAATTTTGACAAGGTGATAGATATGTGGATGGAAAGTGGGTATTGTGGTATGCTTGATGGCAATGTGGCCAGTGGAATGGGGTTTGCCTTCCCCATTTCTTCCCCGTTATAATTTATTTCATTTCTTCCCTCTGTCATTACAGGCAAAGAAGAATCCTGACAAAGTGATCACAGAAGATGACATTTTCCTTAGAACCCACAAGGGAAAGCAAGGAAGTGGCGAGTTTGTGGATGCTAAGTCCAAAAAAATCTTTGTGAGTTTAATCTAAATGTTTTATTACTTTTTTTAGTTCACTATAAACATTTAATTATACTCGATCATTATTGAAAGATGTATCTTTGATCTCAATGTTTTTTTTATTATTTATAAAATGCAAATAGAAAAGTTACTTATAATATTCTTTTTTTTTTTTTACATTTTAGGAGGATTATACTGCTTGAAAGAAAGGTGATGGTTTTGATTCCACAACTTGGGTGGATGTATCAGGTGGTGTTGTAAAGAAACTTGTGTACGACTTTGGTTCATCTGTTCCTGCATCAGAGATCTTGAGTAGCAGCACGATTTCCTCATCTACACGTTTAAATTGAGATTTCACACAGACCCAAGAGTTTGAAGATAAGTTGACCAAAAAAGTTGAAAAAATGAGGGATGAAGTCACGGCACAATTACAATCCACATGAGGCTAAATTTGAGCAAATGAAAATTGATTTCCAGTTGCAATTTCAAGAGATGCGCAATTCGAGGACTTAAGAGGCTCCAAGCATCGTCCACGAGCTCCTATTTAGTTTAAAGTATGACAACTTGACAATTCTATGTAGTTTAACAATGTGACAGTTTAATATGACAATTTGCCAATTCATTTTGAACGTAATGTTTGAAGCTTTGTTGACTTTAATTGTTTGATTTAAGATATTTTAAATGAAATGTTCAATCAGATACAATTGATAAATATTTATAGACATAATATTAGTAATATTTTATTTTCAGAAAATTATCTTCTGCAACATAATTTTTCGTTGCAAGTTTAGTTTCATGTGTAATAAATTTGAAACATAAAAACCAGTTGCAAATTAGGTTGCATACTTGAAACTGAAACATTCAGTTGCTAATTTAGTTCTATGTGTAACAAATTTGAAACATAAAAACCTGTTGCAAATTAGGTTGCCTACTTGAAACTGAAAAATTCAGCTGCTAGTTCAGTTCTATGTGTAACAAATTTGAAACAGAAAAACCAGTTGCAAGTTAGGTTGCCTAATAAAAACTGAAAAATTCAGTTGCTAGTTTAGTTATATATGTAACAAATTTGAAACAGAAAAAACCAGTTGCAAATTAGCAACAGAAATAAATCAGTTGTTGTTTGCAACGGATATAAAAAAATGTCCTAGAAAACACATCGCAACCGAAACTACAACTACTTTTTTCCGTTGCAAGGTTTTTGCAACCACAAGAAAGTGGTTGCACAATTTTGCGACGAGGCTTATTGCTATGGACTTTGTTACGGACATTTTCCGTTGCAAACATCAATTTGAAACCGATTTTCCTGAATTGCAACCGAAAAATCTGTTTCAGTTGCCCTGTTTTTTTGTAGTGGTACACAACCATAAAACTCGCTAGAAGTCACTACGCACCGACGCGGCTACTAGTAGTCGTAACGTCTATACTCCACAATTCCAACCTTTCTTAAATTCTAGACAAAGTCTATAACCGACGCATATACTAACGTCCCCAAAACGCCAAAACTTCAACAAAATTGCTGTGGAACATCATATTTGTTCACACACTAAAATCAACCCATAGATCGCAACACTTAACTTTCGCACTTATCGAGTGTATCCTACTCGCATAATAATCATAAACAATATTACCGATGTATATTATTCATCACCTTAAACATATCCCCATAGGATATACAAGTATCATATCAAACCAATAAGTATCATCATACAATTCATGCTTCATATATATATACATATATATACAAATATTCATACCCCGGCTCTTATTATAGGCCTACAAAACCGTAACCCGATAAAACCATTGGTTACCATCGTCGTAACATAAATTCATCCCCAATGCTCCTTATATATAGTATAGTCCTATATATACATAGACTACACAAGAATCCACAAATCATGTGTGATTACCTACCGGCAATTCACAAATCAAACAATATCACATATCAACATCACATTGGGGCTTTATCCCCAATCAAACAATAAACCAACAATATGCAATACACCATGTAATGTATGTATGAATGCACATGAGCTACCGATAAGACGTGTACTCATAACAACAATAATAGTAGTAACGGTATAATATATATACGAGAACGTACCTTCCTATTCGGATAGGTTTCAAAACTCCGCAATGGCCAACCGCCACGCACACGACCTCAAACTCTAGGCCTCCATCACCATCTCTCTTGGAGCCACCAGCATCTGCCGACTAGTACTCCTGCATCGATTAACTCTCATCTTCGGCAATCTTTACGAACATGATCACCACCACAAGCAAAGCACTTTCCTCGCCTTGCCCCAACATCTGTCTCTGCATGTCCTCGTCCTCATACAAAAATTACATATCAACTCACCGCCTCGTCGTCTCCGACTAGAGATAGGAACATCACTCTGTCTACCAGTACGTGTGATTCCTTGATTAACTCTCTGAGGTGTTACTTGCCCTCCAATATTATCATTACTCTTAATAGCTCTCGAGGTTCTCTTTTGAGCATACTCCCCAAAGTCTAACTCCATCGCATAAGCACGATCCACAAAGATCTCGGTACTCGTGAGTCGTAGGGGAATAAGCCGCCTACGATACTTCATCTTTAGGCCTTTTACAAACCGGTGGGTCTTCTTAGCCTCATCTGGTACTAAGTAACCACAAGAACGAGCCAACTCGTGAACTTCAATCGAGCCACGCCATATCTCCTTGTTCTAGCGCAATAAATTCCATTTCCTTCTTTCCGAACTATAGCCGAATAAATCGTGCTCCTAAACTCCATTATGAAATTTTCCCACACTTGGGGCACTCCAAAGTGTCTCCAATTATCTCGTAACACGTGCCACCAATGGTCAACCGCACCACTTAACGTAAACACTGCTAGGGTCACCATCTCTTTTGACGTACAACCCATAACTTCAAAGATCTTCTCCATGCTTTCTAACCAACCCTCGGCTTTAGAAGCATCGGGCTCTCCATCGAAGCCCTCAGGTTCCAACTTCAAGAATCTCCCAAGTATAGTGGAATCATTTTCCCCTCTAAACATTTGTTGAGGAGCCACACGAAGATCATTAACGTTTTCCCCTCTCTCATAAACATGAGCGGTACTCGAACGAGGTCTGCTGGAACTAGCTCCACGCCAAGCTCCTGACATAATATACCTAAAAGGAACACTCGACGTTAAAAATCTCAACAATAAACCCAACCCAACTAGGCCAAGGAACCTATCCTGGCGAAATAGCTAACCAATAGCTCGATTAACCGCGACCGACACGGATCCCAAGACGAGATCCCAAGGTCGTGCCATCAGACAAGCTAAGGGACAGACAAGCACCTGCTAAGCATAATGGTGCGAGTCAAAAGATGAGCCAACAAGCTCAAGACAAGAAGACAAATCCATAACGGCGATACAGGATAATAAAAACTAAAACCTGCGGAAGCAAAATCACAATGGAACCCGAGCTAACAAGCTCCTAAATATATAATCGACTTTAAATTCATATCTGCTTAAAACTACGATAACCTTCTATAACCGACTAAAAATGTCTAGGTTATGGAGTTTGGATAGCATGTTAACTGTGCATTATAACTGCTACCAATTGCACTCTCCCGTTCTGAAATGAATGAAATTGGAGAGTCTCTTGTTTATCAACGATGTTCGTCTACCCGTAGACTCCATCGTTGAGGGGCTCTGTAGACACCTCAATTTCGTATCCCCGGTATGTAACTGACATAAAATATCAAAAACTGTTAAAACTTAACAAATGTCAAGTTACATGAGTTAAAAATGCGAAAGGAAAAGCAGGATGAGCGAAACAGTGAACTGCAGGGGGTGAAAATGCAAAAAATGGAAGTTGAATAGTGTGCTTGGTGCCGCATCAAGCCTTCCACTGTAGCTTGTCTCAGATTGAAAAGGTATAAGGTTTGAAGCTCATGGTACAAGTCGTTGAAGCTGCCGAACAAACCAAAGAATTCCGGTAAATGAGTCCCTCGCCGACTATAAATAGAAGCCTCGGCCTCTCATTTCAATTGTTCATTTCGCGATTAAAAATCGCAACGAAGCTGCTCCTTCGCTTCGACGATAATATTAGTACGAGAGGTGCGAGATAGGTGAGTGGAAGCCCCTAAAATCTCCAAACCCCGTCCAAACTCCGCCAAAATAAAAACCCATAGATTATAAGTGATCCCTAGCCTAGTTGTTAGGTATCCACCTCACTTCCCAGGCCCAAAAATCACAAGTAGCCGCTACTCGCCCGAGTAACGAGCTGAAAAGTCAAAAAACTAAGCTGTGGTTCCGCCCAACCAAAAAGGCCAAAACCTACCCAAATAAGCTGTCACTCTACCCAAGTTCACAAGCTCAAAGTCTCAGAAATAAGCAGTCACTCTGCCCAAATCAAAACAACAACCACACAACAAACAACAAAAGACTCCCTATCCCTGAAGGACGGAGCGAGCACACCACCGCTCTAAAAGGTAAAGCCTTTAAGGGCGTTGTTTATTTTATTTATTTATTTTCCTGTCTTTTATTTATTTTCAAAGTTGTTATTTAAATCCGGCACAATGTAGCCAATATAAGCCGTTGTGCTGCCTGGATTAGAATAGGCAATAGTATGTAAAAGAGCCGTTATAATGGCCAAATATTCTTAAATATGTCTGTAATTATTGTAAGGGAATGGCTGCAAGTCCGTAAATAATGTAGTCATGGATGTATTTGTTTTAATTTCCTGTCTTTTAATGCTCTATTTATTTGCTAAATAAATATAACAATAAGCATACTTCAGCCAAAAACCATTTTTGAGATCGAAAGGGCGAGTTGGGTGCCTAGCACCTTCCCAACTCGTAACTTAGCCTCCGAACCCGTTTTCTTTTTCTCTGGTTTATTTTTCTTTTCTTTGGTTTTGCTTTATTTGCCTTAAAATAAAGATGGCGACTCTAAAAACTTTCAGATCCAGTGGGACCTCGCAACATTCCTTCTTTGCACTTTCCTGTTCTCCCCTAAAAAAGGGAGAAATGAGAATGGAAGGGTGATGCATTCCCATATCCTGGTATCCCCTAAACAAGGGATAACTTGATGCAGGAAACCCAAAGCTCCCATAGTGATCTGAACGGGCCATAAGGCTATATTTAATAAAATCCATAGTGGGGGCGTCGCAATATCCTTTTTTGCACTTTTTCGTTTTCCCCTAAAAAAGGGAAAATGAGAATGAAAGGGCAATGTATTCCCATATCCTGGTATCCCCTAAAAAAGGGATAACTTGATGCGGGAAACCATAAGTTCTCTTATTGGATACAAAATCCACTAAAGACAACCGAGGCACATTCCAACGTGCTAACATAGACAAAGACTCCTCTCGCACTTTTGATTTCGTCTTCCCCTAAACAAGGGAGGGTGGAACGAGAGCAGTGGTGTCCCGCATCCGCACGTACGCGCACCCCTATCCAAGGGCGCGCGGGGCGCGGGAGCACATCCCGGGAACCTCACAATAGTGCGTGAGGGTTTGGCTTCCAAGTGATTTCAAGACCCGCTAGCGAATCCGAGACAACCATTATGAAGCCGCCGTCGAGTAGATCGATTGTCACCGAATAGATTTCTTGCTTCCGTCTTTTGCATGGCTTGAGGTAAGCTATCGATTTCCCTTAGGTCCATGCTAGATATAACATGCTACCCCATCTTACTTCTATTTCTTCCATGTCTAAATCATGATCTCCTTAATTTCTACCTTGATAATGATACGTTTTAGAGAGTATGAATTTCTGGGAATTATTAGCTATGAACTTAAATGTTTTGATTTGGACATTAAGCCTAGAAGTAAAAGTGTTCTACGCTACGTTAGAAATAACTATTGTTCTTGGGTCTTAGACTTTCGACAATTATTTGGAAATTGTGATTCTAGGGTTCCATGATTTGGGAACTTGAGTTATTTTAGCTATGGTTATTATTTGGGTTAATGACCTAGTTTAATCGATGCGATAACTTAGAAAAGAGTTTGAAATGCAACTAGTGTTTAAACTCTATTTGGTTGAATTTATAGAAATGACTCAAAGGAGTCGACATTAGTGAGCTATTGAACAATACCGGCTCAACTATCAATCCCTACGACGTTATTACATGCGTTCCACTAGAAAACTAGTTCTAGACTCTTGAATTGGATTGACAATCATGCTTGTAATTACATGTCATATATAATGCCTACTTGATATATAGAGTTCGCTCTTGTCGAGCTCAATCTTGTTCGATTATTGATGAGAATTATCTACTTGTCATGAACGAGGTCGCTCTTGTCGGGCTCGTTCTA
The DNA here is from genome assembly GCA_013146195.2 of Codonopsis lanceolata. Taxonomy (NCBI): domain Eukaryota; kingdom Viridiplantae; phylum Streptophyta; class Magnoliopsida; order Asterales; family Campanulaceae; genus Codonopsis; species Codonopsis lanceolata. The sequence goes on from CM028378.1 coordinate 131,949,996, forward strand.
TACTTGATTATTTGTTGAGTAAACATTACTTGGCATTGCATGAGTCCAAATGGCATACTTGCTCTCACACACACGCCTCCACCGCAGCCACGTTGGGGAAGATCTCTCCTTGGCCAACCAATACGCCCCATTGAGTGTCTATATATCCCGAGCATCTCCTCGGAAGATCGATGTATCTCACACCCATCGATACTGCACGCTCGAAGGTGTTTGTTTTCCAGGAACTACGCAGAGGCCCGGCTCTTCAAATATCCTTATACTATGTGACTTATGTGCAATAATGTGCATCTTGAATACATGATCTCTATGCTTGTAATATTGTCTTGTCCAATGTGTTGCATATTACCATGTCATGCATGATTGATAGCTTACGAGTCTTTATGACTTACCCTTTCCCTTTATCGTTTTAGACCCTACCGACAGTCCTTCTCGTTGAGGCTCGCAACTCTTACTCCTTAGTTCTCTTTGGTCGATTTCATGTTGAAGAGGTGGTTTTAGATGTCCTCTTCTGTTCTTTTGTATTTTGCAAGGAAAATGGGTTTTAAATCTAGTCATCTAGACTATGCTTGGGAATGTGTATAGATCTTGTACTTGTGTTATCCTGTTAGCTACTTGTAGTTCTAACTCTTGTAGTACTTACACTCCTTTTGATGCCGGCAATTGTGTTAGTCGTGCCTTGTATATCTTGTTATCGTTCACCACGTATAGACTTCCGCTGAACATCCCATTAGCTCTTATTTATTTCCTTGTCCTATTAACTGCTTAGCTTGGGTTCCAAAGTAGTGGCCGAAGACTTGGATTAATTGCTTTTATCTTTTTATCAGTCAAAAGATTTTTAAAATATCGATCTTTTAGTGTCGAGTTTTACGACGATTGAAATGTTGTGTCAGCCGGTTAAAATATTTTGAGTCCTTGCATGTTCGTTGTTTCTTGTCTCTCTCCCTCTTTGGGCGGTCCGGTCCGCGATCCCATCTCGGGTCCGGACTGGGGTCGCCACAGTTGGTATCAGAGCTCTTGTTAGCTCTCGGCCAGGATAGGTTCCATGGCCTAGGTGGGTTGTTTCTTTGTGTGATGTTCTAACGCCGAGTGAATTATTATAGGTGTTTGATGGTGAATCCTAGAGCAGATCGTGTAGGCCGAGGTAGAGGCACCTGTGAGAGTTCCTCGATGAACCCGAGGCGGAGTTGCCACCTCCACCACCGAATCCAAAGAGGCATGAATGCAATGATGGCGATTTGTATCGCCGCATGACGAGTTTATGACCGAGATGGCTCACCGGTCGTGGTCGAATGTACCTCCACCGCCACCGCCAGAACCAGATGCGAGAGTATCGCCGCCACGGCATGATGTTATACATGAAGCAAGGGTGCAAAATAATACTATCTTGGAGAGGTTCTTGAACATGAAGCCTCCATCTTTCGAGGGAGAGGCATATGCTAGTATAGACGAGTTATGGCTAGAGGATTTGAAGAAAATCTTTGCAGCTTTGGACTGCACGGATGAGGAGAAGGTTGTGTTAGCTGTGTAAAAGTTGAGAGGAACCGCCAATCATTGGTGGGAGGTTTTACAGGCTAGTTGGGTGTTGAACCGAGTGGCTCAAGTATGGCCTAACTTTGAGATGGAGTTTAGGGCTTCTTACGTGCATGTTGTGGTTAGACGACGACGAGAAAATGAGTTCCAGGATCTGGAGCAGGGAACCATGTCTATAGCTCAGTATTCTGCTAAGTTCACTGAATTATCCCGTTATTGTGCACATCTGGTGCCAGATGAGAGACACAGGACTCATAAGTTTGTGAAGGGGTTGAAGACTGAGTTTAGGAAACAATTGTTATCTCTTCAGTTGGAAGATTACAGGAGCGCGGTAGATCGTGCTTATGAGATTGAGCGAGACATAGAGGAGCATAGGCAGAAGCCTTCTAGCCAGCTAGCTTCGCAGTGACCTCACAAGCATTCGTGAGGGTCATTCCGGAATCGATCCGGCCATCAGGGCAATCGTCGTTTTAATAGTCAGAATAGACGACAGTCTGGTGGACAGTTTAGACGACAGTCGGAGAGTCGTGGTAGTAATGCTCATACTCCTCAGGAGCAGCAGACTCGGGGTAGTGGACCTTTGACTTGTTGTTATTGTCATAATATTGGGCATTCTAGCAAGCAGTGCAGGTCTAGGCTTGGCTCTTGTCTTGGTTGTGGAGATCTTAGTCATCAGCCAGAGACTGTCCTAAGTTGAGAGCAACTCAGTCCGTAGGTTCTGTTCAGCAATCTGGGTCCAAGAGAGATAGTGATGGGCGTCCTAAGGCGCAGGCTCGTGTTTTTGCACTCGATCAGCAAGGTGTTCCCGAGTCTACTTCTGTGATCAGAGGTATTCTCTCTATCTTCGGTCATAGAGCTCGAGTTCTTATAGATCCCGGGTCTACTCATTCTTATGTCACATCGCATTTCTTAGAGCATTTATGTGTATTGCCTGCTCAGTTGCCTTACGTGCTTGAGGTGTCTATACCGTTGGGTGATTGCTTGTTGGCGTCTGAGGTTTATAGAGGTTGTGATGTGCTTGTTCATGATTGAGTTTTGCATGCTGATTTGGTAGTATTGCCTATTCGAGACTTTGATGTGATTCTTGGTATGGATTGGCTTTGTGTGAATCATGCTTTAGTAGATTGCCGTCAGTAAGAGAGTCACTTTTGCCATGCCCAAGATTCGAGTTTGTGTTTACAGTGATCATGTTATGAATGGTATACATGTTATTTCGCTTTTCGGGCCAGACAACTCTTATCTCGGGCAGTACGGGGTATTTAGCTTGTGTGCTTGATACTAGTGTCTCGATCGCTAAATTAGAAAATGTTCCGGTAGTTAATGAATTTCCGATGTCTTTTCTACCGACTATGCTTTTACCTCCCGACCGAGAGTTAGAGTTTTGTATTGAGCTTTTGCCGTGGACTTCGCCTATATCTAGAGCGCCTTACGTAATGGCTCCAAATGAGTTGAGAGAGTTGAAAGAGCAGCTTGCAAGAACTTCTAGATAGGGAGTTTATTAAACCGAGTGTGTCTACTGGGGTGCACCGGTAAGTTGTTTGTGAGAAAAAAGGATGGTAGTTTACGGTTTTGCATAGACTATCGACTTGAACTGTGTTACTATCAAGAATCGGTGATCCCTTGCACACACATTGATGATCTTTGATCAACTTCGCTCGCTTGTTTATTCCAAGTTTGAAATGAGGAGTGGCTATTATTAGTTGAGAGTTCTCCAAGGAGGATGTTCCAAAGACAACCTTTCGTACACGTTATGGCCATTATGAAGTTCGTGGTTATGCCTTTTGTTGACAAATGCACTCGCAGCTTTTATGGATTTAATGAATAGGGTGTTTCATGAATATCTTGATTGCTTTGTGGTTGTGTTTATTGATGATATCCTCGTGTACTCAAAGTCGCGAGAGAGCATGAGACTCACTAGAGAGGTCCTTTCGATCTTGCGTGAGAAGAAACTTTATGCTAAGTTCAAGAAGTGTGCTTTCTCGGGTTGAACAAAGTTGCTTTTCTAGGACACGTGGTGTCTAGTGATGGTATAGCCGTGGATCCATCCAAGGTTGAGGCGATTACTAAGTGGAAGACGCCTAGTATGGTGATCGAAGTCCGTAGTTTATTGGGCTTGGCAAGTTATTGCCGTAGGTTTATCGAGGGGTTTTCAAGATCGCTACTCCGATGACTAATCGACACGTAAGAATTCTTCTTTTATTTGGAGTGATAAGTGCGAGGCCGCCAGAATTGAAGAGAAGGTTGACTACGCCTCCTATCTTAGCATTGCCTAGTGGTTCTGAGAACTTTGTTATTTATAGCAACGCTTCACTAGAAGGCTAGGCTGTGTCATGCATTTATGCAAAAATGGGGAGAGTCATTGCATGCTTCGAGTAGCTATCAACTCATGAGCGTAATTATCCCACACATGATCTCGAGTTTTGTCGCCATCATATTTGCCTTCACAAGTGGCATTATCTTTATGGAGCTAAGTTCGAGATATTCACCGATCACAAGAGTTTGAAGTATCTCTTTCGCAAAGGAGTTGAACATGCGATGTAGACGATGGATGGAAAAGCTTAAGGATCATGACCGTACTATCTTGTATCATCCGGGGAAGGCTAACGCTTGCCGATGCTTTGAGTAGGAAAGTGTATATGTCTTGCTTGATGATGAGAGAATGGAAGATGCTAGAGGATGTCCGCGAATGGAGTCCGCCAGGAGTGAGCGTAGTGTTATCTTTGTTAGTGTAGCGCACGAGCTACGCCGCTTTGTTTGGGTTGATTAAGGAAGCTCAAAGCCACGATCCCGAATTGAGGAAAATTATTGATGGATTGGGTGATAGTAAGACAACCGAGTTTGCTATTAACACCGACGGATTTTAACTTTTCGAGGTAGAATTTGTGTTCCTACTACCGATGGAGTTAAGTTTATTGTTCTTGATGAGGCTCATAAGGCCAAGTATACTATACATCCGTGGAGTACTAAAATGTATAGGGACTTGAAGAGACAGCTTTTGGTGGAATGGAATGAAGAGAGAAATCGCAGAGTATGTATCTAGATGCTTGACATGTCAACAGTGAAAGCCGAACACCGTGAGACCTCCGATTTACTACAACCACTTGAGATACCTGAGTGGAAATGGAAGCATATCACCATGGATTTCGTGGACGGATTGCCACGCACTGTCGAGGTTTTGATGCAAAGATGGGTTGTTGTGGATAGGTTGACTAAATCATCACATTTTATTCCTATTGCGATGACTTATAGTTGAGTCGGCTTGGCGCGAGACTGTATGTCCGGGATATCGTGAGATTACATGGTGTTCAAGTGAGCATTGTATCCGATAGAGATCCCATTCACTCTCGATTTTGGCATTCTTTACGTGAGGCTTTGGGGACGGTTGAACTTTAGTACGGTTTTCACCCACACCGATGGTCACCTGAGAGATTGATTCAAGTGTTAGAGGATTTATTGCATGCTTGTGCCTTGGATTTTAAAGGTAGTTGGGATTCTCATTTGCCATTAGTCGAATTTGCGTGATAACAACGCTACCAATCCAAGATTGAGATGGCGCCATATGAAGCTTTGTATGGGCGTAAGTGTCGCTCTCCACCGATTTGCTGGGATGAAGTTGGTGGCTAAGCTATGGGGTTCAGTCCAGATGGTGGCCATCAAATTAAGACCATGAAACCGATTAGAGACGTATTGCTTACAAATGTAGAGAGACGTGCCACGCCAGACAACCTGAGACGTGACTTAGAGTTTCGTGTTGGTGATCATGTATTCTTGAAAGTATCAAGGTACTAAGCGATTTGGGAAGAAAGGTAAACTTTCACCTAGATTTATTGGACCATTTGAAATCTTAGAAAGAATTGGATCCTTGGCGACGGTTAGCATTGCCACCTCAAGTATCGATGTTCACGATGTATTCCATGTCTCGATGCTACGCAAATACTTGAAAGATGGATCGCATGTCCTTGTTTACGATGAGATTACATTTCGAACCCGGCCTTTCCTATGATGAAAGACCGTGAGGATACTTGATACTAAGGAGCAAATCTTGAGAACGGCGAATTCCGTTAGTCAAAGTCTTATGGAAGAACCATGACATTGAGGAAGCTACTGGGAAACCGAGCTCGATATGAAAGAGAGATACCCTTCCTATTTGATGATTCCGGTATGAATTTAGGGACTAAATTCTTTTAGTGGGGGAGGATGTGAGAACCCAAAACCTACTTGTATAACTTGTCTTCTACACTTGCTTAACATGATTAGAAGGTGTGTTTAACATGCTAGTAGTATCCTAACATGTATGACTTGATTGTGTTCCTTGATCGAGTCGTTATTGTCGTGATCGAACTCTTATTGCCTTGCATGCTCTAGTTTGGCTTGTTCTTGCTCTGCTTTGATCTTTTCGACTTAGCTAAGACCTTGAGAGACTTTTATCATTGTTAATTGACCCTTAGTACTCATTCCATTGCTTCTTTGAGTTGTATATGCCTCGTATATAATGCTCAATTTTGGACCTTGACCTAACGTTTGGCCTCGAGGAATTGTTCCAACCTACCACCCGAACGCTTAGGCATTGTTCGCCCTATGAACCGAACATATTGAAGGAAGTTCGCCATCACAACCGAACCAAGGATTTCCAAGATGACGGGAATTTTTCAAACATTGGTTGATTACACTTCTACCCTTACTAAACCTCTATCATTAGTGACTTTAATCCTTTGTATTAGAACCATATTAGTCTAATCTAAGCCTAATCAAGATTGTTAAACCTCTTTCCATCACTCATCTTGTCACAAGTGTATTCCACTAACACTTAATTGAGCCGATCTCTTCTACATCACTGGAGACTTCTCTTTACGATTCATTCTCTTCTTCTTCCTTGGTCTAGAGAGAGCTCAAGCGTGAGAGTCTTAGTGAGATAGTGCGTGAGGGTTTGGCTTCCAAGTGATTTCAAGACCCGCTAGCGAATCCGAGACAAACGTTACGGCCGCGTCGAGTAGTAGATCGATTGTCACCGAATAAATTTCTTGCTTCCGCCTTTTGCATGGGCTTGAGGTAAGC
>CM028378.1:131956680-131981125 GCA_013146195.2 Codonopsis lanceolata
GAAAGAGATGGTCAGCAAGTCCTGTAAATAATGTAGACATGGATATATTTGTTTCTTTTAACGCTTTATTTATTTGCTAGAAAAATATAATAAAAGCATACTTTAGCCAAAAAATGTTTTGAGACCGAAAGGGCAAGTTGGGTGCCAAGCATCTTCCCAACTCGTAACTTAGCCTCCGAACCATTTTTTGACAATCTCTGGTTTATTTTTTGTTTTTCTTTGTTTTTTTCCTTAAAATAAAGATGGCGACTCTATCAAAACATTTGGGATCACAGTAGGGCCCGCAACATCCTTTTCTTGCACTTTTCCGTTTTTCCCTAAACAAGAGACGATGTGAATGAGAAGGGTGATGCATTTTATGTGCTTTGTCTTCCCCTAAACAAGGGAGGATGAGATAAGGAGAGCCAATGCACCCATAACGATCCAAAATAGGTCTTAAGGCAATTTTCAGAAAATCCACAGTGGAGCCCGCAACGTCATTTTCTTGCACTTTTCCATTTTCCCCTAACCAAGGGACGATGAGAATGAAAAGGATGATGCATTTTCTGTCCCTTGTCTTCCCCTAAACAAGAGAGGGTGAGATACGGAGAAACCAAAGCTCCCATAATGGACCAAAAACTCACTCAGGTGACCGAGGCGTATTCAACTCGCTTTTTGACAACACCCTTTCCGCATTTTTAATTTCGTCTTCCGCTAAACAAGTGAGGGTGGAATGGAAAGCGTGGTGTCCGCTTCCGCACGCCGCGCACCCCTAGAAAAGGGCGCGCGGGGCGCGGGCGCATCTCGAGAAACCCACAGTGGCGACTCTGCTGGGGAGATCGTTTTTATTTTAAATAAAAATGGAGGGCTAGACTCAGTAAAAAAAAAAACTTTTTTTAGTTTCTGGCTAAAGTATACTTGTTATATTTCTTTAGCATTTTGAATATTGCGTTCTTATATATTCGTAGGGGTGGCAAATCGGTCGTGCCGTGCCCTTATCGGGCCAGCACGATAAGGGCACGACACGATAAGCTTCGGCACGAGGCCACGATAAGGTTATCGTGCCTAAAACAAAACCAAACACGGCCGATAAAACCGGAAACACGACGCGACCGTTAAGCACGTTAAGCAAAAAACGGTCGGGTTTTTTTTGTTAGGCACGATAAGCCCGTTAGGCAAGATTTTTAAAATAAAACATCAATTTTTTATTTAAAATACTGTCAGATTGATCGAGTTTATAAAATTAAAACAAAACAGTTATTTAAGATCGGGGGAGTGATTAAATTGAACATGTAAGTAATTAAGTATATGTATGAGTGCTCCAGTGTATAAAGACTAAAGAGAAACCAGCCTGGCAGCCTTCATGTGAGAAATCCAAACCAAAGAGTAAGTAGGAATCCATACATGACTCCTTTATAAAAGGATAGCAATCGAAAACAGATAAAAAAAAGAAGGAGAAACCATCAACATTAACATCAGAATTTAAACGAAATTGATCGGATAACAATCCAAACCCGTAGTAGCAATAAACTCAAAAACCGACTACGAATCTGAGATGACATATATGAACATTTAAAGAGGAACCTCAAAAATTCCTTCCAAAAGTTAAATCATTAAGATAGAAAACTCAAATAACAATCTAAACCTCATTGTAAAAACACTCATAATCAATAGTACGAAGGCATACAAAAGAATCAAAACACCCTTTTTTCTGTGAAGCCAATTATGACACTCATATTTTGAGTCATAACATCAGAAAAAACACTCATATTTTGAGTCAAAACAAAGAATTCTTTTGTGAAGCCAGAAAAGGCTGTAGAAAGTATAAACCATTATCAGTTATCACTAACGAACAAATTCAAATCAACAAACCCAACCAGATAATAACTTAAACCCAAGAAAGTGAAGCCGAAAAACCCTCATCTTGTAGAGGGGGATTACACGGTTAGTCTTCGGAGTTCGGAGTTGTTAGAGAGAGGATTGCCAGAGTGTGACTTCGTGTGAGTGAGAGTCGTTGAAGTCTCGACTCTTGAGACTGAGGAGAGCAGCGGCCGCGAGGCAGACTGGTAGGCGAGGCGAGGTGAACCGGCAATGGGCGGTGGCGGTAGCGAGGCGGCACCGAGTTACCGATCGATCCGAGGAGAGAAGGGCTGATCTGAGAAGAGAGTGAAAAATCGACGGCGGAATGCCGGAATTCGGCAACAAGCTTTAGAGAGAGAGTGAGAGGCGAGGCGAGGCCGAGAGTTACCTTACCCTTCCGTTCAGTCTTCAAGAAGCTGCGCACAGCCGCACACAACAATGACCACTTTAGTTAATAGTTTCTCTTTTAGGGTTTTTATTATTTATACCTATTTTTTCGTGCTTAACTGGCGGCACGATAAAACCCGATAACGACCGAATCTTAACGTGCCTTATCGGGCCGGCACGATAACGGCCCGAACCCGATAAGCCCCAGCCCAAACCCTATAATTTTGTGCCGTGTTCGTGTCGGTCAATCGTGTCATGCCTTAAATTGCCACCCCTATATATTCGTGTGCATATTTGTGGATATGATCCTCCATCTTGCAGCAATTTCGTTCCAGTTACCATTAAGGATACATTTAAAAAAAATTCAAAAAAGAAAAAAAAATGATAAAATAGATTTCCGGGCAGCATAACAAGAGGGCTGGGGCTTTATTTTTACTATCGCTTTATTTCTGCTTTATATTTTTATTTCTGCGTACTTTATTTTTATCGCACAAAATATGTACATTTTATTTCATTCTGTCATTTTATTTTGGGGACTAGGAAAAATTTGTAATTAATAGGGATAAATATATTTCCCATTTTTCTTTCTATTTCTTGATGTGATTGGTTGCTTGCTAACGCTCAAACTAAAAAAGACGAGAAAATCCACAAATAACAGCAAGACAGACCATATCTATTTTATTTTCTGCTTTATATCTGAAAAAAGAAGAAGATTTTACTGTTTTCTAGATAACGCACACACGCGCACGCACGTAGAAATATTCTGAATTGCTACCCTACACCATGGCCAGCCTACCCCGTGCATCAGCCAACGGTTAATTGCATATGGATTCTCAGGACACTTCATGGACCGATCGGTTTTTACATCTCTTAATCATTAGTCAGCCCCTGTGTAAAAAAAAAAAGAAAAAAAGATAGAAAAAAAAGAGTACGACAAAAAGGAAAGAAAAAAAAGAAAGATATGAATAAAAAAATATAATACACAGGCGCTGACTGATTATTTTCTGATTTTCGATTTAGACCATTTTGAATGATGGATCCCGGAAAGAGTATAAGCTCTTCGCCTGAGATCAGTCCAATCTCGGTGAGTCGAAAGGCAGGTGGAATACGAAGGTCCTATACTCTGGAGAAATAATTCACTGTTCAAGGAATAATCCTGAGACCGTCAAAACAAAGCGGGTGCTTGTCTGATCATTTGCAGGGAAAAATGAATAATAAAAAAAACTAATAAAGGCACACTGTATTCCAAGCCCAAAAAGCCTCCAGCCAACGCCTTCTGATACCTTCAACCCCTTTTCCTCAGAAACCTCGCCCGAAAAAATACTAATAAAAAATAATAATAATAAATATTAATAAAGGCACACTGTATTCCAAGCCTCAAAAAGCCTCCAGCCAACCCCTTCTGATACCTTCAACCCCTTTTCTTCAGAAACCTCGCCCGAGTTTGGAAAGAGAGAGATAGTACTGGCCGGTTGATACGGGATACGGGCACAGAGGTTAGATCAGAAAATACTGGGATCAGATCAGAAAAGGACATAATTAGTGCAAAGGGTACAAATTCGAGCAGAATAGCAGCTAAAAATGAACAGTCTGAAATGGGTACAGATACAGGGGCTCCAGGGTAAGCTCCAACTTTGGCTATGCAGCAATGACTAGATCAAAATTTGAGTACACAGGCTGATCGCATAATGAGCCAGATGGCTAATCTGGTACAAAGTTAAAAACCCAGTGGTGAGGGAACTTCTTTCTCTCCAATCCCTCAAGATGCATCAACCTCCCATGTTCCTCCAAACCTAAACCCTCAGCCAAACACCAACCCACCAAATACCACCATTACCCCAAATCCAAATCCTACACCTAATCCCTATTACCCAAATATCAACCCTTTCTCATCCTACCCCCCATATCCTTTCCCAAGCACCAATATCCCCCAGAATCCAAAATGACCTTCCTTTTCTCATAACCAATCCACTCCAAAATAGCCCACATATGGACCCAAGAAGCTATAATCAGCCAGGCCAAGTAACAACCTATTTACCTTTTAATGATCTTGGCCGCCAAACTGAAACCGCCAATAACCCACCTACCCAAAACCCCTATCCTACCCAAAATCCTTACCCTACCCAAAACCCTTATCCTACCCAAAATCTTTATCCTATCCAAAATCCTTACCCAGCTCAAAATACTACCCAAAATCCTTACCCAATGCTACAGCCAGAAAATAACCCATCCTTTCCTAATCCTACCAGCATATACCAAAACCCAACTCCCCCTCCCACCAAAATGGAGGCTGACATGGAAAATTTGAAAAGTATGATGCTCAAAGTTATGAATAAAAGAGAATTTTCTACACGGACATTAGCATTGCAACCTTCAGCAGTATTACCTTCAAAATTTAAAATGCCCGACATAGAAAAATTTGATTGGACTGGATGCCCTATCTCTCATTTAAAATCCTACTCCACTGGCATGCAATCAAGTGGGGCTAGCTTTGAAGCCATGGCCTCCAATTTCCATCTTACCTTAATAGGGGCTGCTAAGCAATGGCTAATGTTGTCAGACAATAGCACCATGGGTACTTGGGACCAAATAGCTGAAGGGTTCCTAGAAAGGTACAAAGATAATACTACCCCTGAGAACAAAAGAGACCTTGAGTCGTGCACCCAAAGGCAAAAAGAAATCTACGCAGAGTTTGCAGTCAGGTGGAAAAGAAAGTTAGCTCAAACAAACCTGATCTGGATGAGTCATCCAGGATGTTCATTAAAAATCTCCAACCTATTTACCTAGAGCACATGTGGTATCTCCCCTATATCAATTTTAAAGAAATAGTGGTGATAGTAGTCCGTATTGATGAAGATATATGGACTGGGCAATTAAAAGTCAATACACCCTCCAACTATTTCTGATACTCTAAAGGAAAAGTAGCCGCATCAGGACCAACCGTTAATATGGTAAGAAATGCATCAGCCACTTTTCCTACCCAGAACTATAGCACTGTTCCATGGTCCTACAGATCAGATAGGTCTGTCAACGCAGTGGGAGGAAACAATGGCCTAAACAGAAATTTCAAGAATCATAACAGAGGGAACCGGTACTATGATAAATTGCAAGCTCCTCAGTTTGTGATACTACAAGGGTTGATGGCACAGGGAGTGCTAAAGCCTTTAGAATACTATAGGCCACCGAATCCCCTGCCCAAGATATGGAATCATGCCCAGTACTGTGAATACCATCGCTGCAGTGGTCACCTCACCGACAAATACTATGTGCTCAGAAATGCTATCCAGGACCTAATAGATGATAAGGTTATTGAAAAGCCTCCCCCTAGACCAAATATAGTCAATAACCCCCTACCTCAAATCAATATGATTGAGGTTGATAAAAAATCTATGTACCCAAGTTCGAAATCAATAAACACCCTTACCATATATCATTGTTCCTTTCTCTCCATCTCGATCCATAAAAGAGCCTAGTTGCAATATGCTCTCTTGGGACACCATCCTGGGTAGCCAAAATACCTGTAACCTTAAAAAACCCACTTAGGTCGGTGGGGATGTCAGTCACCTTACTAGATCTGGCCGAGCCTACCAACCAAACCTGGAAAGAGGTGACCACTCCGGCAAAGATCAAGAAACAGATACTGGGGCAAAAATAGTGGAAGATACTTTGCTAGCTCAGATGAAGAAAACTCAGGCTAACATATCTATATGGGGCTTGCTTTGTGCTTCCAAAAGTCACCGTGATACACTGGCTAAATCTTTAAGTCAGGCGGTCATTCCTATTGAAACCTCCTCGAATGAGCTCACTCAGATGATCGGAAACATACACTTTGGGAATATGATTATGTTTACTGATCTAGATCTAACAAGGGAAGAAACCAACCACATTGATGCTCTCCATATCACTATGGGGGTCATGGAGAAAAGGATTCCCGAGTTCTAATAGATAATGTTTCTTCTTTGAATGTATGTCCCGCAAGCACTTTAGCCAAACTGTGAACAAAAATATCAGAGCTTGCTCCTTCATCGCAGATAGTAAGGGCATACTACAACACAAGTCGATGTATCATAGGGGTGGTCACTTTAATGATGACTATTGGGCCATTAACCATGCCAGTAGAATTCCATGTTTTGGACATACCAGCCACTTTCAGCCTATTATTGGGACGCCCTTGGATCCATGGGGTAAAGAGAGTAGCCTCCTCGCTGCATCAACGCGGCAAATTCATCCACGATGATCATATAGTAATTATTCTGGCTGATAAGATCGTGGAAAACAAGGAAAACGAGGACATCCCCATCCTCGAGATAGAGCATGATGACACGGGTATATTCCTTAGTGGCTTTGAGGTTATTCCTCAAGCTAGGGTCAACGCCATTGAATATGGGCAAGAAACTGACATCACCATGAAGAAAACCACATTCCTAGGAAACATGGTCCTTTTAAACATGTTTCGGAAAATGAATTATATGTCTGGTCTGGGTCTCGACAGAAATCAGCAAGGACTTGTTAATTTAGTCCAAGTTGAACTCAAGTAATGTATCCCTCCTTTTGGTCTAGGATACAAACCTACTCCAGTTGAAATAGCCGCAGTTATGAAAAAGAAGGGTGAGAAAATTAAGGCAAAAAGAGAAAAGCGTCCTTACGAATATCCTCCTCTCCAACCATATAGAAAAACCCTAAATGGTTACTTTGTAAGGAAAAGGGAAACAGAAGTCTATCTCATGTTTCCTGAGCCCTGGCTAGACCAAAATGGGAAAAGACACCCTGGCTGGGAAATCTTTGAAGATGTTAGTCTCGTCATAGATAAAATGAAACTGGTTACCTTGGAACCCCGTAGTACTGCATATAAGACTGTCACAGTTGAAAATACTTGGTCTATAGACCAAGACGATTATGCCCTGGCCCTGTTACATGACGAATGTCTGGAAGAAAATTTCTTAGGAATGATAGATGGAGGTGCTAATTATGAAAAACTCCCCGCTGAGTTTGAATCTATCACTGATAAGCCTTTGCAGAACTGGTACACTATGACCGGCCCGCTCTTGACAACTGCAGATCTGGTGGACCGCTTCGGATATACTATTCCCCATCCTTCCTCTAGCTTTACGGATTGGTCATCTACCGATCGGCTCCCTAAAATTGAGGATCTCAAACCCCATGTCCTCAATAATGTAAATAACCCTGTACAGTTTGCTATTAATGATAATTTGAATGTCTTTGCTTATTCCTTAGTTGTACCTACATTAAAAGACTCATTAATTAACTTTAATGATGAGTCATTTGATGAAATGAACCCAAAAGATAAAAATTACTTGCTTGAGCTCATAAAGTCAGTCGAGCACCAGGAAAAACATCAATCAACAGCATATGAAGACTTCTCTACCATCAACCTGGGGCTGAACAACGAAACTAAAGAAATCAAAATCGGCAGCTACCTACAAGGCTCTGAAAGAGTAGCACTAATTGACCTCCTCAAAGAGTTCGTGGACATATTTGCTTGGTCCTACGAAGATATGCCTGGGTTGGACCTAGCCATTGTTGAACACCGGATCCCTACCTATCCAGATACTCGGCCAATCAAACAAAAGGTCCGCCGAATCAAACCAGAATGGTCACTACAAGTAAAGGAAGAAATCATGAAGCATCTATATGTCAAATTTATCTGGGTAGTAGAATACCCGATCTGGCTATCCAACATAGTGACTGTTCCCAAGCCCAACGGGAAGGTTCGGATCTGTGTAGACTTCCGCGACATCAATAAGTCATCGCCCAAGGATGACTTCCCTCTACATAATATTGATATTGTGGTAGATGCCGTTGCTTCACACAAAATAAGATCTTTCATCGGCAGCATGCTGGGCTATAATCAAATCAAAATGGTAGCAGAAGACCAGGAAAAAACACCATTTACCACCCCCTGGGGAACCTACTGCTATAATGTCATACCATTTGATCTAAAGAATGTCGGGGCTACATATCAAAGAGCTGCCACCGCCCTCTTCCACGACATGATCCATAAAGAAGTCGAAGTCTACGTTGACGACATGATCGTGCACTCCAGCGATGCCAACGGTGCTAATATCAAAGACCTTCGAAAATTCTTCGAAAGGTTAAGGAAGCATCAGATGAAGCTTAACCCCACCAAATGCACATTTGGGGTTACAAAAGGCAAGGTCCTAGGATTCATGGTGACTGAGAAAGGCATCGAGATCGAGCCAGCCAAAATTAAAGCCATCATAGAGATGCCACAGCCAAAAACTCCAACAGAAGTCAAGGGCTTCCTAGGCCGATTGCAATATATCAACCGCTTCATTAGACATCTGACTCCCATGTGTGAGCCCCTATTCAAACTCTTAAAGAAAAATACTGATCAAGTCTGGGATAAGAAATGCCAACTAGCCTTCGAAAAAATAAAAGTGTACCTTACCAATCCACCTGTGCTAGCTCCTCCTCATACACATAAACCTCTCCTTCTATATTTAACCGTCACAGACACATCAGTAGGGGCTATGCTCGCCCAAGAAAAAGAAAATTCCTACATTGAAAATGTCATCTACTTCATAAGTAGGAAGCTGCAAGGAAGCGAACTAAATTATTCAACATTGAAGAAAAGTTGCACCGGCCTCGTCTGGGCAACGCAAAGGCTCAAAACTTATCTACAAGGACGATCCATCAAGCTCATCTCCAGGATGGATCCAATAAAATACATCTTCGGCAAGCCATCACTGTCCAGCCGACTGGCTAAATGGTCATTTCTCCTGAATGAGTATGATATCACCAATGTCAGCATAATTGCAGACCATTTAGCTGATCTACCCTTAGAAGCAGAAGATGCAGCTGAGCCCAGTTTCCTAGATGAAGGTGTCCTGGAAATTGCTGACCATGACGCCAACTAACAAATGTTCTTTGATCCAGCAGATTCCCACACCCCATTGTCCATAAGGTTGGAGTTCGAATGCTCGAACAACACGGCTGAATACGAGGCTTATATTGCCGGTCTAGAAGAAGCCCTTTGTAAAGGAGCCAAAGACTTGGAAGTCTACGGGGACTCCACCCTAATCATAAACCAAGTCGAAGGAAAATGGAAGACCCAGGATATCCTCAGCTGCAGCTCTATCACGCCAAATTGACAGCACTCGCCACCAAATTTGATAATATCTCGTTTCATTACTTGCCGCGAGATAGAAATCAATTTGCTGATGCCTTAGCCAATGTCCAAATTCCCACGGAAACTAATGTCCAACCTTTTATAGTTGGGAAAAAGGTCACTCCAGCATTTTGCTTCAAAATCAATGCTGCTCCTGAAACAGATCACAAGCCTTAGTATTCAGACATAATAAATATGCTTCAGAAAGGAGTCTATCCTCCCTGCCAAGACAAAAGGGGGAAAGTCTCCCTACGGAGATGGGCATCACTATTCGTATTCAGCGGTGGCAGCCTGTACAAGAGGCATTATCAAGGCCTAAACCTACTATGCCTCGATCAAGCAAAAGCCGAGTAAATCATGGACCAGCTTCATGGTGGTACCTGTGGGCAACATATGAACGGGCATATGCTATCCAAAAAAGTCATCCGGCAGGGGTACTATTGGAACACATTAGAAACTGACTGTATTCGGTGGGTATGCCATTATGGACAAATGCCAGCGTTTCGCAAATATGCAGCACGTGTGCACAATAATGCTCAAATAGGCTAGAGGGGGGGTGAATAGCCTATTTTGCCATTTTAAAAACTTTTCTTTTGGATATACATAAAGTGAAGTTTGGTTGGCAAATATAGTTTATCAAGTTGAGTATGTCTGCCGGTAGAGACTATCGGTAGACTTTCTCAAAGCAGAAGTAATAACTCTGCCGATAAACTGTTTAATCAAATCAAAAGCCTGATAAAAGATTTGTATAGCGGAAAGTAAAGAGGCTATGATTTGGAGAAGTCAGAAGTGGCTGTACACGAATATATGTCCAAAACAACAACACACTTATTTCTTCTTTCAAATGCAGGTTTAGGAGATCAACTAGAGAATGGCTTTTCTAAGGATAAATCATTTATAAAAAGCTCATAGATATATAAGGACTGAGAGATAAAGTATTAGGAAGAATATATGAATTTATTCAAAGATAAATTACATATATATTACATCAGTCGAAATAATCTATGTCCAGTTTTCTGGCTTTGTCTTCCTAAGTCTCAATCCTTACTTAATTATCCATTCAAGGATCTTTAAGTTGCAAAGGACATTAGGAGGTGAAACCAAGAAATGTTATGAGAAGGAAGGCATTCTTAAGGTTGTTCAAATATAAAAATATATCTGAACGATTGAGTGTAAAACACTCGACCTTCCATGATGATCGATAATTGCACAATCAACAGCATTTGTATAGGAATACAAATTTGAAGATATGAATGCAATATCTACAAACAGCTCTTCATTTTCCTCAGACATTGTCTAACATCAATCTTCAGATCTTGATCTCTGCCTACTGAAGTTTCTGATCATTTTCTCCTCTTTTCAAGCTTTTCTTCCTAGCAATCCACTGAAGGTGTTTTGCTAAGAGTTGGATGAGTTCACTGCAATCTGTTGTAGAAATCAGAGATACGTTGGTGAAGACAATCTCTTTGAAGATTTCTTTTCTATGAAGTTCTTGAGTAGATTGAGTTACTCGTTGCTCACAGTGTATCGTTTGATAATCTTAGACGTAGCTTACACCGTCACTAAGTCTCTACTTAGTTTTCTAAGTTCCTCTCTGTGTTTATTGAGCAGGAGAGAGGGTTTATATAGGCGAGAATCAATATGATCGTTGAGAGATGAAGACTTGAAGATTTCTATCCGTTGGAGATGTAGTGGTTGAAGACTATCGGATAGAGATCTTTTGTTCATAAGATCTTTGACTGTTTGGAGCAGAGATTTAGTCCTGTAGATCTTGGAACTCGTTGTCTGTCAACTATGTTGATAGATCTCTGAAGAGTAGGTCTGATGTCTGTTGCACTGTCAGGTGGCCTGTTCAATAAAGTAATTGTTTTTTTTATTTTAACAGACTACTTGAGTGAGAAAAAGTCTTGTTAGCTTTGAGTATATCAGGCTTTTTGAGGCACGGACATATTTATCTTGATTAGATCAGCTTCTTGACTTTTCTCTGTAGTACGTGCAGATTTTAAAGTCTGCCGATGGAATGCTTTGAGCCAGTGGAAACAAGTCTTTAGATTCAGGAGAACTGATGTCTACCGGTGAGAGCATTATAACTTGTAGCATGTCTGCCGGTGATGAGTCTTAAGAATATTCTGATCTATTATCACTGAAGGCTGTTTGACATAGCTACAGGTCATCCGGTGCTGAGTGCATTCTAAAGTGTTGGTCTGTTTTGATCATCATATAGGAAGGTAGGACTAGATCAGGTCACACCTAATCTAAGACCTATGTGAAATCATGCAAGTTGCCACACTAACCGGTACGCAGACCTTTTAGCCACTTGTGATGATTCACTTGTAATGGGGGCAAGCAATTCAACATATATAGAATATGCAAGGTGATAATTAAATTATCAAGAAGCATTTTCCAATAATCAACAGTATTCAGCGGTGGCAGCCTGTACAAGAGGCATTATCAAGGCCTAAACCTATTATGCCTCGATCAAGCAAAAGTCGAGCAAATCATGGACCAACTTCATGGTGGTACCTGTGGGCCACATATGAACGGGCATATGCTATCTAAAAAAGTCATCCGGCAGGGGTACTATTGGAGCACATTAGAAACTGACTGTATTCGGTGGGTATGCCATTGCGACAAATGCCAGCGTTTCGCAAATCTGTAGCACGTGTCCCGCATATCTTATATAACTCCACAGCCCCCTGACCCTTTTCAACTTGGGGAATTGACGTTATAGGCCAAATTCATCCGAAGGGATCCAATGGCCACGAATATGTTCTGGTAGCCGTCGATTACTTCACGAAGTGGGTGGAAGCCTCTTGCTATAAAATTCTAAATGTTCGAAAGGTGTCTGAATTCATTCGGACCAACATCATATACCGATACGGGGTACCTTTCGTGATCATCTCCAACAATGGCACACACTTTGAAAGGGACGTGAATCGTCTACTCGACGAATTCAAGGTCAAAAGGCATAAATCCTCCCCCTACCGACCACAAGTCAATGATTCCGTTGAAGCAGCCAACAAAACACTGGAAAACATTATCAGAAAAATGGCTGATATAGGAAGAGACTGGCCAAAAAAATTACCACTAGCCCTTTGGGGCTACCGCACTTCAGTTCGCACACCCACTAGGGCTACTCCCTATTCTCTAGCCTACGGCATTGAGGCAGTGCTGCCCATGTGAAATTCCATCATTAAGAATAATGATGGAATCAGGCATATCAGAAATTGACTAGGTCAAGGGGCGATATGAAGAATTGGCCCTGATTGACGAACAACGGCTACAAGCCCTGGAACACAACCAAGCATATCAAAGGCTAATAGCCCGAGCCTTTAACAAAAAAGTCAAAGGCTACGACATCCATGTTAGAGACCTGGTGCTTCGCAAAAAATCCCCTAGTTATGTTGGTACTAGGGAAAAATGGAAGTCTCCCTGGATAGGACCATATGTTGTCAAAGAGATCCAGTCAGGAGGTGCAGTACTACTTACAAACCAAGAAGGGGAGGATCTTGTTCAGCCCTTCAACCTCGACAAGATTAAAAGGTACTATGCGTGAGCCGAAAACATCTGACAATTGCTTCCCTCTCTAGCTCGCTAGGTTGAAAACCCGAAAGGGCGGCCTAGGCAAAAATTAGAGCATAAAAAACTACAAAAAGGAGAAATAAGGGCCCACTAGGTTGAAAACCCAAAAGGACAACCTAGACAAAAATTAGAGCATAAAAAGATAAAAAAAAAATCAGGAGAAAAGGAGAGGGAATGCAGTTTCTGAATCCCTAGCATCCGACCTCCAGCATGCCAAAGTCTTCAGCATATGTAGAGTCTTGACTAACTACAAGAGAAAAACCACGACAAAAGCTCACATAAAATACCAAAATATAATGTAATATAGGTCCTATGGTGCAACTTAGGAATAATTGCCTAAGACATTTTAGATTATGCATTTATTACCTGTACATTTTGTCTATTCCTACTTGTTATCTATATCCCCTTTGTTTCCCCCCAAACCATCCTTTTTTCAACCTCAGTCCCGAAGCGGTCCATCAATGCCTGCGACGTCCGCCCAGCCGAGACCATATACTTCTTCTGCGAGGCACAGAAGAGGCTCCAGTCTCACCAGCATGAGAACCCCCAGAAGTTTCCTCATCTTCTTCATCATCAGCGTCCCCATTATCCTGAATAGCAGGACGAAACAGACCAGCACCATCATCCCTGTGGGTTGTGCTCCGTCTGTCAACCTGAGGGGGAGGAACAGCCTCATCTGCTTGCCAGGGATTGTTCCGTCGGCTTACATTGCTTCGATGAGGAGGTGCATTGCTGGAACCTACCTCATTCAGATCAGGAGCCACTAGCCCCGAGCTCTCTATATCCTCGCCTATCTTCATCAGGCGAGCATCTATGCCGCTGCTTATTCGACGGCCCAGTATCCGCCTCAGTACTCACCTAATCATGCGGTAATTCCCCTCAGCAGCCACAATAATCCATGACAAATATTCATGGGAAAGGAGCATATAATCAGAATAGGCATAAGCCACCTCCAGCGAGTCATAATCAAGCTGCTATATATTACGGATAAGGGTGCCCAAGTCCCTATCCATCTCCAGCTCTGCAGCCACATGACAGCTCGTATTAGGGATGATTTGCTCCCTGCTGAATTGGCGCAAGACCCTGTCCGTCCGATAAAAGGAGGTACGCTCAATACCCGACAAAATGACTTGGGCATAGACCCCGGTATACATGAAAAAGCGGTGGATCTGCCAGTGGCTGATAACCCATATTATTTCCATGGAGCCTCTGCGTAAGAAATCCTCAACCTAGTCGGACTACGAGAAATTCGTCTGGGTATAATGGCCACGAGAGCCATAGAGCCCAGGATCATACCATACTCCCGCTATCATTGGGCCCATCACCCAGTTGAAATGCTCCTCTAGCCACATATGGATCAAAAGAGGGCTACCTGAAGGGAACAACTCATCACTAGTCGCATAGGCATCCATGCCCGACATGGTCTCCGCCAGAATCACCGGGATAATATTCACCCAGCGGTCCCAAGCCTACAATACCAGGTCCACGACCTGCACATCAATATACCCAGGTCGGCCCACCAGCATGTACCGTCCCATGAGGCAAAGAAAAAGAGACGACAACCGGCGTCGTAGATAAATTAAATCATCTTCCTTGTACTCCGTATAAGCACCGGGAAGGACGGTCAAATCAAAGTTTACTCCATTATAAACACCTGGAGTACCTTCGTTGGTTGTGCGAAAAAGCTCCCTTATTGCCATGTAAGGAAGCCTCCGTGGAGAAGGCACGACAATAGGTCCAGTAGCTATCATCCCCACCATGGCGCAGTATTCCTCAAAGGTGGGGCACATTTCATTCATGCCAAAATTGAAAAGATGGTCTTGAGGCGACCAGAACCTGGAGGCTCCCCGCAGCATATCCCAATTTATATAAAGGGTCTACCACTACAACAGACACCTGTACCCGTAAATATGCTCAAACCAGTCCCGCTCATCTGACTGCAAGGAGAGGACCCAAAAGTCCAGGACATTCTCGTAAATCTCTATTTCTAAAGCTGTATGAGTTGGTACGGCCATCTCTGGACAAAAGCAAAAAATTTATCTAACAAAAGAAGGGGAAACTGAGCAAAAAGAGAGATCAAAAGACTGAGAAGGAGGAAAAAAGGCAAGCTGGTGATGAAAATAAACACTGCCCCGGCTCTCCATTTATACTAAAAAAACTGAAGAAGCGGACGAATTCTGAGCACAGTGCTGATCAGTGCATGAACAGGAACTGAACAGGAAAAGGGTCTGGCGCCGCCAATACTCCTTCCTGGCGCGGCGCCCACATCTCATATGGGTGGCGCTAGGATCTCAACCACTGTTCTCCAAAACTGCCTGGTATCCCGGTTTTTGGCCCCGACCGCCCCATGTTTGAGCACGGGAAATGGAAGAAATTGCAGGGGCTACGCAAATAGCCTCGCCTGCAATTCAAGAATATCAAGCACAGGAAGAGGTGGCTGCCTCTTCCCCCACATAATTCCAGAAAAGCCCACTTTTAAATCCGAAGGTGTATTTTCTGAATATCCATTCATAAATCACAGTGTGTCATTACCCGAAGATAATGGTCTAGCTTTCTTTTATGCATGAAATATTGCGTCTGCATTTTTAAATCCTTGCATCATATAAAAATTGCATTGCATACAATATATATGTACATAATATGGTACAAGAAAAAAAAATCATCAGCAAAAGAAAAATGCTACAAAAAAAATTAAATGCTTAAAAGAAAGAGAAGGCAGGGAAAAGAAAGATACCTCCCAAGCCGGAGCAAATCCATTGAGAGTCGGCGAGTCGTTGCGGCTGGCTCTATCCATAGAGGCATATAGCTCAGCCAGGCCCGCCTGCCCCGAGTCATAATCGGCAACATGATCCAAATCCCTCAAACACCCCAGGAGGGAAACTCTCAAAAAAGTGGATGAGTTGGCGAAAAGAGACGATCCAAGAAAAAAGAATAAAAATGCTCAGGCAACGCGGGCTACGACCTCGCTATCATCCTCCAGAAGCCACTTCCTTACGCTGCCGATAAAGCTCATCTGCAGATTTATATTCGGACTCGAAGCCCAAGAGATCTTCCACCACGTCGTGGTGGTGACGGAGGGTATAGTCCGGTACCAGAGTCCTACCGATACTGGTAGGGATGTCTGTGATCGCAGCAAAATCACATGGGGTCATAGTCGCCTCCCCCCAGCTGAAATGAAATGTATGGGTGGTATCCCACCAATAGTCCCTCAACACATCAAAGATGGACAAAAAGCTGCGGAAGGGACGAAAAGCCCGCAGAAATATGCTAAATCCGGAGGACTCTACCAGAACTCGTGTCGTCTTGGGCATCAAATTATATATGTCCAAAGCATTGGTACAACTCGTCCGAATCCAGATCAGTGGTCTGCGCATCTGAAAAAGAGAGAAAAAAAAAAAGCAGCATATCAGCATCAGGAAAAAAGGAGGAAAAGGGGAAAAGGTAAGATTCTTATCTTTTTAATCTCCTGCGCATATCATTAAAATAAGCAGGTTGCATACATTGCATTTCGCATAATAAAATTTAATTGCATCTTTGCATTCATAAAAAAATATTGCATTCATGCATTTCCAGAAAGAAAAAAAAGAGAGAAAGAAAAAAAATATTTTAGCATTCCTGCATAAAAAAATGTTGCATTTTTGCATTCAAGAAAAAAATTAGTTATTATATGCATCTTTTGCATCAAAACAAAAAAAAGCATCTTTTGTATTCAAAAGGAAAGAAAAATATTTTGGCATCCTTGCATAAAAATTATTATGTTGCATCTTTTGCCTTCATAGAAAAAAAAGTGTGTTTTTCAGAAAAGAAAAAAATATGTGTGTTGCATCCAAAAAAAAAAAGATCACATGTTACATATATTGAAAAATGCCCATACGACATTTTAGCAAGCATCTAATGAATTTTCTATGTCGCATTTGCACTTCCATAAAAATGATATATGCATGCATTAGCCATTCATCATTTGCATTTATTTTCTAAATAATTACAATTTATATATATATATATATATATATATATATATATATATATATATATATATATATATATATATATATATATGTTGAAAATCTTGAAGAAAATATTTCCATGGCATTTATTTCTGCAGCATGCGCATTAATAAAATGAATATTATTGCATGGAATATTCCTGTGACATTTTGCATACATCTGGAAAATATACCCGAAAATGTATCAACAAAAAAAATGCATCATATTTCCAAAAAGTCTATTTCATAAGCATGCATCATATTAAAATATTTTTCAGTCTAAACATGCATCATGTAGCCAAGTTGCATCAATAATATAAAATTTGCATCGCAGAGTCAAATAGTGCCAACTATTCAAATTATGCATCGCAAAATTAAATCACATGACCTTCATAGATAAACTGCCAAATTATATTATTATAGCATATAAATTGCATGCATAAGCATCATAAGCAGAGTCAGGTATGCTCCAAAAACCCAAAACAGCAGAAAAATCTAGCAGATCTGAAAAATCATTCAAGTGGGTTTGAGGAAAAGAAACTTATAGTGGGATTCGAAAGATTTGACACATGAGTGTTCTGATCGCGAAGAAGGTTACCCCAGTCATCTTTAGAATAATAATATCTGACGTGGTTTCGGATCAAATGAGGAAGTTCCTTCCTCTCTTCGCCCGATTCCGGATGCATTGGAGCCTTTCCCTTCAGAGATCTTGAGGAAGATGCCATCTGTCAAGCAAAACACGCAAATTGGCATAAGAAAATTGAGAAAAGAAGGGAAAATGAGAAAGAAAGCTTTAGCAGCAACAATGGAGAAAGAACGAAGGAAAATGAAGAAGCAGTGAACTGCTTCTGCTTCTGCTTTGCTTGTCACTTATGAAAAGAAGAAAAGGAAATTTTCCTTTTACCCCTCCAAAGTTTAAAAATTCGGCACTAAAGTCCTTAGGTTTCCAAAAGTTGCAAAAGGGCCTCTAAAGCTTAAAGGAAAGTTAACAAAGTTAACTTTGTTAACAAAAATTGACATCCATTCATCCAAAATCAAAGGAAAGCTCATATCCCCAGCAAGTCAGCCGTAAAATGATCAAGAAAGCAAAAAAATAGCAGCAACAAAAGAAAACTCAGCAACAAAGGTGAGATCAAAAGAAAAAAAATTGCAATGAAGGAAAAAAAATGCAATGAAGGAAGAAAAAAAATTCAATGAAGGAAGAAAAAAAATGCAATGGAAGAAAAAAAATGCAAGCATGAAGGAAGAAAAAAAAAATGCAATGTAGGAAGGAAAAAAATGCAAGCATGCAATGTGAGAACCCGAAACCTACTTGTAAAACTTGTCTTCTATACTTTCTTAACATGATTAGAAGGTGTGTTTAACATGCTAGAAGTATCCCTAACATGTTTGACTTGATTGTGTTCCTTGATCGAGTCGTTATTGTCGTATCGAACTCTTATTGCCTTGCATGCTCTAGTTTGGCTTGTTCTTGCTCGGGCTTTGATCTTTTGGGACTTAGCTAAGACCTTGAGAGACTTTTATCATTGTTAATTGACCCTTAGTACTCATTCCATTGCTTCTTTGAGTTGTATATGCCTCGTGTGCGTTATACGTTCAATTTTGGACCTGTTTGACCTAACGTTTGGCCTGAGGAATTGTTCCAACCTACCACCCGAACGCTTAGGGCATTGTTCGGCCCTATGAACCGAACATATTGAAGGAAGTTCGGCCATCACAACCGAACTGAAGGATTTCCAGCATGACGGGAATTTTCTGCAACATTGGTTGATTACACTTCTACCCTTACTAAACCTCTATCATTAGAGACTTTAATCCTTTGTATTAGAACCTTATTAGTCTAATCTAAGCCTAATCAAGATTTTTAAACCTCTTTCCATAACTCATCTTGTGACAAGTGTATTCCACTAACACTTAATTGAGCTGATCTCTTCTACATCAGTTGGAGACTTCTCTTTACGATTCATTTCTTCTCTTCTTCTTCCTTGGTCTAGAGAGAGCTCGTGCGTGAGAGTCTCGGTGAGATAGTTGTAGACACCCCAATTTCGTACCCCTGGTATGTGACTGACATAAAATATCAAGAACTGTTAAAACTTAACAAATGTCAAGTTACAGGAGTTAAAAATGCGAAAGGAAAAGCAGGATGCGCGAAACAGTGAACTGCAGGGGGTGAAAATGCAAAAAATGAAAGTTGAATAGTGTGCTTGGTGCCGCACCAAGGGTTGCCTTGGCCGCACCAAACCTTCCACTGTAGCTTGTCTCAGAATGAAAAGGTACAAGGTTTGAAGCTCATGGTACAAGTCGTTGAAGCTGCTGAACAAACCAAAGAATTCCAGCCGAGTCCCGGCTCCTCGACTATAAATAGAAGCCTCGGCCTCTCATTTCAGTTGTTCATTTCCGTGATTAAAAATCGCAACGAAGCTCTGCTCCTTCGTCTTCGACGATAATATTAGTACGAGAGGTGCGAGATAGGTGAGTGGAAGCCCCTAAAATCTCCAAACCCCGTCCAAACTCCGCCAAAATAAAAACCCATAGGTTATAAGTGATCCCTAGCCTAGTTGTTAGGTATCCACCTCACTTCCCCGGCCCAAAAATCCCAAAGTAAGCCGTTACTCTGCCCGAGTAACGAGCTGAAAAGTCAAAAAACTAAGCCGTGGTTCCGCCCAACCAAAAAGGCCAAAACCTACCCAAATAAGCTGTCATTCTGCCCAAGTTGACAAGCTCAAAGTCTCAGAAATAAGCAGTCACTTTGCCCAAATCAAAACAACAACCACACAACAAACAACAAAAGACTCCCTCTCCCTGAAGGACAGAGCGAGCACACCACCGCTCTAAAAGGTAAAGCCTTTAAGGGCGTTGTTTATTTTATTTATTTATTTTCCTGTCTTTTATTTATTTTTAAAGTTGTTATTTAAATCCGGCACAATATAGCCAATATAAGCCGTTGTGCTGCCCGGATTAGAATAGGCAATAGTATGTAAAAGAGCCGTTATAATGGCCAAATATTCTTAAATATGTTTGTAATTATTGTAAGGAAATGGCTGCAAGTCCGTAAATAATGTAGCCATGGATGTATTTGTTTTAATTTCCTGTCTTTTAATGCTCTATTTATTTGCTAAATAAATATAACAATAAGCATACTTCAGCCAAAAACCATTTTTGAGACCGAAAGGGCGAGTTGGGTGCCTAGCACCTTCCCAACTCGTAACTTAGCCTCCGAACCCGTTTTCTTTTTCTCTGGTTTATTTTTCTTTTCTTTGGTTTTGCTTTATTTGCCTTAAAATAAAGATGGCGACTCTAAAACTTTCAGATCCAGTGGGGCCTCGCAACATTCCTTCTTTGCACTTTCCCGTTCTCCCCTAAAAAAGGGAGAAATGGGAATGGAAGGGTGATGCATTCCCATATCCTGGTATCCCCTAAATAAGGGATAACTTGATGCGGGAAACCCAAAGCTCCCATAGTGATCTGAACGGGCCATAAGGCTATTTTTAATAAAATCCATAGTGGGGGCGTCGCAATATCTTTTTTTGCACTTTTCCGTTTTCCCCAAAAAAGGGAAAATGGGAATGAAAGGGTAATGCATTCCCATATCCTGGTATCCCCTAAAAAAGGGATAACTTGATGCGGGAAACCATAAGTTCCCATATTGGATACAAAATCCACTAAAGGCAACCGAGGCACATTCCAACGTGCTAACATAGACAGCACTCCTCTCGCACTTTTGATTTCGTCTTCCCCTAAACAAGGGAGGGTGGAACGAGAGCAGTGGTGTCCCGCATCCACGCCGCACCCTATCCAAGGGCGCGGGCGCGGAGCACATCCCTGGACCTCACAAAGGTGGCGACTTTGTTGGGAGTTGTTTTATTTTAAATAAAATGGAGGGCTCGACTCGTAAAATAAAACTTTTTTGTTTTTATTTGTTTCTGGCTGCAGTATGCTTGTTATATTAATTTACGCATTTGAATATAGTGTTCCTATACATCCGTGTCTATATTTGTGGATATGATCCTCCATCTTGCAGCAGTTTCGTTCCGATAACTGTTACAGGTGTGTTTAAGAATATTAAAAAATATAAAAAAATATATATAAAAAAAAAAAAAAAAAAAAAAAATATATATATATATATATATATATATATATATATATATATATATATTATATTGCAAATAAATTCCGGGCAGCACAACAAAAAAGCCGGGGCTTTATTTTACTTCCGGCTCTATATTATTATTTCTTTCAGCTTATTTTCCTTTTTTCATTTTATTCTGTACAATTATACATATCTGCATTCATTCTGTCATTTTATTTTGGGGACATAGGACCAAAATTTGTAATTAATAGGGATAGATAGTTTCCCCACTTTTCTTTCTATTTCTTAAAATGGTGTGATTGCTTGCTTGCGCTAAAAAATAAAAAGCCGAGAAAATCCACACATAACAGCAAGACAGGCTATATATGCTTTATTTTTCTGTTCATATATCTGTAAATAAATAAAGACTTTACTGCTTTTTAGATACCGCACACACGTGCACGCATATAGATATATTCCGAACTGTTACCCTACACCATGGCCAGCCTACCCCCCTGCATAAGCCAACGTTAGAATGCATATAGTTTTTCAGGACACTTCACAGACCGACCGGTTTTTGCATCTTTGAATTGTGGGTCAGCCCCTGTCAAAAAAAAAAGGTCAAAAAATATACCAAAAAAAAATCGCAAGTTCAAAAAAAAAAGGAAATATATATATAGTAAGTGCGCACAAAAAAAATAATAATATAAGTATAAATATAAATAATAAACAGGGGCTGACTTATAATTCTCAGATGCTCGACCTAGACCATTTCGAATGATGGATCCTAGAAAGAGTATAGGCCCTTCGCATGGGACGATCCGATCTGAGAGTCGAAAGAGTGGAATACGTTGGTCCTATACTCTGGAGAAAGAATCCACTGTTCCAGGAAAAGTCCTGAGACTGTCAAAATAAAGTGGGTGTTTATCCGGTCAATTGTAGGAAAAAATATATATATATAATAATAATAAAATACTAATAAAAAGGCACGCTGTACTCCAAGCCCAGACAACCTCCAGCCATCCTTATGATACCTCAAAAAACCCCCATTTTCTCTCGAAACGGCCGAATTTGGAAGCGAGAACAATCTTGCCGGTTGATCTGAGGAAAGTAGTGAAAGTAGAAATCGATCGAGGGTATCGGTTTCGGATCGAGCGAGGCGAGAATCGGTTCGGTGGAGTGCAGATCCGAGCAGAATGGCAGCAAAGAACAAACAAGCTATAACGGGAGATAGCGACAATTGGAACGGCTGGGAACTAGAAGGGGAAACTCCTGCGTATGCACCTCCTCCTGGGCTTGAGGTTTGGTTAAGAAAGGAACTGGACACCCATGCAAAAAGAATAATGGATCAGGTGGTAAGTGACCTTTGGGCCGGAAACTCTTGCCATTTTCTCACAAAGGCCAAAATTCCGAATATGCTCTAATACTTCCCACTCTCTGAAATAAACTCCCCTGATACCACAGAAAATATCATTTTCCAAGCCTCCAAACAACCATCAAATGCCAGCTACCAACCCGGTGATGACCTCCTTGCTCAAGGAAATATGATTTCCGATACCCATAACTCTAACCCATATTCTCCAGAAATCAGCCTTGATCCTCCCCACCTGAATGCCTATTACCACGGCCAAGAAAATCATTCCCCTTTTGATCCTTCAGATACCTATTTCCACATGATCCCGGGGAACTTAAAAAGAATCATTTGCATACCAGAAAAAGAATCCCTGGGCTCGGCAAGCTCGAAGCCAATTCGCTCAACTATATCCCCCAGCTCGGTTAATCGACCAAAACCCGATCTAGCCATATATCAAAGCCAAGGAGTCGAAAAGAAAGACATTACGATGACTTGCCTGCCCCACGATCCGAAATACTCCAAACATTGTGTGCCCATGGGATACTGAAACCCATGGATAATTACCGTCCACCCAAACCCTTGCCCATCACCTGGAACCATTCCCAGTTTTGTGAGTATCATCAATGCAGCGGTCATGTTACTGATCAGTGCTACATGCTCAGAGACGCCATTCAGGACCTCATTAACAACAAGGAAATTACGATGGCGGGTACGAAAATCTTTGAAACCAGTCAAGCCAAGGAGGTCTAAGAAAAGCAGGTTAGTCTAAATTAAATATGAATAAAGGTGTTGTAAAATACGTTGATCAATAAAGGAGTTTCCCAATAAGTGTTCAAAGGAGACAGCTTTCTGGGTATGATAGACAGAGGCGCTGATTATGAAAAGCTCCCAGTTGAGTTCGAGTTTATTTCTAATAAGCCTCTACAGAATTGGTACACCACGACCGGTCCGCTCCTGACACCCGCAGAGTTGGTAGACAGCCGGATATACTATCCCCGATCCTTTCCTAGCTTTCTGATTTGGTCATCTACCAATCCGCTACCTATAGTTGAGGATCCAAAACCCCAGGTCCTCAACAATGTAATAACCCCTGTACAATGTGCTTTTAATAATAATATAAATGTCTTTGTTTATTCCTTAGTTGCACCTACTTTAAAAGACGCATTAAATAATAATAATTATGATAATGAGTCATTTAATAAAATGGACCCAAAAGATAAAAATTATATGCTTGAGCTTGCAAAGTCGATCCGAGTACCGAGCGACGAGCCATTCATCGGCGATATCTTGAAGACCTATCCACTATCAACCTGGGGTTGGACAATGAAGTCAAAGAAATCAGAAATCGGCGGCTACCTCGAGGTCGAGGAAAGAAAGACACTCATTGATCTCCTCAAAGATTTCGAGCGTAGACATCTTTGCACAGTCCCTGAAGATATGCGGGCTGCCTAGATCCGGCTATAGTCGAGCACCGAATTCCCACATACCCGGATGCTCGCCTGGGTCGAACAAAAGCTCCGCCGTAGCATTAAGCGAGAATGGTCACTACAAGTCAAAGAAGAAATCATGAAACAACAAGTTTAACGTCAACTTCATTCGGGTAGTTGAATACCGACTGTCTGCCCAATATAGTGACCGCTCCTAAGCCCAACGGAAAGTCGAACTGTAGACTTCCGCGACCTCAACAAAGCGCCGCCAAAGATGACTTCCCCCGCCCAACATTGATATGTGGTAGATGCCGCCGCAGCTCACAAAGTCCGATCCTTCGTCGACGGATGCCGGGCTACAACCAAATCAAAATGGCAAAGAAGACCAGGAGAAGACCTCATTCACTACTCCTGGGACTTATTGTTACACTGTCATGCCATTGACTAAAGAATGCCGGAGCCACTTACCGTAGGGCTGCCACACCCCCCTCTTCCACCTACATGATCCACAAAGAGATGGAGGTCTATGTTGATGATATGATCGTGCATTCCAAATGACGCCTACGGTGCTCACATTAAAGATCTTCGGAAGTTCTTCAAAGACTCAGACTCCACGAGATGAAGCTTAAAATGTACATTCGGGGTTACGGAA
>CM028378.1:131981225-132045191 GCA_013146195.2 Codonopsis lanceolata
CAAAAATCAATATCCAAGGATGTCGGCAAAAAAGTTAAAATGACAAGCACCCCCCAAACTTATGATATCGAGAATAAACCATAAGAAGCATGTTTATACAAGGATGTCGGCAAAAAGTTAAAAATGACAAGCACCCCCAAACATGATATCGAGAATAAACCATAAGAAGCATGTTTATAACTACTTATTACAAACCAATGAGCATTCCGAACTTCCAATCATCACAAGTCTTTTAAAACATACAATGAGCGAAGATGTTCGAGAATAAATCATGAGGACAACCAACAACCAACATCGAGGATGAGAACAACCAATCATCGGATTACATAAGATCGGCTTGACATTATGACCACTTGCATCGGTGAACAACTTCATTAGTAGGTTCGGAACACTTGCGGAGGCGGCCGGCTTGATTTCACCTATTTGACTAGAATGAAGTTCGACCAAGCGGTGTCTTGGCGACCAAAGAGGAAAACGATGGCGGGCGAGAGAATGGCTAACTGAGCCTTAACCATGTGCAAGCTGTTCTTTGACAAAGGCAACGAGAAATGAGGCGATGGGATGTGCAAGAGGTTAGATATTCCAACGATTGAGAAGCAATGGGAGGAACTGACTGAGGGAGGCGATTGGGTGTGAGTGCTAGGAGTCCAAAGATGCGAGAAGCATATGGAGAAACAAGGGGCAAATTAACAACTCTATCACCAGTAATAATTTGAGAGAAATGAAGTGGTTCAAGAAGAGGTGACAAGCGTGTGGAAGGGAAAGGTTTGTAGCCAGACACAGTATCTTATAAATCGGGGAGGGAAAGATCAATGACCTTTTGTCTCCTCCGTTTAGCCATGGAAGAAATTTTTCTAACACATATAGCCAAAGTCAAAAGGGCCTTAGTCCCAATGAGATAAGGACCTTAGCATGTTCTTACGTGATTACATTGGAATTGGTGGAGGGGGACCAATTTGCACAACAAATTTTATGAAGAAATGCATATAGTGATGAGAGGCTGAGGTGCCAGAGAAGTTCCTTTAACAGGCCACTTAGATAATTTTCCACCTGTCATTTCAACTACACAAGTGTCCAGGTCTAGGTGAAAATCAAAAGGGCCAGAAGCAGGTGTGTGAAGGATTGAGTTAATGATTGAGGGAGAAAATTTATTCCACTTCCCTCTCACAAATACTTTCTCAAAGCTAGCATCGAGGGATTCTGATTCTCTTCTCAATGTTAGCATAGAATTCATGGATCAATTCCTAAAATATGGTGCGGCTAATGAAAGGGTGTCCATGAGTCCTCATCGATAAAAAAAAAGATGTGAGATTATATGTTTGTAAAATTGAGGACACAACATTTCTTTCATCTATAATATTCTTATAAATATTATATCTAGCAGGAGCAGCCTTGGAGATAAATTTTGAAGAGAAGGGGGTACCCAATGATTTTGCGTGTTTGCATGTTGCAGCATTGGGTGCAACATTGGAACCGGCAAGTCTGCTTCTTGTGATACGCACATGAATTTCTTCTGAGTCTTCACTATCTTCAGGAGACCCCTCTTTTCCCTCGAAGTTCTTATCAGAACTATCATCAAATTCCAGAAGAAGCTGGGTGGCTTGGCATACTCTGGTGAGGCGGCGATTGAGACGGACCAGATGGAGAAGAAAACGCCTTCTTCAGTTTGACTAAATTCTCAGTCACAGCAACATCTTCATCAGAGATTGTAATGTCATCGCTTGAGGCAGAGGGGAAACTTACTTCCACAACCCGTAGGTGTTTTTCGAAGGAGGAGATGAGTCAGGGAACACAATCGAGGCGAGGAATAGGATAATCATCGTCTTGAATGTCATCTGAACATGAGTAGGTGTAGGAGATGCTGGTGGAGAAGATGGCTCTTGTACAGGGGGAATTGAGCCGACTGGAGGAACAAAATCTACATCATCTGGATCGCTTTCAATTTCAACAGATTCCTTAAAAATTCCTGGCTCAACCTTGTTTTTCTTTGCCGCTTGAACATTCGATACAGATTGATTCTCATAGTTTGTCGGAATTCCTCGTTGTCTTTTCGATCGACGTGTGCTAGGGTTACCGATTTTAGGTAACCCAGATAAATCCCCTGGATTATCGACGTCAATTTCATTCCCCTTTTCGCCCGGAAGAATCACTGTAAGAGGTTTGGGGAAAGATTGAAAAACGACCATTGCTGTAGTTGGGTTTTCAGGTGATGAATGAGAGATGATTGTAGCTTCATTTGTTGCTACATCAGGTCTTGTGAATTTAGGGTTCGACGAAGAGGAGGCCATTTGAGGATGTTAGGTGGAATATGGATGAAGTGAACAAAGAGAGCCGAAATTTGGATGGTGAGATAAGATTGAGTAGATCAGGAGAATGAGAGAATCGTTTGGTGTGACTGTTTCTTAGAGAAAACAACACTAATCCTTCCACTAATTTGAAATTAGCCGTTAAGTCATTAATGAGAGAAGGTGAGGAGACCCAAAATTAGAAAATCACATTTCAAAAATATGGATAAAAAATCAAGTGCTAACAGTCTAAAAGAGATAAGAGAAAAATTTGCTGTTATGAACATGAGAGATATGAGGAGAATAAATTTACAGTCCAAATCTGATTTCAAAAGAAATTTTGAATTCATCATGTATTTTAAGAATACACAAGTCATACTTAACCAAGATTGAAACCACACAAGTTTGTCAAACACTGACAATAAAACCAGTTCAGATTCTCATGAAGATCACAAAAGTTTAGGCTGACCACATAAAATATTGACTTTGTGAACTAGAAGCAAAAACATGCACCAATTGGAGAGAAAGAACCTTAGGAGGCTGATATTCAATAACTATATGACCTAGAAAACATGCCTAAAGAATTCAGAAGAGATAATCAAAGGAAAGAATGCAACCACACACATGTGATATGTCTAGATCATCGAATGCGGTTCCCGAATGTTCTTTGCAATGGAAAACACATTCGCCAAAATTGTGATCTTATGTCCAAATTTTCATTTTCTTTCACCAAATTAACACAACTACTCCCATACTCATCGTATGTACTTTATTTCCCTATGAGAATGGCTTTACTTTATTTCAAGCTTAATTTGACAGACACCACTAGGAACCTTTCACACTATTTACCAAGGGTAGCAACTTTACTTATTGATCAACCCATGAAATTCGAGAATTCATAGTCCCAAAAGAAAGATGCCACAACCTTGTTCATAGGTAGCTCTTTTCCGTTAGTTAGCTTTCACACTTTGTCAATTAAAATGAGTCAATTTAGTCAAGATCAACCCATGCAAGTCTAAACTTCATAGTCCATTGACAAATTGCAGCATCCTAAAAATTTCAAAAGGTAGTTCTTTCCTTTGTGGTTTGAAAGAAAATTTTCAATTCTAGTACAACTTCATTGGGAGATGGTGAGCAACAAGATCACAATATATTTTTGAATGTATCACCAAGACAATCAAACAAGGTACCAAAACATACAGAGTGAAACTAGTGTGCCCCCTAAACAACAATGCAATATGCCTAATTTTTTTTTTAAGTGAGGGATTAAATGGCACACATACCCAGAGATTTCCTAAGATTTATGAATCTCTCAAAATCTAGACTCTTAGTAAAAATATCAGCCAATTGGTTTTCTGTTCCCACATGTTCAATGCAAACAATGTCTTGTTCAACTAAGTCTCTAATAAAATGGTGTCTTATATCTATGTGCTTTGTTCTTGAGTGTTGAACATGGTTTTTAGCAATGCTTATCGCACTTGTGTTATCACAATACATGGTTAAGATATCACTGTGCAAACCATAATCTTTGATCATTTGTTTCATCCACAAAAGTTGTGTACATCCACTACCAGCAGCTATATACTCAGATTCAGTTGTTGATAGGGCTACACAATTTTGTTTTTTGCTAAACCATGAAATCAGATTGTTTCCAAGATAAAAACATCCTCCAGATGTACTTCTCATGTCATCAACACTGCCAGCCCAGTCAGCATCACTAAATCCAACAAGATTAGTGTTTGTGTGTTTAGTATACCACAAACCCATATCAAAGGTCTCACCAACATATCGAATTATTCTTTTTACTGCTTTCAAGTGAGAAACTTTGGGGTTTTCTTGATACCTAGCACACAAACACACAGTACATGATATACGGATGGGAGGCAGTTAAATACAGCAGACTTCCAATCATACTTCTATATAAGGTAGGGTCAACACTTTCAGATTTTTCATCTCTATTAAGTTTATTGGATGTACCCATAGGGGTTTTCTTATGTTTTCCATTCTCAAGATCGAATTTCTTCACCAAGTTAAGTGCATACTTGGCTTGAGATATGAACATCCCTTCATGTGATTGTTTAATTTGAATTCCTAAAAAATAGGTTAACTCCCCTACCATGCTCATTTCAAATGTGGAAGTCATGCAATTTACAAACTCTTTTTCCAAGGATTTGGAGGTGGATCCAAACACAATATCATCAACATAGATTTGAGCAATCAAAATATGTTTATCTTGGTTTTGAATAAACAGTGTTTTATCCACCTCTCCCCTTCTAAACCCACTTTGTAAAAGATGATCTGTAAGCCTACCATACCAAGCTCTAGGAGCTTGTTTGAGGCCATACAAAGTCTTTTTCAATTTAAACACATGATTGGGTTTATGTGGGTCCTCAAACCCTTTTGGTTGTTCAACGAAAACTTCTTCTTTAAGGATTCCATTTAAGAATGCAATCTTCACATCCATTTGTTGAAGAGTTATGTCAAGAAAACATGCAATTGCAAGAAGCAGACGAATGGACTCAATGCGGGCTACAGGTGCAAAGGTTTCATCAAAGTCCACCCCCTCAACCTGTGTATACCCTTGAGCCACAAGCCTAGCTTTATTTCTTATTATTTCTCCCACTTCATTTGTTTTGTTTTTGAAAATCCATTTTGTTCCAATAACATTTATTGAAGTGGAGTGCAGAACTAGATACCAAACATCATTTTTTGTGAATCGATCTAGTTCCTCTTGCATGGCATTTATCCAGCTTTCATCCTTGAGAGCCTCTTGCACATTTTAAGGTTCAACAGTGGAAACAAAACATGAAGCATGTATTTCATCAAATTCAAGTGTGGACATGCATGCAAGTTTCTTGTAATCCACTTTACCTTTCTTTCTTGTTGACACACCATCCTGTACATTACCTATAATTTGAGTGAGAGGATGGTTCTTCTGGATCTTGCTTGGAATGTCAATTTCCTGTTCAGTTAACCTGGACTGACTGTTTTCCTGATTTGAATCAGTTCCGGCAACTTCATCTTCTACCAGTTCTCTGTTCAATGTGTCTTCCGATGTTGCTGCATTCGGAAGCACATTGGGTGACACGTCCTGAATTTCTTCACCTGAACAACCAGAACCTGTTGTATGCATGCGCTGGCTGGCGGATTCGACGTTTACGAATCAAAATCTCCAAAATCTAAAATCCCTGAAACATCTTCTTCAGAAGTTTTGTGACCAAGATCAGTTAGATCATCAAAAACAATGTTCATGGATTCCATAATAGTCTTAGTTCGCAGATTAAAGACTCTATATGCTCGACTATTTGTGGAATATCTCATGAACACACACTTATGACTCTTAGAGTCAAATTTGGAAAGTTGGTCTCTATCATTGAGAAGATAACACACGCAGCCAAACACATGAAAGTATTTCAAGGTTGGTTTCTTTCCAAGAAAAATTTCGTAAGGGGTCATTGTGCTACCTGGTCTCAAGAAGACCCTATTTCCAATGTGACAGGTTGTATTTAATGCTTCAGCCCAAAATCTTTTAGCCAATTTTTTTGAGTTTAACATTACCCTAGCCATTTCTTGTAATGTCCTGTTCTTTCTCTCCGCCACTCCATTTTGTTGTGGAGTTTTGGGAGCAGAGAATCCATGTGAAATACCATTGGAGGCACAATAATTAGAAAATGATGTGTTTTCATATTCCGTGCCATGATCTGATCTAATTCTAATAAGTTTTAGATCATACAAGTTCATTACACGGGGTGTACCAAATTTTGAAAGCCTCAAAAGTTTCAGACTTCTCTCTTAAAAATATCACCCAAGTGTATCTAGAGAAGTCATCCACACAAACAAAGGTATATTTTTTTCTACCTAGGCTCTCTACCTCAATGGGACCCATAAGGTCAGTGTGTATCATCTCTAGGCATCTAGATGTGGTGCATTGTGTTATGGGAAGATGTGAAGCCTTGGTTTGTTTACCTTTTTGGCAAGAGCCACATACCTTTGAATAATTCCTTTCCAAGTTTGGCAATTCTTTAACGTGGCATTTATCAAAGACAGCCATTTGACCCGATTGTTGAACATATATAGCCTTTGACTAACCAAAGAAAGGAAGCGGCGAAGCCAGTGACTAGACGACCACATTGGTCGACTAGGTGGTCGATTAGTCGACCACTGTGGTTTCATCTTCGTCTTTGTCTTCTTCATCCCCAGCCTCCATCTCTGACCAAGATCCCGCCGGTGCTTCTTAGTCATTTTTCTTGCACAGTCTTTGGAGGCAGGGGAGCAAGAGCGGTCTCAGGAGGTGAAGAAACAGTGTCGGTGGAGAAACAATTTGGAGTACTACTTGGAGCCTCAACCGGAGGCGAAGAAGGAGATCGATGGGCAAGCGAGCTCCCGTGTTGCGGCCGGGGGCAATCAAAAGCTTGATGGGAGGAGGCGGACACTTGGAGCCGCGGCGAGTAAACAGCAGTAGGTGGTGCCGAAGTCGGGGCCGTCACCGGAGCTGGGGTAGTAGGAGTGGTAGGTGCTGCGGCATTAGGAGTAGCGGGTGCTGCCGCATTATGAGTGGTTGGTGGCGTAGCCGGAGGCATGAACACGCAAATGGTAGGGAAGGGTATTGATGGCATTTTAAGATTAAAGTGGCTATAAAAGTAATTTTTTTTTAAGTGAGGTTATAAATGACCAAGTCATCTTTGACTTGGCCATTTGTGTAAATGCCCCTTCTTTAACAACATCATGTCTCACAAGCTCATCGAGCTTACGAAAACTCATGTGACCAAGTTTCTGATGCCAAAGATCTGTTACATCAAGACTTGTTTTTTGACAAGAATGGTTATTGTTGAACAAGTAACAGTTATCAGACGATCTTATACCTGTCAGAAGACATTTGTTGTTTTGATCAAAAACTTCACAAGAATTTTTGTCAAACCTTACCTGAATATCATCGTCACATAACTGACTTATACTGATCAGGTTTGTCTTAAGTCCATCCACATGATAAACATTTGTGAGATTTGGAAGGCCTTCAACGTTCAATGTTCATTTGCCAACAATTTTCCCTTTGGCACCACCACCATATGTTACTGATCCACCATTGATACTCACATATTCTTTCAAATTCTTAGCTGAACCTGCCATATGTCTAGAACAACCACTGTCAAAATACCAAGATCCAGCAATATGAGATTTTAATGAAGTGAAAGTAACATTGCACACTTCATCATGTGACATTGTAGCACCAGGACATATATCAAACGGCTCACAATATTTGGCTTTACACTTATCATCACAAGTTTTGGGAACCCACATTTGTTTAACAATTTTGGGTTGGTGGTTTTGAAAGAATTTCTGATTTGTCTTCGAATGAGGCTTCCAATGTATTGCCAATGTTCTTTGCATTGGTGGCGCGATTGGCACTTCTGTTACGCCTATGAGCTTTTCCAAAGAAATCTTTCCTTATTTCATTCTCATACATAGCCTTTTTCAGAAAACAAAAGGGTTGTATGTGACCAGGCTTATGGCAGAAATGGCAAACATAATTTTTCTTTCTTACTCTCGGTTTTTCACAGAAAACTGTTTCATCAAAACATTCATCAGTCTGTTTAGTTCCAGATGTTCCTTCTCCTTCTTTCACAAATACCTTAGGGATGAAACCAATACCTGATCTGGATGTATTACCAGAATTCAGCAGATCATCAACCTTTTGTTTGCTAGAATTCCACTTGGTCATGGTCTCTTTTGCTTGAGTAAGCTGCTCCTTCAACTGATCAATCTCCACATCCTTCCTGCTTAGCAAACTCTCCAGCCTTACTATGCATTCTTTTTTATCCTCATTTGCCTTTTTTAACAGTTCATTTGCCTTTCCAAGTAATGTAACTTGGTGAGCTCTCTTCTCCCAATCCTTGTACAACTCCTTGTACCCTTCCGAAGTCGACTACGTGTCACCATCATCTTCGCAATTGTGGAATTAAAAGCGAGAAGAATTCGTTCTGTTTACGCTCAATGTATCTCCCAATGTTACTCGATGTTCTTTGCATTGGGTGACACATTAATAAACATCTGCATTTGAATCGAGAATCATAAACAGCATTCAGAGTAATAAGATCACCTGGATCTTCTCCATCACTATCACTCAAGGTTGCTGAAAAATTCAAGCCTTTTTTTCTTAAAGTGTTTGCACATTGGTTAGCATAGTGGCCAAAACCTTGACAATCTCTACATTGTATAGAATCAATGTTCTTACGATTGTAGGATGATTTTGATGCAAATGGATTTGTGAAGGGTTTTTCTGGAGTTTGGAAAGAATTTTCTTTGGGAACAAATTTTTCCAGAATCGGGTTTGAAATTGTTTTTCGAGCTTGATGATGGAGTTCTATTTTGACTTTTATTTTTCAATTTTTTTTTGAATTTAGTAGTTAATAGAGCAATTGATTCTTCTCCAAAATCAGACTCATCAATATCTTTTTGATTTCAAGCAAATCACATGAGAGATCAATCGATGCAGGCATAGCAATATTTTTCACAATGGGTGTAGAAGATGATGAAGTTCCTTTGCCTTTATGTTTTATTTGATCGTTTAGGTTCAATTCAAAGTTTTGAAGAATTCCAGCCAGTCTTTCAAAACTCATCTTGTCAATATCATGTGCTTCTTCAATTGCACATATCTTGACATTGAACCTTTCAGGCAAAGTTCTCATCATCTTGCTGACAAGACGCTCATTAGTAATAGGATCTCAAGCAAGAGCAGAATTGGATAAATCAAGAAGTCTTCCATAATACGTCATTATATCCTCAGACTCATGCATCCTAGTGTTTTCAAATTGAGTAGTGAACATTCTTAACTTAGAAGCACGAACACTGGCAGGTCCTTCACATAAGGTCTGAAGGGCCTCCCACACATCGTTGGCAGATTCATAATTTGCTATCACCCTAAAAGTATTGGCATCTAAGGCCTTATAAATAGCAGACATGTCTTTCGAGTTAAAAGAAGCAGTGTTCCTATCATCATTGGTCCACTCAGATTCTTTGGTGATCTTAACATCACCATCTGAATCTACAGTTTTGGGAGGATTCCAACCATTTAAAACTGCAAGCCACGCTCTTTCATCAATGGATTTGATGAAGATACGCATCTTGACTTTCCAAATAGAATAATTAGCATTTGTAAGAGTAGGAGGGTGAACCACGTTCTCATACTGAGAATCCATCACGACTTTAAACAGAATCGACTCTTAGTGATATCAAGAGATGGCTCTGATACCAATTGAAAGAATGTGATAATACAGATTCTCAATAGAAGTCAATGTGAATATCAATGTTGCTGTGATTGTTGCAACAATGGCAGACACAATGAAAACAGTAAATATCAAAAATAGTAGCAGCGGAAGATTGTGTAAAACACAGCTTTCAAACACAGATTTGTAAAAAGGTTTTAACCAAAACAATCTACAAGTTTAGTACTTGTAGACCAAACCTCAAGGCCACACAAAATATACTAAAATCAATAATGTTTTTACAATCAATAACTTAGCAAAAATTCTCACAAGATAAAGTATCTTGGAGAACCAAAAATCCCACATAAACTACTAAACCAAATGTGGGAAGAAAGAACTTTAGCTTCCTTAAACAGAATCAGGAAGAACAAAAAGAAAACAGTTTTCCAGAATTTAATGTTGTTGCAGATGTTGTAACAACAGCAGCTACAATCGGCTGCAGCACAACTGGAATAACTGCTTCAGAACTTCTACAATAATGCTCTCAGTTTATGCCTGTTTTTCTTCTCTCTCAAGCTCCCTATCCTCGAAATCCAGCCTTCGTAATATATATGCAAACCTACAAAGCCACGGCAAGAGAGATACATTCCTACTAGGAAAGAGATTAGCTATTAATATGCAAGATATCTTTCCTAACAAAAACATGATACTTGGAATAACCAGATTGCTTATCGAGATTTAGTTGCCTAATTTGTATAGCCGAAATCCTTTGAAAGATTTCCCTGCCAAAAATGAACCAATCTACCAAAAATAATCTAAACAAAATCTATCACAAAATTCTACTACCTAAATAAGCATTGACTAGATTAGAATCCTCCTTTGACCAAGAAAGGTGAAAACAAGATAAAATAGGCTTTGCCTATTTTACCCTTACAGAGACCTTGGAGAAGAGCTTTTTATGTGAATGAAGCCACCAAAACCCTAGCTTGTTTAACAATAAACCCGATCAGTTCCAAACTACCCAAACAATAAGCCTTGGCCGAAAATTCTCAACCAAACCAAACAGCCCCACAACCTCCTATACTACACATGACAATGGCAAGAAAGTAATAAGATAATTTACGGACTCACCGGTTGATTTTCACTCACTCAACGTAAAGAAATTCGACGACTAATTCTTTTCAAGCTTCACTCACTTAAGAAAAAAGATTCGATTTCAAGAACACAACTTGCTCTTGACAGGGTTTTCTTATGAAACGTAAAAATCTGCTTTATTGATTGAAGTAATTGCCTTATAATGGTTACAAAATAAACCCTAAACTAGTTACCAAAATTAAAGGCTTCCTAACCAACTAGAAAACAATAAAAGAACAACCTATCTTTTAAGGAAACAAAATAACACCCTAACTAATAGCATATTTATCTAAATACCATAATCCTTTAGTAACTTGAACTCATGGAGGACGGCATCCCCAAACCTTGTGGATGCTGTCTTGCATGTGCTGTCATGCATGGTTTGACAAACCCGTGCCACCTTTCCTTGAGCTAACCAACGCCATCCTTACATACTTCTTCATATCGTGATCCACTCAAGTCTTCTCTCCCAAGCCACCCTTCCAAGCCATGCACCCCCTAGTTTCCCTAACCCTTCATGCCCCCTCTTCCAACCCATTCTCTTCAAGACCCAACCCTTTTAAAGTCCTCTTAGCCACGTTATTCCAGCCCGAACACCCTTGACTTCCGATGAACACACCCTTCCATCCGTGTACACCCAAGCCCTGCTTCATTTCTTTTATGTTGTCCCTACTTCATTTCACAAGTTCTCAACCCTTTTCCTTGTCGAACCTCTCATATACATACCAATGACATCCTTCATTTCTACAACTTGCTCTTAATCTTCTGCCATCATTCCTATCAATCTAATAACCACCCCCCTTTTAAGACAAAATGTTTTAATAACATCTTTCACTTCCTTCTTGCTACTATATATGGTTCCCAATTTCAATTTAGATTTCTTATCAGTCTTAGGATTGTGTTTAGGATATTTTGTTTCTGGTTCCTCATCACCACCCAAGATGCTCTCAAAGTCATCACTATCAGAAAATTCCTTATCACCATCCTCATTCATTCTATTAATCATAGTCTCACTCACATATTCATTCTGCACTGACTTTCCCTTCCCCACAGCACCATCAAACTCAATATCATAATCAACATATTTTTCAAATTCATTATCATCCTCTTCCATATCATATTCAGAGTCATTAAATTCTTCAGAATCAGATGAATTAGAAGACAAAGAAGCATTGACATTTGAGTTTTCTGGAATGGTGGGATTTTCTGGAATTGTTTCAAGATGCTCTAAGTATATATTTACCTCTTTCATAGTAGGTATAGACCTAAGTATGTTTTGTGATTCTATTTCAATGACAATAAGATTACAACTCATGACTATAGTTTTATGAAATCGATGTCAAATCTTAACCATTTCAAACTTGTAACCTAATTCCTCTACAAAATCACTCAAGTCAATTAGCCCAAAACTCTCTCCATCCACCCAATCAAAAAAATATATCTTCCCTCCAACATATATTTTAGGGTCATGCTTCATATATAACACCACCCTGGAAAATTTTCATTGTAAACGAAATGATATCTAATTCAGGGTTAACGACAAAGCAAAATAAATAAATATCATCAACTAACACAACAATTTCAGAAAATACAATAAGCTAATAATAATACTACTATTATTTCTACTAATTTTCAGAAAATATAATAAGCAAACAATAAGCTAAGACAAGTTGATTTTATACTGATTGAAGAAAACAAACAATATAATAGCAGGTAATTATAAAAATAAGCTAAGACAAATTGACTTGGTACTGATTGAAGAAAGAAAATGGTTAATATCACTTGGTACCAAGTCAGTATAAAATCAACCCTTTTAACCAAAAGTGATATTAGCAAACAATGATCTAGGAACGAATGACAATATAGTTTAAATTGAAGACACATACCGTAATCTGGTTGGGACGCATTTTTGCTTCTTCTCGTCATGTGAGTTCAATTGCACGAGGTTAAGGTTTTAATCAGCTCAATTTAGGGTTGATTTGATAGTGATTGAAGAAATATTGACGAAATTTGGGGATTAGGGTTAGGGTTCTAAAGAAAAGGGGGCAGAATTGGGGAAACTTGACGAATTAGGGAAGAAATGTCGGGCTAATAGATCCTTATTTCCCTTTCTCTCTTTTCTACCAAAACCAAGTAACGTAGCCGGTTCCTCTGCCTTTCCAACCTAGAACAACAAATCCTCCCTTTGGATTTGACAGATTGGTAACAGAAAGTATCACAATTGATGAAACTGGCAATCGTTTA
Source organism: Codonopsis lanceolata (assembly GCA_013146195.2). NCBI lineage: Eukaryota > Viridiplantae > Streptophyta > Magnoliopsida > Asterales > Campanulaceae > Codonopsis > Codonopsis lanceolata. Next base: position 131,994,091 of record CM028378.1, read on the forward strand.
GGATGGTATTTGATAGTTTGTGTACAATGGGTACCAAAAGTGAAAAAGATATAAACTTAAGGTACCAAAAGTGATATTATCCCGTAATTGAAAATTAGTGGTCGGAATATTTTTTAAAATATTTTTTTCGCTACAGTTTTTCGTTCTTTTTTTCAACAGTTAAATTTTATTTTTAAAATATTGTTTCTAAAATATATACAGATTATCTTCTTTCACAAATCTAACCAACATTTTATAATTCAAAAATCATACTCCCTCCGTCCCTAAATTATGTATGGTCCTCCTTTCCTTTTTTGTCCGTCCCAAAATAATTGTCCACTTTGAAACTTACCTTTTTAGAACATCACTTTTACCACTTTACCCTTACTTTTTCACCTTATTTTAATTATGGGCTATATACACATGGGCTTTAAAGGAAACTACACCTTAAACCAATATAAATAATCAAGTCAATTGTTTTTTCTTAATCTGTGCGCCGGGTCAACCAGGATAATAATTTAGGGACGGAGGGAGTAAGAGCATCCACAATGGTTCCCTTTATTAACACCCTAAAACCATTTTTAGGGTTTTTTACCACACTTAATCCATACAATGGACACCCTATCAATCACTCTATCCCTAAAAAAAACTAAATCTCCCCCAACTTATTGGGTGAGTATTAGCCGGCCTCCATTCATTTCTTTCTTCTCTCTCCTCCACCTATCTCCTTTTCCATTGGTCTTCTTCCTAGTATTCGTTCATTTTCAAAAAAATTGTTCCAAAATTTAAAGAAGACGGCAAAAACTGAATTTTTTTTGACTTGATCAGAACATCCAGTTTTTAGCCAAAATTTTGATGTGCTAAAGTGGAGAGTCTATGAATTAACAACCCAACTCACATCATCACTTTGACGATGATATGCTTTTCCATTTTTTCTTTTTCAATTAATTTAGTGTATTTTTTGCACTATCATTTCCCTTTTTTTTGTTATTTATAACTTAAAATTATGGGTATATTGATAATATTAAAAAGTGTGACAAGACTTTCTTTAAATAAAAATAATTGATATAATCAAAACATATAATATATTTTTCATAAAATATAAAATATAAAAGTATAAATATTTTATTTCAATTGCCGTAGGAAAATAAAAAAAATAAAAAATAGAAATATTATGTTTGTTGATTAAGATGTCACAAATTCAAAGAGTTATATAGAGGGTGCTCATTGGAGTTGAAATTTTTTTAAAGGGCCTCTAAAAAGGTTTAGGGGGTTATATAAAGAGTGTTTTAAGGTGTAACCATTGTGGATGCTCTAATTGTTACGGAGATCGAGTCGAGAAATAATTCTATAATTATTCGTGGCCCGAAATCTATGAAGTAGGTCCAACCCAAGGATGAAATGTGCACAGCACATGACATGTCAGCTTCTGCTCAAGCAAAATGAGCAAACGAGATTGGATACGTACTTCGTGCTTGTGCATGCCCATCAATGGCACGCGTACCACACGTCCATTAAACTTTTGTGTACCTTGATTACCTTCCATGCACGTGCCAAGTTGTGGCAGCTTTACTAACTTAAAAAATTGGCCAATAATTTATGTAATAAGCATAACCAATACAATTGTAGATTCCATTCCATATATATGCGAGTAATTAACATTCACATTTACAAGCCAACAATTTTTCATTCATCATTTTGCATCAATTAAAAAAGACCCACTCCAATCTATATTATAAAAAACTCAAGGTTTAACTGGTGGCACTAATCGAATTGTGTTAAATGTAATTAATGATGATTCATATTGATTCGTAAGTATTTGAGTTACAAATGAACCCCTCAGTTATGAGTTGTGTTTGAATTATCCTTCTACAATTACATATAAAACCTTCAGGTGTGAGTTTTGTTTGAATTACCCTATCAGTTATGTGTTTTGATTATCTCGACCATTCATTGAAATGATTTCATATCGACACCGTGCTTATGGCACGGACACATATATGGCCCTGTTTGATTGGGCTTATGGGAGAGTACTTTTGACTTATGACTTCCCATAAGTCAAAAAATGAATGTTTGATTTCAATTTTGCTCAAATAAGCCATAAGTAGGGTACAAGGGCATGGAAGCACAATTTACAAAATAAGTCATAAGCACCAGGCAAGTGCTGATGGCTTATCTCAAAAACGCGATGAACGTTGTTTTTAATGAATTTTCAAATTCCAAAACGCCCTCGTTTTAATTGAATTAGGTTTTCAGGGAGCGGCACATCGTTTTTGACACGCATCTCCTCCAACGCAAGCGATCGGCGTCGGCGATTCGAGTCCTCCTCAATGACGGCTTGGTTTAACTGGAAGGGATGACGGTTTGATGAAGATAGAGTGTTGATGGTGGGAGAAGGAGGCCGGAATCGAAATTGAAGATCATTCATCTGGACCGCTTGGGGTTTGGGCTGGCCATGGAAATCGCCGGAGAAGATGGAGAAGCCAATGGTGATGAGAGATGAGGATGGGCGAAGGAAATGAAGCCGGTTTGGTTTACCGTTGGGGAAGATGAGACGGGGGTTTGGGCAAGGAAGGTGATGGGTGATTTGGTGGAGGGATTTGGCGAAGGGAGATGGCCTGGTGGATGTGGGTTCGATGAAGATGAAGGAGAGGATTTGGGCAAAGGGGCATCGGTGAGAGATGAGAGAGAGATGGGAGAAGAGAGAGAGAAAGGAGCGGCGTTTTTCCCTTTCTTTAATTTCTTTTTTTTTTAATTGAACCATGAACTCCTTCCTTCCTCGCACAAAGATTATATTTGGAAATAAATTTATATGATCGGCGATTCGCAATGAGACAATATTTGGAAATAAATTTGATAGTTATCATTTATTTTAACAAGGAAAAGCTTATATGATGAGGTTATTTTAGTCTTTATAGTTTTTATTCGGCACTTTTCAACTTATTAATCAAAAGTCACACTTACTTATAACAGCCTAATCGTTTGAAAAACTAAATCAAACATCATTCATCGCCCTATCATCATAAGTCATCCATCATAAGTCATCAGTCATAAGTCATAAGTCATCAGCACTTATCAATAAGCTAAATCAAACGGGCCCATACTAATACAAATATAAATTTGATCTTATGTGTCGTGCGATACTCCATTCGTCCCAATAAATGTTTCTAGTAGACAAAATATAAAGATTAAGAAATTTAATTAATAATTAGTTGTAAAATATGTTGTGACAATAATATACATTACAGTTTCTCTCTCTTATTAATTATGTGAGTAATGCTAGAGTCACTCAATGAGCACTCAAATTTGTGCACCAAATGATGTGGTTTCCAATGTGTCATCTTATTTGGCATTTTATGAACTCCATTATAAGTTAAAAAGTTATGTTAACAATATGACACATAAGATGTCACATCATTTGGTACCTAAAATTAAGTGCTATTAGAGTGGCCCTAGCATTACCCTAATTATGTATACATCACACTCTCTTTCTCTTTAAGATATACAATAATGATATTATTAAATAAATGGATATATTAGGAAAATTAGTAGAAAATTTATACACCAAAAGTCTTTAGGAATATTAATTGAGATATCCTAAAATAGAAAGTAATAATATTTATCCGGAATAGAGAGAGTATATGACAAAAAAAATTTAAAAAAGAAACAAACAATATAAAAAAAGCCTTAAAAAGAAAAAAGAATGTTGAATACTATTAGCGAATAATATTTCTATTAATTATTTTTGTTTATTTATAATGGTTAATTATTTTGTGGTAATTACCTCGTATAGTTCTTTTTTATTATGATTCCTTCCATGTATAGGTTTTTTTGTACCCTATTTCAAATGTAACTCTAATCGTAACTCTTTTTATATATATGTGATTTAATCAATGGAAAAGATACGCCTTTATTACTAAATTTTATCAATTTGTAGAAATACGATATGAAAAAAATGGATATTTTTATCGAGAATGTGAGAAAAAATTGGTTGACACTTCTTTGGTTGAAACACAATTTTTTTTTAAACATCCACATCTATTTTAGTGATATTTTAAATTATTTTTAATAAACTTGAAATTTTCAACCAAAAATAACCACAACTATGTTGAAAATTGAAGTCAAGATTAATTTATTTTATGAGACTTTAAGCAAAAGGTGCTAATTCCAGATCCTTTTCACACACCCACACACACACACACACATAGTTATTCTAGTGTTTCCCAAGTTCTTTTTCCTCCTATACAAAATTGGCCTCTCTCTTTTTTTATTGTTTATTTTTCCTTTTTGTGAGTCTGATTTCTTAAGAAATATGTGATATTTTTGTGGAACTTGAAAACACTCCAAAAAAAAGTCTAATTTCATTATTTCTTTAAAGAACACGCACACATACTCCCTCCTGTCCTAAATTATTTCATATTTTGACTTATTAAATCAAACAAGTGTCTTTCAAATAAATATTTGACTTATATTTTTTTACTCATTAAACACATAATTTCTATTACATTTTGTTATTTGATGTGCTCGGTCAAAGCAGACACGAGCAAGGCATGTGAGACCTCACATGCAGATCACGAGCCTAAAATCGAGCAGAAGAGGAAATGTACAGTGAGCAGTGATCAAATCCCGAGGACAAACTCATCCATCCTGGCCCTTTAACATTCCATCCTGGTTGGAGATGGCCATGCCTCTCCGACCAAGGGCCCGTGCTCAAAGAATATAAATAGGAAGTCATGAACACACATGCAAGCTTCTGATCGAGCATGGTCATGCCCTCCCGACCAGATATACAAGCTACCCGAGCAGACTCACAAACAAACATGCTCACCTGAGATTGAGAATTTAGCCATTACTCTAGCAGTGACACAGTCAACATGGATTAATAGCCACCAACCCTTACAAACTCGCCATCATTCATTATTCATCCGGATTTGACTCCTTTATAAATACACCCCAACATTACACCTAAAAGGTATGCTCACATACATATATCGAAACTCTGTTAATTTTCCATCTTAAAACTTGACACTTTCTCTTATACCGTAATGGTTTTGCGATGCCTTTTCTTGCACTCCTACTTATGTACTTTTCTTTGCCTTTGATAGGTTCCAATCAATTACAACACAAGCTCAGATATCCTTTGAATCAAGCTGATTTTTATAACATCATTATTGTATATTACGCATCTTATAATTTTGAAAACAAATAATTTTTTTATCCGTTAAACGCTTGGTTTGACTAGAAAAGCCAAAGTAAAACAATAATTTAGGAACATGTGTGCGTGTGTGTCTATATATATATATATGTGTGTGTGTGTGCGTGCGTGCGCGCGCGTGTGGATCTCTTATCAATCTCCTAATAAAAGTTTTATATTCCTATCAATATCCTAGTTGATGAACTCTATTTTATTTAAGAGATGGATGTCATCTTCTCCACTTATCCATAAAAAAAATCAATTTTTTAATTCATGCCTTGTTTTATATATTCTATAATTTTCAATTAGCTCCACTTGCTATAAATCTGAAGTAATTTTCTTTCCAAGAAGATCAGTTTCAATCCAAACAAAAGAAAATCCAAAATGTTAACACTCTCCCCTCCTAATTGCTGGACCTTAGAGGATCTCATAACCCATCAATTTCATCCCCAAAATGATAATCATAATAGAGATCAGACAGATACTTCAGACTCACTTCTTCCTTCTCCTTCTTCTTCTGGACCACACAACAACAATGGTGAATCCTTCAACATGTCCAAGAAGCACAACCATAATGCTAGCGAACGTGACCGTCGTAAGAGGGTTAACAATTTGTATTCATCTCTTCGTTCTTTGCTTCCGGAATCGGATCAAAAGGTACGAAATATCGATCTTAATAAAAATTTCCAACCAATATCTTGCATATTTCTATCATCGATCATTTCTCGAAACCATTTTTCCTTTATTATAATTGACTTATGACTTACGATATAAATGACCAAGAATTATTATATGTTGATTGTATGGTTTTGTTTTCTTGTGAGTTTGTACTTTGTAGTCTCATGACCAAATTGCTTGTTGACAACTTGGGGTTACTGTTTAGTAATGCTAGGCACACAAAATTTAATTGATACTCCCTCGTTCCTCAATTATGTTCCGTTCTGATTTTATCAAGTTAAATTGACTTTTTTCATATAAAAATTTGAAGTATATATATATTTTAAAAAAAATTCAAAATCATAAAATATGTAATTCGTAATAATTAAAAAATGCCACAAATCACATGTTTTATGGTTGTAAAAATAATTAAAAAATATACGTCACATACTAATTAAAAAACAATCGGTTTAGTTTAATTAAAATAAATCAAACATACTAATAATTTAGGAACAAAGAGATCAAGTATGAAAATTTTGAGTATAAAATCTTAGTTTGTCACTATAAATTGATCAGAAACTATAAATTACATTATTCGTCACAGGACATAAGACATTCATAATGTATAACCCATCGATAACTGTCAAATACGAGGTCATTATGCCCTGCCTATGACATAGTTTCAGCATGATATCAGATTAATGTATGCTCGAGATATAAGTATTTTAACTAACAATTTAAAGAGTTTATATTCTAGCAGTTATAATTTGTGTAACGGGGTGAGAAAAAAGAAAGATAATCACCTTCACACATGTGGATGTGGGCTTAACATCCTAATTGTAAAAAGTTTTAAAAGTTCAGAAAATGATTAAATGTATGAAATCTTGTTATCTTCTTTGTTGGTCCTAGCATAGGAACATTACTGTATCGTTTATGTGGTTAATTATTTTTATGTTAAGCAAAACATAAGACATGGAAAAGTGATCAACTTAAGAATTGTTGAGTTCAAATATGAAGTTTCTGACAGTATCATTATATTGTTATAACAGAAGAAGCTAAGCATTCCAGGAACAGTGTCAAGTGTGCTGAAATACATACCAGAACTACAACAGGAAGTGGAGAGACTGGTCCATAAAAAGGAAAAACTATTGTCAAGAATTTCTAGGCAAGACGAAGATCTTCGCCTCAATAAGAAACAAAAATGCCCAATCAAAAGCTCTCCATTAGCTCTTTCTGTTAATCCACTAGGCGATCGAGAAGTTCTGGTTCAGGTATCCACAGTTAAGGTTGTGGACAAGAGCATGTTTTTGGAGGCTTTGGAGCATTTGGAGGAGGAGAATGGCCTTCTTTTGCTGAATGTCTCTTCTTTCAAGTCTTTTGAAGGGAAAGCCTTCAATAGTCTCCATCTTCAGGTACATATGAGAACGTATATAAACTTCTTCCTTATGTTCATATTTCAAATTAATGTTATACAAAGTGATTTATTTAACTTGATTCAACACTAGTAGATCAAATGCACAATAATTGTTATCGTACAAGACTCAATTTTACTGAATAAATAATAATGTATAATGGACTCGGAGCATTTTTCATCTACTAATATTCTTGTAACGACTCTGATCCAAAAGCCTGGTCAGTCCGCTACGCATGTTGTTAGGATCGGAAGGTAGTAATATAAGGATTATAACTTCTAAATTATATGGAGAGGAATAGAGTAGGAGATGTATAAGAGAAGACTTAAAAATATATTGCTCACATCTTGGCTATTACATCAAGGCCATATTTATACTAGAGTGATGAACATTCTAGACTCAATCATTAACTAGAACATAAATAAGGGAAAACAAAAAGACTCATAGGAAAAACTAAAAGACTTTGGAATATGAAAAGTATGGCTGAATTGATTAGCACATTAATCTCAATACTCCCCCTTAATGTGCTGCCACAACTCCAAGAAGCTCCCTTAATTTATGGAATTTTTCTTTGGGAAGTGCCTTTGTAAAGATATCCGCCACTTGCTCCTCACTCTTGCAATAGTTGAGCTTGATCTCACCTTCTTCAATAGCGTCACGAATGAAATGATGTTTGATAGCAATGTGGCGAGTACGACTATGATAAATTGGATTCTTCGACATAGCAATAGCGGATTTGTTGTCACAAAAAATTGTAGTAGACTCCTTTTGAATCTCTCCAACATCTTCCAAAATTCTTCGCAACCATATAGCTTGAGAAGTAGCTATAGCAGCTGAAACATACTCCGCTTCCGCAGATGATTGAGCCACAGATTTTTGCTTCTTTGATGACCAAGAAAACATACTTGAACCAAGAGAAAATGCATAGCCGGATGTGCTTTTCATATCATCACCACAACCTCCCCAATCACTATCACAATAACCATGTAACTTAACACTTGCATTCTTCTCATACTTCATGCCAAAATTGGTAGTACCTCTAATGTATCTCAACACCCTCTTTGCTGCCCCAAAATGAATTTGACTCGGATCATGCATAAATCTTGTCAACAAACTTGCAGCAAACATTATGTCCGACCTTGTAGCCGTAAGATACAACAACTTTCCAACCAAACTTCTATAAATAGAGGCATCAACCTTCTTTGCATCATCATCTTTCAACAACTTCTCATTCATAATGAGAGGTGTTTCCGTAGGATTGCAATCATCCATCCCAAACTTCGCCAAAATATTTTCAGCATATTTCTTTTGACAAAGAAACACACCATCTTCTTTTTGATAAATCTCCATACCAAGAAAATGATATAGCAATCCCATGTCATTCATCTCATATCTTTTCATCATATCCTTCTTGAACTCAAAGATCATTTTCTCATTGTTACCGGTATAAAGCAAATCATCAACATAAAGAGCAACAATAAGAATAGAGTTACCTTCGGTCCTCACGTACAAAGTTGGCTCACTTTTGCTCTTTTGGAACCCCTTTTGAGCAAAATATGAGTCAATGTTGCTGTACCAAGCACGAGGTGCTTGCTTCAACCCGTACAATGCCTTCTTCAACTTGTACACCTTCTCTTCTTTGCCTTTTTGTATGAATCCTTGTGGCTGCTCCACATAGATCTCTTCCTCCAATTCTCCATTCAAAAATGCAGATTTGACATCCAATTGATAAAGCTTCCATGATTTTTGGGCTGCTATGGAAATGATAGCTCTAATCGTATCAAGACGAGCCACCGGTGCAAATGTTTCATTGTAATCAATTCCGGGCTGTTGTGTATAGCCTTTAACAACCAACCTTGCCTTCTTTTTGTTGATAGATCCATCCGGATTCAGCTTTACCTTGAACACCCATTTCACTCCAATGATCTCCTTGTCATTCGGCTTCTCAACTAGCTCCCAAGTCTTGTTCTTCTCTATGGCATGAATCTCTTCTTCCATGGCTTTTCTCCAATCTTCCTCCTTGTCAGCTTCTTCAAAATTTTCAGGCTCCAAGACACAAAAATTGCATCTTTCATAAATATCACTCAAATCCATCAATCTTATTGGGGTTTTGGGAGAAGATGAACTTGATGTTGGACTTGAACTTGAACTTGCCGAAGAGCTAGAAGATACATGTGGGCTGCTAGGTGGACTTGAATGAACTTCAACCTCACCATTTTCTTCTTCAAGATCTTCATCATCATCATCTATAAGAGCTATACTCTTCTCGACTTTTTTGTTCTTCCAATCCCAAGAAGCATTCTCATCAACCAACACATCTCGGCTAATAAGAACTTTGTTGTCTTTCAAGCTCCAAACTCTGTACCCTTTTGACATGGTACTATACCCAATAAAGATACATACTTCACTAGCTTCATCAAGCTTCCTTCTCTTTTGTTTTGGAACTTGAGAATAACAAATACTACCGAACACCTTCAAGTGCCTCAAGGATGGCTTTCTCCCACTCCAAGCTTCAAATGGAGTTTTGTTGTACAAAGCTTTTGTTGGACTTCTATTAATCAAGTACACAGCTGTATTCACGGCTTCACCCCAAAAACTCTTTGGCAAACCCTTTGCATGAAGCATAGACTTGCCCATTTCTTCCACCGTTTGATTCTTCCTTTCGCTTACTCCGTTTTGTTGAGGAGTATAACGAACAGTGAGCTGCCTATCAATGCCTTCATCTTCACAAAACTTGTCAAATTCATTGTTATTATATTCTTTTCCTCTATCACTTCTAAGGAATTTAATAACATGACCACTTTGTTTTTCAACTAGAGCTTTAAACTTCTTAAAAATATAAAACACCTCAGATTTTTGTCTCATGAAATAAACCCAAGTCATGCGAGTATAGTCATCAATAAAAAGAATGAAGTATCTATTACCGCCATGAGTTGGATTCTCCATAGGACCACACACGTCCGTATGAATCAGCTCCAATTTTTCCTTGGCACGCCATGCACCGCCTTTTGGAAAAGATTGTCGATGATGCTTTCCAAGAGCACATCCTTCACAAACTTCATGGATCTCCTCAATTTTTGGAAGGCCTTGAACCATGTTCTTTTGTTGAAGTAGCTTGAGGCTATGAAAATTCAAGTGCCCAAGCCTTTTATGCCACAACCATGAATCTTCAAGAACGTGAGCTTTTAAAGCTACATTTTGAACATACTTGAAGACAAGTGGGAAACTCCGGTTTCTCTCCATCTTGATAGAAGCAACCAATTCTTGTGCACCATTTTTATCATAAATCATGCAACAATTATCTTTGAAATTCACCATGTATCCATGCTCCACAAGTTGCCCAACACTCAATAAATTTTGATCCAACTCCGGAACAAGTAAAACATCATGAATTAACTTCATACCTTTCTTCGTTTGCACACGAATCATACCCTTTCCTTGCGCCTTTGCCAATGCTCCATTGCCCATCTTTACTTGTGAGTCTATGGAAGTATTCATAGCCACAAAAATTGATTTGTCTCCCGTCATGTGATTGCTACAACCGCTGTCCACGTACCACACATCTTTCTTGTACTCGGTTGCACTTTGACAAGCATAGAACATGTTACCTTCACCTTCTTTCTCCTCCAAGAAATTAGCTTTTTGCTGCGGTATTTTCACCCTACAATCCTTCTCTTTGTGGCCAAATTTTTCACACCGAAAACACTTCGGTTTACCCTTAAACCAACAATCTTCGGAACTATGACTATTTTTCCCACAAGTGTTACAACTTTGGGAAATCTTGGAATTTCCTCCACGAACAAAATTTTGTCTTCCTCCACCTCTTGAGCCTCTACCTCGACCTCTACCTTGGCCGCTACCATATCTACCTCCTCTAAATGACTCCACCATTCTTTGATCACTACTTTCACCACTTTTCTCAACATCTTTCGAGCCAAAATTCAACTTAGATTGGAAAGCACTCTCATCAGATTTTTCAGAGTGTCTTTCTAATCTCTTCTCATGAGCCTTCAACGAACCCATCAAATCTTGAACCGTCAACGAAGAAAAATCTTTTGTTTCTTCAATAATGGACACCATACCATCAAATTTAGGAGGCAAACTAACAAGAATCTTTTCAACAATTCTACTATCTGGGACAACTTCACCAAGCCCTCTCATTTGATTAATGATATTCATCATCCTTGTATAATAATCTTTAACACTTTCAGAATTTTTCATTTTCAAATTCTCCAACTCTCTCCTAAAACTTTGAATATTGACATTCTTTACCTTCAAATCGCCTTGGAACTCCTTTTGAAGAATCTCCCAAGCTTCTTTCGCCTTTGTTGCTCTCATAATTCTAGAAAACAACTCCTCCGACACACCTTGCTGTAGAAATGAAAGAGCCTTTGCATCCTTCTTTCGATCCTCCTTCAATTTCTTCTTTCCTGCATCCTCCAACTCTGCTACATCTTCGGGTTCTTCAAACCCCTCTTCAATATACTCCCACAAATCTTTGGAAATGAAGATTGTTTTCATCTTCACGACCCAGTGGTCATAATTCTCACCGAAAAATATAGGGATAGTTTCACTCGAGTTAGTCATTCTAGACTCACACACTTTTGGATAATTTTTGGGATAAAACTACCTTCTACAGAACAGAAGCTCTGATACCACTTGTTAGGATCGAAAGGTAGTAATATAAGGATTATAACTTCTAAATTATATGGAGAGGAATAGAGTAGGAGATATATAAGAGAAGACTTAAAAATATATTGCTCACATCTTGGCTATTACATCAAGGCCATATTTATACTAGAGTGATGAACATTCTAGACTCAATCATTAACTAGAACATAAATAAGGGAAAACAAAAAGACTCATAGGAAAAACTAAAAGACTTTGGAATATGAAAAGTATGGCTGAATTGATTAGCACATTAATCTCAATACATGTTGTAACGTACTGGCTTACGTCAATTAGGTGTGCCACAAGCCAACTAAGAAGTACATATTTTCGGCTAGCAGGGACTTATTTTGATACAATTTGTAATTTTGCAATGGCATGAGCCCGAAAGACCTTTGCATCGCATGGCTCACTCATTGGCACGCGTGTCAGCTAATCCTACTCGAAGCCCACCAAGAATTTCATGGATAATGCTAGTGCTCGGTAGTGGTGGTCGCTTCTAAAAAACACATAAGTACCATATTTAACCAATGTAAGTTGGTGATAGTACAAATCTTATGACCGACATCCATGCTGAGATTGATACTATGCAAAATTTCTAGCTCTCATAAATCCTTACTTCTTTATGAATTCTACAAATTATCACCGTAAATTTTCTATAAAAATTTTGATCTGTTTTTTTTTTCCTCCCTACAGGCGCAAGGTAATAATGAAGTAGATGTTGGGATGTTACGTGAAAGGATCTTGGAGAGCTTCACGAGACAACGGTGCTTATTACCAAGTTAAAGTTAAACCAGTTATAAGAAAAGGTACCAACTTCGTTAAAAAGTTGGGATAACCGAAAAACTTTGGAAAGTTTAGTCTACTGATATCATCAAATATCATCCAAGGGACTTTGTGTTATGATGCAGTAATGGAAGTACTAAACTATTTACAAATATATATATATATATATATATATATATATATATGAATATGAATTTGGGTGATAGTGGTGCGCACCACTATTTTAAAGAAGGCAAAAACTTCAGCAAGACAGTTTTACGGATATTTTTTGTAAGACAAATTTTTTTTACCCAACCTACCGTGTGTTGGAGGGTTAAGCTGTGAGAGAGTATGATTTCGTCTAACGAATTAAGATCCGTAAGACGGTCTTAAAGGAAATCTATTCTTTAAAGAAATAATTTTTATTTTTTTTTTTTTGTTTTTTGTTGAGAAATTTGAAAAGAACACGCTTAAAAATAATAATAATTTTGCTTTATAAATGTTAATTTGAAGAAAATCAAATTTTCTTCAAACAGTTTATATATATTTTAAACATAAATATGAAATTTTTAGATTTTTATATTTTTAAACAATTTAAAAAAACACAATTTTTTAAACCCAAAAGTGGCACTCAAAATGGATGACACAATATATATATACTAGTACTATTGCCCGTGTCGATGGCACGACACCAATTTGTGAATTTATCAATAATATGGAAATGAATTAATATTTACTTATAATTTGTCTAAGTTAATTATGATAACAATTAAAAAGAAAAAAAACAAATATTTCAAATTATAAAACTTATGATTTTTTTAAAAATTTATTTGCATACGAAATTGCGGGCCGAAAAAAAATTAAATTGATTAAATTAATTACGATAACAATTAAAAAGAAAAAAATTCAAATAGAAATATTCCAAACTTAGACATAACTTAAATTGAGATTCAGTTTCAAAAAATAAATTGATTAAGTTAATTACGATAACATTTAAAAAGAAAAAAAATATTTCAAATTACAAAACTTACGATTTTTTTTTTGCATAAAATTGATTAATTAATTAAAATATCGAAAAGAAAAGGGACGTGTTTTTGGTAGAGGAAAGATTAGTGGCCACCAACCGTGAATAGTGGGGGGAGTTGGAGAGAGAGAGAGAGAGGGGGTAGTTGTTCAACCGCCGTTCACATATGTGAACTTGAGGTGTGATAATGACTGTAAGATCTCAGTAAATGAATCAATATCAGCCTCTAAATACCCATAAGATCTCAGTAAAGGAATCAATCTCGGCCTCTAAATAACTTTAGTCAATTGCACATATACGACTATGAGCTGTATTGTATTGTACTAAATTCTGTGTCTGTGCCTATGGCACGACGCCAGTATGTGACGATGTCAGTATAGGACGGTGTTAGTATTCAAATAAATCGATATATATATATATATATATATATATAACTAGAATATAACTATTACATCAAATAGATTTAATAGCTCATTTTACATAGAGGAAAAAAGAAGAAAGAAAGAGTACAAAGTTTAAAAAGAGAACAAAAAAAAACCTGAAAAATGATGGAAGAAAGCCGATTGAAATAAAAACGTAGGAAGAAAAACGTGAATAGGAAACAGTTAGATTAGGTTAAGATAAAAACAGTTTAGATGAGATTTATATATGAGATAAAAACAGTTTAGATTAGATTAGGAATCTTCTTGACATTCCTGATTCAGGGGGACACATGTGCCAGACGGAATAAATTAGGGAATACCACCTTTTCGACCACCGTACAAATTGGGTAAATCCAATTTGACCAACGACATTTCATAATGACCAAATTAACCAACCAACTTTTAATGTGGTTGCAATGTCGTCATTCCCGTTTCATAAAGGCCAAATTAACCAACTAACTTCTGTTAATATCTTCTTTCTATAGCAATTTCTTGGCCCGATCTTGACAAAAGTTGGTTGGTTAATTTGGTCTTTATGAAACGACGAGGACGACATTGCAACCAAATTAAAAGTTGGTTGGTTGAAATTTGATCGTTATGAAACGTAGTTTGTCAAATTAGATTTTCCCAATTTGTACGGTGATAAAAAAAGTGGTATTCCCAATAAATTATAACCGTTTGATATAAGTAAAAATAATCAATCCCAGCCGCTATTTATCTCACTGAGCTCTATTGTATAGTATATAGGTTGTGACACCTCACCACCTTTTGATAAATCTTTATTTTGAAGCATCCATGTGAAATATTTAAAAACTCTTTTATTTTCTAACCATTAACTAATAATAATACATATTAATAATCAATATGATATATGAGTATTAATATTAGTTGATATAACCTCTTCTATTATCAATAGTAAAAGTCTTATATTTAAAATCTTTTATAACTAACATTATTTCTAACCAATGTATAATAAAATTCTTCTATTAATAATAAAATGTGGGAGTGAGATACAACTATTTTATTAGTAATAAAATGTTAGGCTTTTAATTTAATTACTTTTAAAAGAGAGAATTACAAAAAAAAAAAAAAAAAAAAAAAACCTGTTCTATTTCACGGTTTGCACGCTAAGCCTCATGTTTCCAAATTCGACAATAAAAACCTCCAGTTAATTTTTTTTCAATGTAAACCTTACGTCTGTTAGGTCCCTAGAAGACGGAATGCTAACTCGGCTGCTCGCGTGGCGGTTGACGTGTCTTCGGCGGGAGTTTTTCCAACGATTTCCGCCCATTCAAATACATTTCTTTGCAATATAAACTCTGTCCAAATAATGGGTTTGCAAATTTAACTTTTTTTCAACGATTTCCCTCCATTCAAATAAATTTCGTTCCATTATAAACCCTGTCCAAATAATACTTTTGCAAATTAAACATTTTGTCTCACTTATAAAATCAACAAAATTCTAATTAAATCTAAAAATAAAATAGTGTACTATTTGTATGGAACAGATGAAGCACATTATATTATTCTTTATACGTTGCTAGATAATCGTCCGGTTTGAATCGTCACACCGTTTAAGAAAAACCAATTGATTTTATTATAAATAATGGTATAATGTGTATTTTCTCTTAAAGATGTTGTGCATGTGATCATCATTAAAGTGGTAAAACTGTTTTTTTATTAAAGGAAAGTATAGCAACAAGACAATTATTTTGGAATGGACGAAAAAATAAAAACATAACAATTATTTAGAAACTGATGGAATATATGGTAAAGTTGAAAGTACCTACTTAAATTATTTTTTAAAAAAAATAACAGGACGTTCACGCCAGGGTGAAAACCTTCAAAGTCTTAATTTTATTTAATATAAATTTTAATTTTCTTAATGATTTTCGATTGATATGTCAAATATAAATACAAAACAAACATTATCCAACAAGTTATGTGGTGCTTAATGAACTACGATGACTCCTTCGGTTCAATGATTTTATTTAATATACTTCATTTGTCCCAATTAAATAATTTCAATTATTTATTTATTTATTTATTTGATTCACCTGATGAAACTTTGATTTAAGATTAATAAAAAGTTACTCATTCTTAGAAAACTTTACAATTTGTTGTTTTTAATATTCTTAATATTGGATCAATGATGGTTTGGATAGCATGTGTACGAAGGGGTGCATTTTAATAGCCTAGATATAGTGATATGTTTGTCAAGGTGGTTATGAGGATGCTTGTTGGGTTTTATATTTTTTATTTTATAATGACAGAAGAAAAAAATAGTAAAAAAAGATAGAGAGAAGCGGGTGTTGAAACGAGATAAAATCAAAAAAATCAAAAATTAATATCACTAAATTTTGTACGGAAAATAAAGTGAGTAAATTTTGTTTCAATAATCATTCGTTTCCAAGTTCCAGTGCCACTATAGATAGTTTTCGGGACAAAAAGATATCACTTTGTATAAATAAGTGTTTAATAAGTAAGAGCATATGCTAGATTTTGCCATAATTATATCATCAATACCTAATATAAAAATATTTCTTCGATTTCACTCAAAAAGTTCATGTTAGAAAATTTTAATAATTATGTAATATACAAGTATTTATAAAATTGATCATAATTACAAAAAAGATTTTAGCATTTGCCAAAATATTTATAACATATATGAACGGTAGAGTTGAACGGTTATGGAGATTGAATGCAAAAATATTAAAAATGATTTTCTTAACCGAATATTCATAAATAGTAATCTCTCATCATAAAACCGTTTTATACATGTTTTATTAGTGACAATTGTCATAATATTTTAATTCATGTTTTGGGGAAAAAAATATTATTCTCGTTTATACATGTTTTGGAATTTCTTACAATAAAATAAACAAATGTAAACAAATAAACTTCCCTCTCACCCTAGTTGAATTTAATTGGAATTTTGTTGGTTTTATAAGTGAGACAAAATGTTTAATTTGCAAAATTATTATTTGGAAAGGGTTTATAATGGGACGAAATTTATTGGAATGGAGGGAAATCATTGAAAAAATGTTAAATTTGCAAACTTATTATTTGGACAGGGTTTATATTGCAAAGAAAGGTATTGGAATGAGGGGAAATCGTTGGAAAAACTCTCATCGAAGACACGTCAACCGCCATGCGAGCAGCCGAGTCAGCATTCCGTCTTCTAAACTAACACCTAACAGAGATAGGAAGTTTTACATTGAAAAAAAAATAGGTGGAGGTTTTAATTGTCGAATTTGGAAACATGAGGTTTAGCGTGCAAAACGTGAAATATGACAAAGTGTTTTTTTTTTTGTTTTTTTGTTTTTTTGTTTTTTTTTTTTGCAATTCTCTCTTTTAAAAGTCATTAGATTAATAAAAAGCCTAACATTTTTTTACCAATAGAAAAGTTGTATCTCACTCTCACCCTTTTATTATTATTAGAAGAGTTTTATTCCACATTGGTCAGAAATAATATTAGTTGTAAATGCTTTTAAATATAAGACTTTTACTATTGATAATAGAAGAGGTCATATCAACTAATATTAATACCCTTATATCATATTGATTATTAATATGTATTATTATTAGTTAATGCCTAGAAAACAATGAGTTTTTAAATCTTCCACATAGATGCTTCACAATGAAGATTTATCAAAAGGTGGTGAGGTGACGCAACCTAATGATTCCTCACAACCTTTATATATATATATATATATATATATATATATATATATATATATATATATATATTGTGTCGAATTTGGAAACATGAGGTTTAGCGTGCAAAGCGTGAAATAGTATAGGGTTTTTTTTTTTTTTGTAATTCTCTCCTTTTAAAACAAGCAGCTATATTATAAAAGAGCTAAGGTATAACTGGTGGTCAAGATTGATCCGTAAATATATGAGTTAGATATGAACCTCATTTATGAGTTTTGTTTAAGTTACATCCTCCATAATTACATATAAAACCTTCAGTTGTGGGTTTTGTTTGAATTACCCCTCAGTTATGAGATTTTTTTATCCCAAACATCAATTGAACCGATATCATACCGACATCATGTCTTAGCACGGGCACATATACTAGTTAATTTATTACTAATGTAAGAAACATCTTTTCTAATGGTAATATTAGTAGAAATATATTTAATATTAGTTATAAATTAATGTTGGTTTTATTTTTATTTTTTTGATAAAATATTTCTACTTATCACCATAGAAGAGATGTATCTTACATTGTTTAGAAAAATATGTTAGTTTTAAAAGTCTTATATAAAAAACTTAAGAGATGTATCTTGCATTGTTTAAAAAGAAAAGTTGTATTTTAAAGTCTTTAGACTAAAGACTTTCACTCTTATTACAAGAGATGTATCCACATTAGTTACAAAATATTCTACTATTATTACGAATAGAAGATATGCATCTCACATTGATTAGAAATTAATGTTGGTTTTAAATACTATTATTAATTACCAATAAAAGAGATGTATCATACATTGGTTATAATTTATAAATAGTGTGTTCAAACTCAATTTATATTTCTAAACAATTTATTTGTTGAGTGAAATATTGTGCGTGTATGTAAATATATAATTGTGGAAGAGGCGGAGGGATGCTCGAACATTTGGAAATGATTTTCGAAAAATAAATTCGTAAGTTATTTTCCGGAAGAGAAGGATTCATTTTCCGTAAACTCATAAAACTTTTACATTGACTACATTTTCCTAAGGTTACCAAACACCAGAAAATAAGGAAAACGTTTTTCGAAAGTCATTTTACATGAAACAAACGGGGCCTCAAATCTGATTTGTTAAAAAAATTACCGGTGTCAGATTGGATAATATTATTTCTCAGATATTTGAAATCTCCTAAATTTATATAAGACTTTAAAAGTTTTATTCGGCTCGAGTTTGGATTATCTTCGGATCTTATCGACCCTCATCAAAGTACTCAATAAATCTATTATCAAGGTATTTTAACTCAATTAAAGGTCAAATAAACATGAAATTTTTTTTTCCTAACTTACACAAACATATGTGACAATGTTAGTAAGTTATTATAATGCACATAACAATTTATATTTATTAGTAATAATAACGATTTATGACTAAAAGTTCAAAATAAGTAACTTTTATATACAATTATTATATTTTTTTATATTGGATATATTAAATCGGGTTGTTAACAAATCCAAATACCTTAAATCAAATTTAATTTGTTAAGCTTTCGAATTGTCCGATTCAGATCACAATTAGGTAACCAGATTGAAATACTTAATCTGATGTTAATCCGATCACCCGACAGCACCACTTTTTTGCAACTTCATAAACTGTTTTATTCCAAAAGAAAAATGCTACTCCCTCCGTCCCTAAATTATCGTCCTCCTTTCCTTTTTCGTCCGTCCCAAAATAATTGTCCACTTTGAAACTTACCTTTTTAGAACATCACTTTTACCACTTTACCCTTACTTTTTCACCATACTTTAATTATGAGCCACATACACATGGGCTTTAAAGGAAACTACACATTAAATCAATATTAATAATTCAGTCAAATAGATTTTCTTAAACGGTGCGCCGGGTCAACCAGGACAATAAATTAGGGACGGAAGGAGTATTTAAAGGTTACAAAGTTCAAACCCTAACTTGTTTTAAATTATCAAAATAACCCTCACTTCCTAATTAAACATTGAAACTAAATTTGCTGAAAATATAACTAAAAAAAAGAAAACAAATTAATCTATAATACAATACAGCTCAGTTTATACGTGTGCAATTGAGTTTATATAAGTACTGGCTAGGATTTACTGTTTTATGGTGATCCAACGGCCAGTATTTTCTTCAACTCTTACATGTGTGAAGGCCGTTACCAATTCCCTTCTTCCGCTGTTTACTGGTTTGTAATTAACTTTGAATTAATGATTTTTATAATTTACTTATTTGTAAGTTGCTAAGATGTGCGAAGGCCTTTACAACTCCCATCTTCCGCCATTATTGAGTGTGATTTACTGTTTTACAATTAGGATTTACTGTTTCACGACTAGGTTTTACTAATTAAACAAATATTTAATTTATAGATTTTTAATTAATTTTTTTGCAAAAATTAGTTACTCTTTTACTGATATATTACGGTTTTACATTTAATATTTTACGGTTTTTCAGTTTTATTGTTGCGAAAATTTGTATTTGTATTTTTTTCTTTTTAATTTTTTTCGTATACAAATTTAAAAAATTTAAAAAAAATCATAAGTTTTGTAATTTGAATTTTTTTTCTTTTTAACTGTTATCGTAATTAACTTAATCAATTTAATTTTTGTCCTGCCAGTTTTTTCCGGCCCACAATTTTGTATACAAATTATTAAGAGTCTCCATTTGAAAGTCAATTTTTTTAATAAAATAATATTTTTAGTAGTTATTAATTTCCACAGTATCTGCCTCATTTATTGATAAATTTTCAAACTGGCGCCGTGCCATCGGCACAAACAAGAGTACTAGTTTAATCTAGGAATAATTACAAGCCGGTACATTTTTTAAAATGTGTTTTCAAATCAATCCAGTCATTTTTGAAACATATCTTTTAGATACATTTTTGAGATAAAAGTACATTATTACCCCCATTTGTATCTGTATCGCACAAATGCATCGATACCTTTCTCTCTCTCATATTGCTCCCGGTACCTTTCTCTCTCTCTCTCTCATCGTTCTCCCTTGTTTCGCCGCCACCATCGATCTTCCAGTGAAGGAGTACAAGAGTAGCATTTTTCAATAGTGAGCTAACCAATAGACGAGGGTTCACCAAATCATCCCATTTAGGTTTTTGATTACTCAACAAATCAAACTCCTTGGAAAAGCAACCACATTTTTCAACACTTCAATCAATCATACTTTTCAATAAATAGTACTCCAGGGAACACGTTATTCCCCAGCTCCTGCCCTCTCCCTCTCCCATATGGCCATATCCACAGGATCCCTAATCCATTTTTGCACTCAAGCTGTTTAATGCATGCTTTTCTGGGTGATGTATTTTAATTGTTAAAGGGTTATGTTAATATAATTAAAATAAAAATGAAGAGAGACGGTGACAGTGGTTTTTGATGTTTGATTTTGGGTTTTGAGTTTTGATTTTAACTTTTGAAGGTTCTGATGCCAGGCATCAGGTTGATTTTTGGCATCAGGATGATTTTTGGCATCAGGTTGCTTTCTGATGCCTGGCATCAGGTTGATTTCTGATGTCTGACATCAGGTTGATTTTTGGCATCAGGTTAATTTTTGGCATCAGGAATCAACCTGATGCCTGACATCAGTTTGATTTTTAGCATCAGGTTAATTTTTTGCATCAGATTTTTTTTGGGCATCAGCTTTTTGGCATCAAATTTTTTTTGGCATCAGCTTTTTGGCATAAAAAACGTATGTACCTGAGTAGTGTTTACAAGTTTGTTGAATATTTGGTTTATTTATTTAATGTTTTTACAGTCTAATCATGGTGATTAATTTAGTAGGTTTGACTATGTCAGTAAATAGAGTTGAACTAACCATAAAGTCATAACCAAATACTATTGCTGCCGTGTTAAGTAATTATAATCATATGTCGGTACAGTCGTTTTTGTCATCTGGATTACATTTTATCTCTTCATTAATGGCATTTTTGTCATTTGGCAACCAATTTGTAGTTACATGAAATGTCCAAAAAATTGATGGTCTTAGATGAAAACATGTTTTTAAAATTGTACCCACTTGAAATTTACCCTTTAATGGGTATCTAATTAAAATCACCCACCACTCAGCCTGTTACACCCTGTCAAGTCGCCCAGCCCATCATGCGACAACCCCAGCCTAGCCAACCCAAATCATGCAAGTAACCCTCTTACCTCCTTTCTAATCCACGCCCCACCCTTCAGGCCATCTTCTTACAGCCCCAGCCCAAGTAGAATGCTTCTAACCAAATTCCCCCAACCTGTACCTTCCTTTTTGCTAATGGACGGGTCCGACCAGCCATGCACACCCCCGACCCAACTTATTTCCTTGACAAGGCTGAACCTGGTTACCTCATTCACATCAAACCCCCCTTCTTTGAGAAGGATTGCCCTCAATCCTTGGTACATAGTCAGAGTCATTTTGCATGGTAAACATCTGGGCGCACCCATCAGGTACAGAGACATTTTGCATGGTAAACACTTGATGGTTATGAGCAGATACTATCATATTAGTGACCTCGTCTAAATGTTTTGTGGCATTATCTGTGTAAATTATTATAGCATATTTTAGTCAACTAGGAGACTGGACCCTATGCTCTGATCTTAATTAATTCTCTTGCAAAGCCACGGAGTTCAGGAGAGAGATCAATGTCATTTTGGGAGGGCCTCTCACTGTGAGATATATCTACTTATCAACCATCTGTCTCTCTTGAGCAATACATCCAATTATGTAAATGGAAAAGGAATGAGAAGAGACTAAATGCCAGAAGTAGCCAAATATATTTATTTATCAATTTTTCCAAAGTCCCCCTAAACAAGAATGTAAATTAGTCAATCAAAAATACTAATGTAATTCTCTTCAACGAAACATATTTAGTACTCCCTCCGTCCCTAAATTATTGTTCTGGTTGACCCGGTGTACAGATTAAGAAAAAACAATTGACTTGATTATTTATATTGGTTTAATGTGTAGTTTCCTTTAAAGCTCATATGTATGTGGCCCATAATTAAAATAAGGTGAAAAAGTAAGGATAAAGTGGTAAAAGTGATATTCTAAAAAAGTAAGTTTCAAAGTGAACAATTATTTTAGAACGGACGAAAAGGAAAGGAGAACGATAATTTAGGGACGGAAGCAGTACTTAAACAATTAGGGCGGATACAATTTGCCCCTACATGTGCAACGCCATTTTTCAGGATAGTATGGACTAGTGCCTGGTCCCAATCTTGTAAGCTCCTCTTCGTTGGCTTCACCATCTTGTCATACACCTACGTGTATTAAAAAAGACAAATTAGAACAAATAATACATTATATGGAATTAATATTCTAAACGAGACCACAGGGCCGGCCCTGAGTATAGGCTCACTAGGCAGCCGCCTATAGGGTCTCCGATTTTTTACACTAAAAAAAGGCCTCCTAATCTCACTTTCTACTTAATAAATAAATAATAATTTTATATGGATGATTATTTTGTTAATTAATCAATAGTTTAAGTTTTTAGATTTTGTTTACTCTCTCAGTCCCAAAATTATTGTTATGTTTCCCTTTTTTGAATGTCCCAATTTTTTGTCTACTTTAAAAGTTTTTTTTTAGGACAACACTTTAATCGTTCGATTTTTAATTGTTCATCCTACTTTAATTATGAGTTACATGAATATGGATTTTAAAGAAAACTACACATCATACAAATATTAATAATGAAGTCAATTGTTTTTCATTAATCCATGTGTCGGATCAAACAAGACAACTTTGAGACGGAGAGAGTTTTTTATTGTAAATAATTTTGTGTTTAAATATTTATTAGTTAGTGTGTCTATGAAAGTGTATTGTTTATTGATTTCTTTTTTTTTAAATGCTTAACGTTTTGTTAGCTTTTAAAAGAAATTAAAAACATGGATGTGAGACAAAAAAAAAAAACAAACGAAAAACAATTAATATGGTCTTGAACCAAAGCTTTTAATATTTTAACATGTATATGGTTGAGGCCCTATTTATTGAATTTGCCTAGGACCCTCAAAATCTCAAGGCCGGCACTGCGAGACCAAAGATAATTTGGTTTTTCTTTTGTCACATACATAAAAGTATGTATCGTGTGCTAATACCCATTATTGAATACTTACTTGCTTAATGTTTTGGCCATCCCGGGAGACTTTTGTGCAAGAGCCGAAGACAAAGCAAAGGAGCAATGAAAGAAAGAACAATGATGTTGTTGCATTGACCATTGTTTTTTTGTTTTAATTCGATTTTGTTTTTCTTGTGAGATAGCCCCTCCATCTCCCGTACCAGTTTTTATAGTGTGAAAATGTGATTTTCCCTCTCACATTCTCATAGGGCTGGGGTGTGGGGACTCTCGGGGGAGAGTTTCCCCTTTTTGAGTACAGTGTAAAAAATTACTATTAATTCCAAACTTATCTTGTTATAGATCAAGGTGCCACATGGATTTAAATCTTTTGTGTCAATCTTTCATCCCAATAATATAGGGTAAGATCGACATATGATGTGTTAGATGATATTTTGTCATAATCTATGTGCCCTAATCTCGAAATTCATTTATGAGCTTGATTTTAGATTTTTGAGTTTATTTTTGGCAATGATAGATGAAAAGGTAAGTGGTCGAACTAAAGAGAAAGTTGAGGGGTTTAAAAAAGATAAAACCTAAAATTACCAAAATTACGATTTAAATTATGTCTTAAATTATAAAACAATAGATCCGAAGATTGGATAGAAGCCTCTAATCTTTTATTCTAATCTTTCTCTAGATAAAGATGCCATGTATGGATTATATTTTATTCTTATAGGTAACATTTGGTAGCAGGATTAAAGTCAGATATGATTAATAAGCTGAGTTGTCTGATGTTTGGTACGTAATAAGTGGTCGGGACTAATAGCATGAGTTATCCGTATAAAGTCATTATCCCCTCACTATTAATACCAATGGAGAGGGTGGTATTATTAGCGCCCTTACTAAAAAAATTTGGATTAACATTTGTAATCTCAAAACTACCCCCGATATATAAGTGAGGATTAATAGCGAAGACATTAATAATACTGAGATTAATAATACTGTTTATCGTTGTCCAACTACCAAACAAGCCCATAAAGTTCTAGTTAGCTTAGCCAACCACAAATTAGGATGAACGTTTCCATCTTCTTCCATACCCACTTGGTTAATATATGCATATTTACTAAATACACTTATAGTACACCTTATAATTAACACTTGCACAAATAATTGAAAATTAAAAGTATGGTGTGGTTTACTGTAGTCTAACCAAATTTAATTAAAAACATTTGTAATTTTGGGTGAATCATATAATACAAGTACAAAACTTTAAACGTATTATTCTTAATGTATAAAACTATGTTGTATACACAAATTTGATATCATTTAATTACTTCAATGTTTCAATTTATGTTAATCTGAAAACCCCGTTTCGAACAACCACTCGCGTGAGATGCGAGTGGTTTCAAAACTTAAGCGCGTGGAATATGTTTGACCTCATTTTGGACTCTAAAAATGTGTACAAAGTCGGCACTTCTATTTTACGGTTAAATAGAGAAAAATCAAAAAATTACCATAAATCATGGGTTTGGTTTGGGGGTTATGTTACGAGTTTGGAAAGAATTAAGTATCCAACTCACTCATTCGGTCTCAAAATGAGGTTTACTAAAATGTTTATTATGTGTACATTTAGTCCAACAAAAAAAAACATGGGTGGTTTTCTTTAATACCCTTGACTATATGTCCATAATTAAAATAGGTAGAAAAGTAGCGATAAGTGGTAAAAATATTGTTTGTTTTAAGGGAAAGTTTTGAAATTAAGAGGCCAATTATTTAAGAACGAACGAATAATGAAAGATAGACAATAATTTAAAAACAAAGGGAGTAATATTTAATGACTTCAATGATTCAGTTTATGTTAGTTATATTTCACAAGTTGATCAAGCAAGATATTTAACATGAAAGTATTAACTATGTAGTTTTAAAAATTACTCCATCCATTTTCAAATAATCGTCCTCTTTGACCTGACACACCGTTTGAAAAAATATAATTGGTTGTATTATAATTATTGGTGTAATGTGTAGTTTCTTTTAGTGTTATTGAACATGTGTCCATAAATGAAGTATGTAGAAAAAGTAAAGGTAAAGTAGTAAAAAAAATTTCCTAAAAAAGAAAGTTTTGAAAGAGGCATATTATTTTGAAACAGACAAAAAGGGAAAATAGGACATTTATTTAGAAACGCGTGGAGTGTTTGTTTTATTGCTAATACTTTTTATTACAAATGACAGTATATATGGCTTGCTTTCATTTAACCATTAATTAACCGGTAGTTATTCTTTTGATAAATAGGTAATAACATGAAAATTATTGCCTTGAGAGTGTGTAGAATTATAAATAGTAAGATAATTAAAATTAAAAATGAAGAAAATAAAAAAAATATATATATATATATATATTGAGTATTGCATTTATTTGTTTCGTATATTTCAATTATATATATTCATATTATATCTGTACCAACATATAGAAGTAATATTTGTTGTTCACATACCTTGACGCCAAACTTAGCATCGTAACTTTGAAAAAAATATGTTTTTTTTTTTCAATTGTAGTATATTCCGTCTTGTATATTATAACTTCAAATATGTGTTTAACCAATGCAGTGATTCATAGCGATTGCTTACCCAAAGGCCATGAATCGTCTCATTGCCGACACAACGACCAAGACGTCAGCTAGACTCAAATCAAGATGCTCAAGTAGATGTTTACTTGTATGAACAAATAGGTACCAAGTCCGACAAGAGCGGACTCATCAAATCAAGTAAGTCATAATGCTCTACAAAACTCAATTAACAATGCACATATTTGCACATACTTAACATGTTCAACTAACTTATAAGTTTAGTCCAAGAAACCACGTATTGAGGTACTCATAATCCTCAAGTCACAAACTCAATCAAGAATAGCATATAAACTTACCAAAAATCATACTTGAAATCAAACCAATTAAAGACTACCATGGTCCTCTACTCTAAATCAAACCAAAGACTACCATCTTAGTCTAAGTTACAACCATATGGTTGGGTCTACAAGGACCCTCAATTACAATATATTCAAGACTACTATGTTCGTCTATTAATGACCACAAATCAAGACTTAATAATTAGTCTTCACATAACACACTGGACTCAACCATAGTCCTCATCGTCGTCGTATATAATCGACGTCCTCAAAACCACACTCAACAACGTCAAGACTACCCCGTAGTACTCATAACCTTGCAAGTGCCTTCACGTGCATACGACCAAATTCCCTAAAAGAGAGCTCATTCAAAAATCATTTTTTAATGATACTTGAGACCATAGGTTGGTTTCTAATTAATAATTCGTGCTCGTTATCAATCCCTAAGAGTCGCATCCGACTAATCAATTCACGAGCTTCTAATAGCTCATTGATACGATTTCCTAATTTAGTAAGTGTCACCTAATGATCGCCATTAAGGTTTCTAATACATCAGTATTATAATTAGACACAAATTGAGGTACTCGGGTCCTTACAAACATAACCAAACCTAAACATCATAGGACTTTAACCCAAGCTCATTAATGCATTATTGAACTTATAGTAACTCCGTTGAGTCTTAATTCTACATTTCAAACTTTATGCATTTCATATATCCCGAAATTAACACTCCATTCGAATTTATAATAAATTCCCAAATCATTCGGGCTTGATTCCCAAACCCTAAAATCCAAAGAATTCACCATAATCATAAACTGATTTCATACAACACATTTATATCTCATAAAATCAACCTACACATGTTATCTTGCAATTTATAAGTCCAAGATACAAAAGAAGTAGGCAAACCAACATACAAGTGCTCATTGATATCACATAGCAAGAAGTTTGTTTTCCTTAGGGTCAATGAGCCAAAAATCAAAAGAAAGAGTAAGTAGTAACTTACCTAGCTTGGATAAAAACTAAAGGAAAAGGAAATCCGATCAGAGAAGGTGTTCTACTTGTCGAGGGCTTCAAGAATTCGAAGTTATTTGCGTGATCCAATGGTTGGATCTTCGTATATTGAATGAAGAAGAGCTAGGGCTCCAAGTCTCCCGTGGCCTCTCTCTCTCTCTCAAGAAAACGTATTGTGGAAGAAGAATGAAGAAGAAATGTTGAATTTTTAAAGGGTTTGGGGAATATATACTTCCACAAAGGAGAGGGGTACAATTGATATTTCCTTGGTGCAATTAATGAAGGTTATGAGTAATCAACCACTAATCAAACCTTAATAAACTAATCAAGGTGATCTAGACTTGTTATGGACTGATTAGGACCAATTAAGAGTTAAGGATAAGTTTCATTAAGGGTAGGGTAGGTAATACTCGTCCAAAAATCGAAATTGCAGAAATCTGCTCGAAGTAGATCTACCTACCTTGCAGTCGAAAGGTCCAAGGGGCTTTCCCTCGCAAGGTCCCCTTCAGCAACAAGGTTAACACTACCTACCTTGCGGTCGTAAGGTCCAAAACCCATGCGATTGCTAGGTCAACAGAAGGCCAAAAGGCTCCAAACTAAGCCTAAAAGAACCCCATACCAAACCACAACCATTATAGGTTGAAACCCCACTCCAAACAAATCCTAGACTCGCCCGAACAACATCTGAAACAGCCCGGGGAGAAACCGAAGCAAATCACAATAACTAACAATCGAAGTAACGAATGAAATAGCGACTCGACGGGCAAGAACATGAGATTCTAAGCAAGTCAAGGGACTCAAGAATAGGATTGAACACTTCTACGATGTTGGACAATGATTAAGAGTATCTAAACTCCAAAAGACAAGTTGTTAACACAACTCGAATCCGAACTAACAAATGAAGACAAAATCTATGCAACGATCGTCCTAATCACATAATCATATCAAGAACACTTCTAAAATGAACTAGATCATGTCTAGACAAGTGAATAACAACCAAGCAAAGACCTAGGGTTCAACCGAGGTCACAAGCACAACCTAAGCCACTCGACTCTCAACCGAGTCAAGTTACGAACAACGTTGAGTCACTACTTGTAACTCCAACTAGTCAATGACTAAGGAACATATATCAACAAGGTTTTAGTCTCAATGTGGTTATACATGCACATCCAGAATCTCTCAACTATTCACGCAAGATAAAAGGAAGAGATGCAAGCATAGCACACAAGTTAAGTACCCGAGGAATCGGGGTCTTACAGATCAAACAAGATATTTAACATGAAAGTATTAACTATGTAGTTTTAAAAAATATTCTCTTCGTTTTCATATAATCGTCCTCTTTAACTCGGCACACCATTTGAGAAAAATGTTATTAACTGTATTATATAAGTAATTATTGGTGTAATGTGTAGTTTCTTTATGGCCCTTGAACACGTGTCCATAAATAAAGTAAGTAGAAAAATTAAAAGTAAAGTGATAAAAATGTTTTCCTAAAAATGAAAGTTTTGAAATAGGAAAGTTATTTTGAAACTGACAAAAAAAAAGGATGACAATTATTTAGAAACGTAGGGAGTATATATGCTTAATCATGCTTTCATTTAACTATTAATTAACTGATAGTTATTATTTTGATAAATATGCAATAATATGAAAATAATAGCCTTGAGAGTGTGTAGAATTGAAAATAGTAAGATAATTAAAATTTAAAATGAAGAAAATATAAAAAATATCTATATTGAGTGTTGTATTTATTTGTCTCATATATTTATATTATATCATTACAAACATATAGAAGTAATATTTTTCCTTCACGTACTTAATTTGACACCGAACTTAGCATCGTAACTTTGAAAAAAAATAGGTTTTTTCAATTGTAATATATCCCGTCTTGTATATTAATCTTCTTTAATATAAATGTATGAGTTGTGATCGATGTATTTTATACGTCGATTTTATATACTTCTATGACTTAAATTATGCTATTTCACGAGTCTTTTGAGTACCAATATATGTTTTTCGGTGAGTTTTGTAAGTTTCAGGATTGTTCGTGAAAATATGCGAAACTCCAGGGTTTTAAGTGCAAATTACAAGAAAGGGCAAAAGAGGAAAATTGAAGAAACAAGGAAATCAACTGACACCTTATGACGCAAGGTGCCTCACTGCGACCGCAAGGTAGGCAATGTTGACCATAAAAGAAGCAATCAAAGAAATCAAAGCTGGATATCGGAGACCTCATGACGCAAGGTATCCAAAGACTCTTGCGACCGCAAGGTAGGCAGAATGCAACCTATTCGGATTTTCACACAGTCATTCGATCCAATCACAACTCCCGAGTATATATAGAAGTCAGATGCCGAGCCAAAAGAGAAGGAGGACGGCTGGAAGCTCTCTTTTCATAGATTTTAGGTAGTTTTAGATTGTATAACATAGTTAGGTTTTGTAATTTCAAGTATTGAAGATCAAATCATGTATCCGATCATCTCCATGTGCTGTTCATTGTCTATGATGAACTAAATCATCCATAATCTAAGAGGTGGGAGGTAACTTGTATCGAATTTATGTTTTGATTCTTATATATATGTCTATTCAATGCGTGTTGATTGTGTTGTTTATCAACCCCTCTATTATTTTGCTTTGAACAAATGAATGTAATCGCAAATAATAAAGGCTTAAAGGTGCGGATAACTGCATGACCAAGTGCATATGTCGCATTAATCGGCTCACCAACACAATAAATTGGACCTATCGATGCACGAGAGTGATAAGTTAGGACCGTGTTCTTACATGATCTAGGTGACGATAGATCATAAATCTAGGTGACAACTAAATTAACAGCTTCATGTGCTTAGGATATAGAATGGATGAATTTTATGGGATGGAGGTCAATTAATTGTTCAACATACTATATCTATTTTTAGTGAACGAACCCAAGACATTGAATGACATTATTATGAATTGAACATAAAGGAGATATAAGTGAAACCCAGAATCCTAGATTTCCACTCACCATAAGATCTTCATATCTGTTATTACTGTCTAATTAGTTAAACATCTATAACTAGTAGTTTAGAGTAGAATTAAACAATAAAAACCCCCCTTAGGTTAATAATTTGCTATCAATACTCGCATTGTTCGTGATCACTTGTCTCTGTGGGTTCGATTCTTGCTTCCAAGTCTATTCTATAATAGTCTTGTCCACTTGCAAGGAAAAAGATTAATTAAAACATCGATCAAGTTGTCTCTTATAATTAATGTAAGGACAAAATTAGCATTTCATCTTAACAAATCATCTACCATTTATTTAAGGGCAAACAAGTAAATGTATCTTCATTACTATAAAAATGTGAGTTGTCTCTTATAAATTAATGCATAGACAAAATCAACCTTTCATCTAATAAACCATCCACCATTTATTTAAGGACACACAAGTAAATTTATCGTGATAAAAAATAATATTTTTACAAAATTAATGTTTAATAAATCACTCCTCATTGAATAAGGTCAAATAAATAATTTATTATTTGCTTATCAATTCCATGAATAATAACAAAAAAATTATCATAATAAATTATAATGTCAAATTAGTAAATTATATCTATATCTATCTATCTATTTCTACTATAAAATTGTGAGTTGTCTCTTATAAATTAATATATGGACAAAATTAATCATTCATCTAATAAATCATCCACCATTTATTTAAGGATAAACAAGTAAATTTATCATAATAAATGATAATGTTTGTAAAAAAAACCCCTGAATTTAATAAATCACTCACCATTGAATAAGGTCAAATAAGTAAATTTTTTATGAGCTAATTAATAAATTACATGAATAATTACAAAAAGAACCCTAAATTTAATAAATCACCCACCATTGAATAATGTCAAATAGGTAAATGTTATCTCTATCTATCAATCTTCTTTACTATAAAAGTGTGAGTTGTCTCTTAGAAATTAATGTATGGACAAAATTAACATTTTTTCTAAAAATCATCTACCGTTTATTTAAGGACAAACAAGTAAAATTATCTTCTTTACTATAAAAATGTGAGTTGTCTCTTAGAAATTAATGTATGGACAAAATTAACCTTTCATCTAATAAACCATCCACCATTTATGTAAGGACAAACAAGTAAATTTATCATGATAAAAAATAATATTTGTACAAAAGTAATGTTTAATAAATCACTCCCCATTGAATAAGGTCAAATAAATAATTTATTATTTGCTAATTAATTCCATGAATAATAACAAAAAAATTATCATAATGAATTATAATGTCAAATTAATAAATTCTATCTCTATCTATCTATATATCTATCTATTTCTACTATAAAATTGTGAGTTATCTCTTAGAAATTAATGTATGGACAAAATTAACATTTCATCTAATAAATCATCCACCATTTATTTAAGGACAAACAAGTAAATTTATCATAATAAATGATAATTTTTGTAAAAAAAAAGTCTAAATTTAATAAATCACTCACCATTGAATAATGTCAAATAAGTAATTTTTTAGGATCTATTCAATTACATGAATAATTACAAAAAGAACCATAAATTTAATAAATAACTTACCATTGAATAAGGTCAAATAGGTAAAAGTTATCTCTATCTTCTTTACTATAAAAGTGTGAGTTGTCTCTTAGAAATTAATGTATGGACAAAATTAACCTTTTATCTAATAAATCATCCACAATTTATTTAAGGACAAACAAGTAAATTTATCTTCTTCATTATAATAATGTGAGTTGTTTATTAGAAATTAATGTATGGAAAAAATTAACCTTGCATCTAATAAACCATCTACCATTTATTTAAGGACACACAAGTAAATTTATCATGATAAAAAATAATATTTGTACAAAAATAATGTTTAATAAATCACTCCCCATTGAATAAGGTCAAATAAATAATTTATTATTTGCTAATCAATTCCATAAATAATTACCAAAATAACCATAAATTTAATAAATCACTCATCATTGAATAAAATCAAAAAAGAAATAAGTTAATTTCGGATTTAACATTAATTTTGAATTATTTTGGTGTACATCTCTTTTAAACCTTTAAAGTGTTTTTTCATATTTTCAATGTGGGATAAAAGCTATCACTAATTATTCATGTCTTTTTAACCTTTAAAGAGGGGTTAGTTTGCTTGTTGGTGACATATTCTTCTTCCAATATTGGATTGCAACTGTTTGCAATTTTCATATGATCCGCTGGTTTCTATGATGTTACAAACAACTCATATTTTTCTGAATTTATGTAACTTCAACTAACGGATTTAGGGTCAGGGACTATCGGTGTCCAAAATTTACATTATTTGGTGTGTCATGCATTTGCGTTGTACAATCCCTAATGGACTTTCTTAAAGTTTAGGGACTAATGGTCTAATTTTCCCTTAAATAATTTTTTTGGGATATTTTCTTAACTTTAAAGTTAATTATGAGAATTTTTTAATTATTTTTATAATTTTAGAAACAATTATTCATTAATTTTTATTATAAACATATCTTAAATATCAAATGATTAACTAAATGATATAATTATAACTAAATACAATTTTGCACCCAAGGAAAAGGACCAAAATAATCCTCATGTCATATACAATGTATCATTTTTCATTAATATTATTAACTCTCATCGACGTAAGGGGGCAAAGTGGGATGAATAGTAAAATTATGTATGAAAATGAGACACGTAATTTACAGGTTATGGTGCAACGTGAGATTTAAGTAAATACTTCTGGAAGCAAATCATATTTTGGCCCCATAAAAATTAGGCCAAAAAAGCAAATATACCATCAAAACTTCTATCAAATCTCACTTTGGTTTTTTTATGATTAATTTAATTCATAGGCGAAATATACACACAACATGAGAATTATAACTAAATCCAATTTTGCACCCAAGGAAAAGGACCAAAATAATCCTCATGTCATATACAATGTGTCATTTTTCATTAATATTATTAACTCTCATGCATGGACGTGAGGGGGCAAAGTGATATGAATAGCAAAATTATGTATGAAAGTAAGACACGTAATTTACAGGTTAGGGTGCAACGTGGGATTTAAGTAAATACTTCCGGGAGCGAATCGTATTTTGGCCCCATAAAAATTAGGCCAAAAAATATCTCATCAAAGCTTCTATCAAATCTCACTTTGGTTTTTTTATGATTAATTTAATTCATTGGAGAAATATACACACGTATATGTATGTATGTATGTATGTATGTATGTATGTATTTACATATATATAAATATATAAATATTTATTATTTCTGGTGAAAAATATACATTAAAATTTCATAAAGGACAATTTCAGAAATATATATAGTTTTTTCGTATATAAAAATAGTAATTAAAATTAAACAAAAAATAAAGAAAAAACATTTTACAAAAATCATTAAGAACACATGCAAGACACATGTAACTAACTAGAAACTATAAATGTATGTTCAATCATGTATGCCATTAGGCGCTTACTGAATTTAATCTCATCGAAATCACATCTTAAATCATGTATGACATATTTTCAAAAGATTTACCAAAATCTAGATTTCATTTTCCTAAAATATTTTTCAAAAATAATTTTTCCTTAAATCATTTTTCATGAAACAAACGGAGTATAAAGATCGTCTTAAATAGAAATTATCGGGAGCTTATCCACTTCAAAACTTGTAATTTTTTATTCTAATCTTAAGATTTAGATGCCCATTCACCAACTTTTGAAAGACGAGTAGGTCTCGTACAGTTTCACGGATCTTAATTCGTAAGATGAAGTTCCACTCTCTCACGATATAACCTGTCAATATGTATCGAGTAACTACATCCGTCTTAGTGCTTGTTTGGTGGAGCGTTTTGGTCAAAACGCTGGTAAAAAACGCAGCGTTTTCTCTTTAAAAGTGTTTCAATGCAGCGTTTTAAAACGCTGCGTTTTAAAAACATGGAGCGTTTTAAAACGCTACAATTTGTAGCGTTTTAAAAATATGCTACGTTTATAACTACTTTGTTTATGAAAAATAGCGTTTTGAAATAGTTTTCTAAACGTGTTTACAAAAATAAAACTACATTTTAAAAAAACTGCGTTTTCAAAACGCTGCACCAAACAAGACCTTAGTAACTACATGGAAGATGGTCTTTTCAATGTTTTTGCCTTTGAAGAATGGCCATGCTGCGTGCAATTATAATTAGGAAGTTTTCTATTAAAGACTTATGGCCAATTCGGTCAACTGAAATGATTTCAAACTTTAATTTTTCTACTTATCAAAACAATTGACAGATTTAGTGCTTACAATTGTGTGCTGTTTTGATAAATTTTGAACTTGAGAACAAAGTAATCTTGATTAATTATCATTAATAAGGACACATACACAAATAATTGAAAATTAACACTCTGATTTAATGTAGTCAAACCAAACTTAATTAAAAAATATTTGTAATTCTTGGTGAATCGTATAATACAAGTATAAAACTTTAAGCATATTATTCTTCGTGTATAAAACTCTGGTATATACACGAATTTGATATAATTTACTTCTTTCAATGATTCGATTTCTGTTACTTATCTTTCACAAATTGATCAAACGAGATATTTAACATGAATGTGTTAACTATGTTGTTTTAAAAATTACTCTTTCCGTTTTTAAATAATCGTCCTCTTTGACCAGACACATCATTTAAGAAAAAGTGTAATTGACTGTATTATAATTATTTGTGTAATGTGTAGTTTCTTTTAATGTCCTTGAACATGTGTCTATAAATAAAGTAGGTAGACAAAGTATGGATAAAGTGATAAAAATATTTTCTTAAAAATGAAAGTTTCGAAAAAGACAAATTATTTTGGAACAGACAAAAAAAGAAAAGGAACAATTATTTATAAACTTAAGGAGTATTTTTTATTATTACTCATACTTTTTGAATATAGATATTTGTTGGCCGATGTAGAAATTAGTTGAGAGAAATTTAGAATGGTCCCCACACAATAATTTTTAATTGCTTTACATTCCTATGTTTTTTTTGTAACCGGAAAAAAGACTTGTCATGCATCGCAATACATAAAATAAGATACTTTCTTGTATAAAAAGGCATGATTTCATATAACGCGATCCATGAAGTGCCTTTTTCCGATTACGAAAAAAATAATGGGTTGTAAAGTGGTTGGAAATTTTGAAAATTGTAAATTGGTCAGCAAATTTTCAAATTGGTGTTTTTGGCAAAAATTGCATTATTAGTCCCTAAACTTTGCAAAAGTTCACTAGAAGTCCATGTAGAAAGCAAATGCACGGTACTGACCAAAATAGGCGAATTTTGCACAAGGTTGTCCCTTCGTTGGATGTCGTTAAAGGCTATTCTGTTAATTGATCATTTGTTCAACTAATCACTTTTTAATGGCAAACTTGTCTTTTCCACATTCTTCTCCTTCGGTCTTCTTCAACCTCACGCCCCCTCCCACACACACCCACCCACCCACCATTTTTAGTTGCAATCACTCTACTGTCTGCATACCTAAATTAACTTATATGTACTCCTCTAATAAACCAAACAACATAATATATCTCTCTCACAAATCACAATCACACACAAACCCTTTCTCGAAGAAATGGAGGAGGAGGCGAAAACCCAATCCCAATTCTAACACCAACACGAAGAAGATTACTTTGTGACAATACCTCTCCTGACGTCCAATGAGGATGAAGATGACCAACGGATTACTGCACTACTCGTCTGGTAGATCTGGAAAACACCAACACGATGAAGATGACTTCAGTAGGTTTCGTAGTAATCGGGAGATCTGGGATAACTCTTACCCATATCTTTCGAGATCGTAAGCTCAGCATAACAAAAAGAAGTATTGTAACCAAACGATAGGGCATATCTGGATTTGCAAACCTGCAATGACAATGAGAGCTCTGGAGGCATGACCCTTTGGAGCGAGCTAAACCTTTTTGTTGGAGCCATTGCCTATACACGAGACGTGAAAGTAGACCAGACCACAGAAAGACGTTAGAGCTCGTACCGGCCATTGCACTTGGATGGGGTAGAAAATTATTTTTCATGTTATTTCTGAAACAAGGCCGCTTCGTCATTGGCAAAATCGACAACGTCTCTTTCTTCAACACCTCTTTCAATGGCCTCAATGCTTTGTTAGGTTTTCCCCCATTCATTCTTTTTCACCTCTTTCTATCAATCAATTTCCCTTAACATCCTCGTACCCATTTTAATTATGAATTCAATTGGGTTTGATAATAATTGGGTTAATTTACTTTAATTTTTCATGATTGCAGCTAAAATGGTCTGTGTGAGGGGGGGTGGGGTTGAAGAAGACCGATGAAGGAGGTGGAAAAGACACGTTTGCCCTAAAAAATGAACATGTGTTGAGCACATGATCAATTATTGGAACAGTCTTTAACGGCATCCAACGGAGGGACCACCAATGTGCAAAATTTGTCTACTTTGGTCAGTGGCGTGCATTTGCTTTGTACAAAGACTACTAGTAGACTTTTGTAAAGTTCAGGGACTAATGATGTAATTTACTCCAGTTTTTTCATGAGAAAATTATAGGTCGATACACTTTTGTGGATTTTCAACCGCTTTAGTACTCTATATTTTTTTAAACCGCTAAAGTTTAGTTTTATAAAAATGCTCCTTAAATACCCGCCGCCCAACGTAATCACATAAATTAACCAACGCCTTCCTATCCCCTAATTCATGAGCAAATCACAATCACTTGATACTTGCTCAAGTGTTTATCCAAACGTTCATGCATATATTAAATACAATTTTCTTAATTTTGAGCTGCTTTACTTCTCTACACAATGCCGACATCATTTCAATTTTCATTCTCCTTGGAACTAGCCAAGTGTTAAACTTGCAAAACTCGAAAAAAGAAAAATGGTGCTCATTACGAAATTGGGTGAATCAAAACAATTTCCAGCTCGTCAAGAGGTGAGCTGAGCGATAGGAGAAAGTCTAGCTCCAATCAATACTCGAATTTCAATCGCGATGCATCAATTAGAAATCGCAATGCATCGCTATGTTAGACAATTTTGGAATCATGCATCAAAACCAGGCATCGTGATTCAATTTTGTGCACCAGGGTTTTATGAACAATCCTGATTGTCTTCTAATTAGAGATTAAATGGTGACTTTTTTTTTTATCATTTCATCATTAGATGGGACTTCATTGCTCTTCAAATTATTGAAAACTCATTCCCAGTGTCAATATTTGTAGTTCTTTGGTGTTTTCGCGCCTTACTTTATCAAGTTCCGATCACTGCCAAAAAGTATTGATCCATTCCATTTCCATGTTTATTTCATTTTATTGAATTAAATTTTCATGCTCAAATTGTTCCCATCTTGCAGAAGACCGTTAGGGAAGAGTTGGAAAAAGATGTTTGAGAAGAGAAGAGTGGAGAAAAATAGCTTCTAAGGATTGTAACGGACTACAGTGAGGGAAAATTTGGAAGTGCTTAATTCTATCGATCTATCGAATTTCAACTGCGATGCATCGATTACGAATCACAATGCATCGCTATGATATATATTTTGGAATCATGCATTGCGATTAAATTTTGTGTATCGCGATGTACGATTTTGTGCATTGTGATGCATGAGGCAAAGCTTTGCTCGAGCAAAGTCTTTTTCTTCATAGTTAAAGGAGAAGCTCGCCTGATTCACCGAGGACTCTTTTCTCTTAGTTGTGATTGTGAAACCTCGGCACAAAGACTTGTCTCCAAAGTTACTCTTTGATGACAATAGTTCCTAAATGAAATACTGCAACCTTTATTGTGCTCAAATGCCACCCTCTGAAGTTCCAGTTTGGTTATTTTAGGCAGAGTGAAGATAAGATGATAGATGGTTAATTAGGAGCGTATATCTCTCTTTTCTTACGTTATAAGTCGAGGAAAAGAAGTGAAGTTGAAGTTCTAAGTGCAGAGCCTATATTGCATGTTCTGCATATTGTGTGAGAGTTGGGGAGAAGGAAAGGAAAAGGTTATTCATTATGGGTATGCCCGTGTTTTTGCACTAAAAGTGCCTTTTAGACCAGATACAACGAAGGCTCCTAAGGTATGCTTATCAGATTCTTGCAAAATAACAAAGGAGCCCAATGCTTGCCTAATTAAGCAAAAGGTATTTCAGGAGCTTTTAAGCCTCCGCTTCAGAATTTTTTTTCATCCAAAACGACGTTGTTTTATGATAAAAGTGATCAAAACTCAACCGTTTTGTAAAATTTTCTCCGACAAGCCTGCATGGATTCTGAGCCTACCTCTGCTGCTCTCCCCTTTGTACTGTTTCTAGGTGGACTAAAAAACTTTAATTTTCCTCCATTTTTGTTTTTAACCAATTTTAGTTTATAAAAAAAATTTTAGTTTTATTTTTTTGAATTAAAGTTTAAATTTTTACCTATAAATAGAGACTTGGTTTGTTTTATTTGGATATCAGAAAAAAAAATTATGATTTTTTTAAGTTTCTAACCATTTTTCTATAAAAATATTTAATTAATGGAGATAAAGAGGATGATGTATGTAAAAATGTTGAAGTTTGTGCATTGTTGTAAGTGTATTTTTGTTAAAGAGCTTAATTAAGGAGCTTAATGGCATTTTTGTAATAAAATAATGAAAAAATGAGCTTAAGCTCCCTAATTTGGAAAGCTTTGTTTCACCTGGCCTTGCTGGTTAGAAAAATTCTAGGGGTATTTATTAGTAAAATAATGATGGGAGGGGATGACCTGGGGTTGACCCTTTTTTCATCTACTTGGAGTACAACTTGGTAAGGGGATGGGCTTGGGCTTTATTCTAAAGGCTAAACGCTAGTAATTTGCTTAAAATTCTGGCCGATCTCTTTTGTAAAGTTTGTAACTCCTTTAGTACCCCCGTTGTTTTTTAAACTGCAAAAAGGTCATTTCTCAAAATATTATTTCAAAAAAGTCATTGTCTCCTTCAACAGCTTCGTCAAACACATTGGATTCGAAAATCACAATTATTGGACAACCAAACGGGGATCTTTCAATAGGGCGAAGGCGGAGGATGATGAGGAAAAAAAGACTTACGACGGATGAGATAGAAGAATAAGGTGGAGTACATGGTCTGATTTTTTATGATTTTGTATCGCGGTGCAAAATTGGATTAGATAATATTTTATGTATCGTGGTGCAAAATTGGATTAGGTAATTAAAACTTATGTACCGCGATGCAAAAATTGTTCATTGCAGTGCGAAATTGGATTGTGTAACTAAATTGATGCAATTAAATTGATGTATTGTGGTGCAAAATTTGATGTAGCGCGATACACTGAGCAAGTAACCTCCATTGTGCGTCTTACGTTCTTTAAAGGTATCGTAGTCATTTTGCCCATAAAGTGACTTTTCTCGGCTGAAAAAAAAAACATGGGACTTGTGGGATTATAAATTTCAAAAGTACAGTCGACCGGCCCGTAATTTCTCCTAGTAATTTTTCGGAGAAAAGGAAAAAAAGGTATTAACTAGGTTGGTCCCCTCCCATCAATTTCCAACCGTTAGGACATTATTTTTTTTTCAACAAGTAAATGACACTTTTTAAGGTAAAATAACGAGTATACCCTAAGTGAAATTCAATCGGGCATGTGTTGCATTACAAGTCCAATTTTTGCATAGAAAATTAAAATTGTGTATCAAGATTTCAAATCATGCATCACAATTCATGTTAATAATATCTCATATGGAGAAAATTGATAAAAAAAATTTAAATTGAGATCGAATGCCCTATAACCTCAAAACAGAATAACAGCTATATGGTGTTAGGAGTCAATGATCCAACACAGACACAAATAATTTACCAACCATTTGTATGTGGATCTATGATTGTAAAAGAAAAAGAAAATTGGTGATGAAGATGAAAGGGTCCTATGATTGAGTTGTAGAACTTAATTTATTTAAAAAATTGCAAGTTGGTCCACTTTTTAAAAATTTTAATCGATAAAGTACATCCTTTTTATTTTCAACCAGAAAAAGTTATTTTTGGTGGCAAAATGACTACGATACCCTTAATGAACCATATGTACGCTATAAACGTCATTATTTTTGCATCGCGATTCATCAATTTTATTATATTATTTTTTGCATTGTGGTTCAATAATGTAACTGCTAGTCTATTTTGAACCGCGATTCATCAATTTTTATTGAATTAATTTTGTA
This sequence comes from Codonopsis lanceolata, assembly GCA_013146195.2. Classification (NCBI taxonomy): domain Eukaryota; kingdom Viridiplantae; phylum Streptophyta; class Magnoliopsida; order Asterales; family Campanulaceae; genus Codonopsis; species Codonopsis lanceolata. The sequence continues at coordinate 132,035,061 of CM028378.1, forward strand.
TCGCGGTTCAATAGTCTGCTAGTCTATTTTTGTATCGCGATTCCTCAATTTTAATGCATTAATTTTTACACTGCGGTTCAATAGTGTAAAAACTATGAATCGTGATATATAGAAAGCTATACCGCGATACAAATATCTATTTACTTTAATTTTTCTATTAAAACTTAAATAATGTAAAAATTAATAAATAGTAATTGTTTTGAACACTGGTTAACAACATATATGCACCACGGTATATCTTTCAAAATCTTTGAATCGCGGTACAAAAATATGTAAAATTAATTTATTAAGGAAACTTTGCACTGCGATAAATAAATTTGCACTTAATAAATTTTGCACCGCGACATATAAACTTTCTGTAAAAAAATATTTAAAAATGAATATTTGAATTTCGGTGCAAAAATATGTAAAATTAATTGATGATAAAAACTTTGTATCGCGATATATAAACTTGCATTTTATAAACTTTGCACCGCGATAAATAAACTTGACGTAGCGTGCCTATTGCTCATTAAGTGTATCGCAGTATTTTCGCGTCCAAAAGTGACTTTTCCGGGTTTTTTTATAAAAGGTGTACTTTAGCAATTAAAAACTTGGAAAAGTGGACCGGCTCGAATTTTGTCCGATTTATTTTAGAAAAAATTACAAGCCGGTACATGTTTTAAAACATGTTTTCAAATAAATCCAGCTATTTTTTAGGCATATCTTTTCGATACAATTTCGTGGCAAAATTACGTTACAACCCTTTATTTCTTTGCATTGGGGAAAAAGTACGTCGTTCTCTCCTAGCCCCCACCCTGCGTTCATAGCTCCATTTCCCTTACGCCCTGCTACTCGCATCGCCATCTAGTTCGCCTTTCTCCCTGCTTACGTCGCCTTCAGCCTACGTCCCCAAAATTTTGAATTGACGATTGCGGAGAAATTCCAGTAGTTCGATTTAAAGGTATGTCCCTTTAAAAATTCTCCCATCCTCAATTATATGCCTTAGGTTTCTTGATGCCAGGGCTTGGCATCATAGTTTCTGGATTGATTTTGGTCCTCCAAAATCAAGTCAAATGCAACCTGATGCCAGGGCTTGGCATCAGAGTTTCTGGATTAATTTGGTACTACATTATACTGTCAACTGTATCCTGATGCCAAGGCTTGGCATCAGAGTTTCTGGATTGATTTTGGTCCTCCAAAATACTGTCAAATGTATCCTGATGCCAGGGCTTGGCATCAGAGTTTCTGGATTAATTTGGTACTGCATAATAATGTCAAATGCATCCTGATGCTAGGGCTTGGCATCAGAGTTTCTGGATTGATTTTGGTCCTCCAAAATCAAGTCAAATGCATCCTGATGTCAAGGCTTGGCATAAGAGTTTCTGGATTAATTTGGTACTGCATAATATTGTCAAATGCATCCTGATGCCAGGGCTTGGCATCAGAGTTTCTGGATTGATTTGGTCTGGATAATGCTTTTAAATGCATCCTGATGCCAGGTCTTGGCATCAGAGTTTATACAATTACTCAATTTTGAATGATAGATATGTGAAACTATCAGTAAACCATTGAAGAAGTTTCTCCATACATCTACTATCTCATAGCGTCTGTAATTCATTTTGGTATGAAAGTCAAACGAATTTCATTTTATTTTTGGGTTTGGGTGAAAGAAGGAAATTTGCTATTTTTGCACACTAATTGTTTGATTAAATTGATCTTAAGAGTAGTTTTGTTATGTTATAAGCTGGATGCTGTCAGGCATCCTACTTGAAACTCCTTCTATACTTCTGTCTAATGGGTTCATAAGCAGCGCATACTTATGCATTGTTAAGGAAGAATCTAGACTTTTGTATATGTTTCATTGTGAGAAAAAATATAATGTATTGCGATTGAGATTGAGGCTTTAAGACTAGAAATATATTATTGGGGAACATTTTCTTAAGTGATAGATTTATTTTGAATTGTCCAAAGTGTGTATATCTTCACTTTCACCTTTCTCCTTGATCATAAATGATTTTGTTTCCATATGTAACAGTTGAGCAAGCAAGAGGATCTCATTGTTTGGATGTGAACTTCGGCATTGCCAATTTTCAGAATGTTGTATGGGAAGATACATACTGATCTTGTGGCAAATGAGAATATAACAATTGTGATACAAAACAACTATAATACCTACAGTTTTGTTTTACAAGTATTTGTGTTTAAAATTTTAGTTTATGGAGTCCAGTGTTATGATTTTGCTGAAATTTAGGGGAGAGACAATTGTGAAAAGGGTTACAGATGGTTTTGAGTTTTCTGATTTGCTGTTATCAATTACAAGCAAATATTCTGTTAATATTGAAACTTTGAGATTGAGATATTCTCTTGGACCTCATCAGAATTGTATTTTATCAAATGATGAAGATTTTTTGAATATGTTGGTGCTAGGTAAAATTCTAAGCATTTATGTTATTTCAGTAGATGTTATTGATGTTTTGGGTGCAATTGTGGATGATGTAGAGAATGATTTGGGGTCAAAGGGTGATTTTGGTCCTTCTATGAGTAGTTTGGATGCTTCTTCTTCTCATAAGTCAAAGGGTGATTTTGGTCCTTCTAGAAGTAGTTTGGATGTTTCTTCTTCTCATAATAGTAAATCTGTTGATGTTGGTTTTGCTGAAATTGATAATGAAAGTTATCCTTCTTATGATTTTTTTCCTGTTCCATCTTCCAATAATTTGTTATCAGTTGGTTGGGAAGAGATTATCACCGGATCTGGACAAATATTTAAAGGTGGCATGAGAGAGTTTCGTACTGAACTTATGAAATATTCTATGAAACTTGGATTTGAATATGTTTTTGCTAGGAATGAGAGTAAGAGGGCTACTGTTGTTTGTGGTAATAAATTCATTGATAACTGTGATTGGTTCATCAAGTGTGATGTTTCTAGTGTTGATAATTCTATAATTATAAAGAAGTGCAATCTTACACACAATTGCAAAGTTTCTTTTATTGATGGAGTTAAGAAATAAAAAAGGATGGGGTATAATGTAATTGCAGATTTTATTTGTGATAATGTTCAGAGTCAGCCAAATTATTCTGCAAAGGATGTAATTGAGTATGTTAGGATCCATTATGGGGTTGAGATATCATATATGACGGCATGGAGAAGTGTTGAGGTTGCTCGTAATAAGGTATTTGGTAGTTATGATGAATCGTTTGATGAGTTGCAGTGGTATGTTGAAGCTTTGAAGAAAGTAATCGAGGCGGTTTGGCGTTTATTGAATCGAATTCCATTTCAAAATGTTTCACCCGGTTATTCATATGTTTTCGTGCATGTTTGGATGGTTTTAATTATTTTCGGCCTATATTGTTTATAGACGGGACATTTATGAAATCTCGATGTAAGTCAATTCTCTTATCCGCCACGGTGAAGGATGGTAATCAAGGTAAGTTGTACGTGACACTTATATTCGTTTGTGTTTTCTATGTGTTTTGATGTCAAAGTTGTTGTTTTACTAATTGGAATATTTCATTTTTTTTTTATATAGGACTATTTCCATTTGCCTTTCTTTGTTGTAAGTTCGAAAAATTATGATAATTGGCATTGGTTTCTTTCAAAAGTAAAAAGAAGCGCTTAATGGTCGTGATGTGCTTATTGTATTAGATTGGAATGTTGGGTTGATGCAAGCGATTCCAGATGTTTTTGGTAGTTCTAAGCATTTTTTTTGTTTGGTTCATCTTTGTCGTAATTTGAAAGATATGTGTGCTGGCAAGCGTTCTTCCTTTCGCAAGAATATTTGTTTAAAATTTAAAGAATGTGCTTATGCGCCTACAGTTGAGTTGTTTGAGAAGAAGCTTGAGGTATTTAAAGGAGATGGTGGACGATTGCCTTAGATTTTTGCTTGACCTTCCTTTTTGAGTGGGCCATCGCACATTGTTCTGATAAACGTTATGCTGAACTTACATCAAATGCTGCAGAGTCATTTAACAATTGGATTCTTGATGCTCGAGGACTTCCTATCACTTGTATGGTGGACTGCATCAGAAAAAAACTTATGGTATGGTTTGTTGAAAGGTTGTATAATGGTTTGAAATGGAACAAGCTTCTTTATGCTAAGATGGATAAAAAGTGGATAGAGAATTTGAAAGTTGGTATGTCATGGCAGGTTATGAAAGCTACTAACTCTATTTATGAAGTTGTATCTAATCCTACTGTGCGAGTTGATTTGGATTTTCGAACATGTTCTTGCTATCAATGGCAGATTCAAGGCTTCCCATGCTATCATACTGTTGTTGTTATTGTCAGAGCACAGATAGCAGTCGAAGACATAATTGATAATTACTTTTTAAATAGTTAGTATGTCAAGTGCTACGAGGGAAGCTTGATGCCAGTTCCAACAACTTATAAGTATGAGATTCAAAAATCATCAGAAGCTTCGATAATCTTACCCCGATAATGAAGAAATTGCTGGGCGCCTAAGAAGAAGCGAATTGCATCCAAGGGTGAAATTCAGAGTAGTACAAGGAAACATAAATGTAGTAGATGTAATAAATATTGTAATCACAATTCTAGGACATGTAGAGATTCAGTGTAATGTTGATCATATTTTAGTTGACGAACTGAAGAATTGATGAGTTTGATACGAACAGAAATTGGATGTTGTTTTGTGGTCTTGAAAAAACTGTTGAATCTTTGTTATCAGCCTTTTTTGAAATTACTGTCAAATGCATCCTGATGTTAGGGCTTGGCATCAGAGTTTTTGGATTGATTTTGGTCCTGCATAATACTGTCAAATGTATCCTGATGCCAGTGCTTGGCATCAGACTTTCTGGATTGATTTTGGTCCTCCAAAATCAAGTCAAATGCATCCTGATGCCAGGGATTGGCATCAAACTTTCTGGATTGATTTGGTACTGCATAATACTGTCAAATGTATCCTGATGCCAGGGATTGGCATCAGACTTTATGGATTGATTTTGGTACTGCATAATACTGTCAAATGCATCCTGATGCCAGGGATTGGCATCGGAGTTTCTGGATTGATTTTGGTCCTCCAAAATCCTGTCAAATGTATCCTGATGCCAGGGATTGGCATCATCATTTTTCAATTAATTTTGGTTCTACAATATGATGTGAAATCCATCCTGATGCCAATTCTTGGCATCAGAGTTTTTGAATTATTTTGGTCCTGCATAATGCTGTGAAATCCATCCTGATGCCAAGGCCTGGCATCGGAGTTTGTGTATTAAATTTGGTCCTGCAAAATGATGTGAAATACATCCTGATGCCAAGTCATGACATCAGAGTTTTTGAATTATTTTAGAAATCATCCTGATGCCAAGGTCTAGCATCGACTTTGGCAAGGCTCATCGATTTTTTAAAAATGTGATGTCATCTGATGCCATGTCTTGGCATCAAAACATTTCGACTGGAGGGTTTTTGCTGAAAACACTTTCGATGCCATGAAACTTTGAACATTGAAAATTTTAGTATAATAACTTATAACATTGGTATAATGTAACAAATTACACAAGGCCATCGATCTGTTTTTACAAAAGACCATCAAACTTTGTAATTTGATACAAATTGTTTTAAATTTCCAACGACAAATGAGCAGGACAATGTCAAAAGTAACCAATAAACCATCATAATGTTTACATCACAAACACTTCTCCCAAATTGCCAAATTACAACATTTTTTTAACCAGTTGTGTCAATATTGTGTCCATCAGTCTATCTGAATAACCACTCCATCATTTTTCTTACATTTTTGTTTATATGATACTGCCATAATTCTTCCAGACCTTCTTGTACATTTTTGAATCTCTTTTTGAATCTTTTGTTTCTTCTTACCCTTCATTTCTTCAATTTGATCTGTTTTGATCTTCCTTTTGGAGGTTTCTTCTTTCTGACCCTTGTTCTTTTCTTCATTTGGTTCATGTTTTTTGAGGTTCCTTCTTTCTGAGCCTCCTTTTTTTGCTCTCATTTTGTATCTTTTTTTTCTCTTTTTCTCATCTGTTCCTTCAGGTAAAGTTTTCCATTGCTGCAACGATTAAAGGCAGCCCCCCTGTGTATTTTCTTCTGACCCTTCTTCTTTTTTTCTCGATTTCCTCCTTCAATGTGTTCGATTTCATCTTCCTGTTCTTCATCTTCTTCCTCTTCTTGAACATTCCAAAGTTTTCTCTTTCAAGATTTGTGGGATCTAGTTCTGAAAAACTTTACGCCAAAAATATTGAGTAATGTAAGGATGTATTATTCAGGATCGTGTAATAGGTTTTCAACTTGTACCAACTTACCTTTTGTTTCAAACCAGATAAAAAATGTATATCCTTCACTATGGGATACAATTTTGATAAGTCCCATTTTTCAAATCTTGGGAAGCTTTTTTGTCCAGAAACTTTGAGAATGTTCAATTTTTCACGAAGCGGAATCTTGTAAAAAAAAAAAAATGTATTAATAAATTACAATTAACAATTAGTTACACATCTATAAACATATTTAGAATGTTTAAAACTTATTGGTAATAGAAGCACGCATCTATCAGGATAGCCTTCTTTTATGTTTTCCAGGCTGTCCAACAAAACATCTACTATGTGTTTCGACCAGTTGTATGTTAGCATATTTCCATCAGAAACTATGCTAGCATATTTCCATGATATATAAGAGGAAGTTGTTGGTACCAATAATGTTGCCGAACAAGCGAGTTGTCAAGCACAAGAACACGTTCAAATCTTTTTTTTGTTGCTTTTTACCATTGTCTGCGGCTTGGTAAGTATCGGCGTTGGACTCGATCGTATGTTTGCGACAACGAGTTGAGATTCTATCTGGGGAAACACTTCTTTATAAAGTCATTCCGTTGGAATTGAGGGTTACCAATATTGATTTCTTTGTCACCATCCTTTATTCCAAAAACCAACTTTGCATCAATTGGTTTCAGTTGAACTGTATTCCTTCCAAATTTGAAAATTTTCTTTCCTTTGACGAAGCATTTTATAATCTGGTTGATCGCTTCATCGTCTTTCATATATTTGTTGATTTCAGTATTGCTATTTCTCATTTCTGAATAATATACGAGAATGGTGTTTCTTCTAATGCGATTAATTGTTTCTTTGTAAATTGAATGGATTTCAATTGCTTATTTAGCAGATTGAATGCTACATCTGTATTTGCATACTTTTTTTGTTGTATCGCACATAAAATAATTAAATAAATAAATACTATTTTCAACTTTCTTATAGGTAAAGTCTTACATTACTTCGAGTTTATTGATTTGGTCTATATTAGACATAAAAACAATCCTGATAATATAAAACAATTTATATTATAATATAAAAATGATCAATTTCTTCTTAAATTTATAGACATAAAAAACAACCATAATATAAAAACAATTTATATTATAATATAAAAAAATTTAAATTTTATAGTAAGTTGATAAAACAATCATACAAACAATTATAATATAAAACAATTATAATATAAAACAATTGTAATATAAAACAATCGTAATAATGTTAATAAAATTTTAGTTATTAGGGTACTTGTAGCATCTTCAAGCTAGCGTATTGATCTTGAACATTGTTTTTTGTTCGATTCCTTGACATGTTTATTGATTCGTGAACTCTTTCTTGTAGCCATAATTTGGGTAATGTTTAGTGAAGAAAAGTAAGATGGGTCTTTTCGAAAATTTTAGGGTTTGTATTGAAATTGGGTGTGTCGTGTTATGTAATGTTTTGTTTGAAGTCCCGATGCCTATTGTTGGCATCGAGAAAGCGTTAACTCAATTAAATGCCTTGAAATCCATCGATGCCAATTCGAAGTTTTAGACATTCATCCCGATCGGTTTTTGTATTAATCTTGCATCGAGTGCCGGGCATCGAGAGTTTTTAAATATTAATTTTGATCTGTAAAAATGCTTTTAAATTCATCATGATGCCGTGCTTGCATCATCGAGTTTTCAATTAAAATTTGATCTGCATAATGCTTAGAATCGATCACGATGCCAAGGGGTTGGCATCGAGTTTTGAATTAATGGCATTTTTGTCATTTTTGTCATTTAACCGATTAATATTTCGATGCTAGGGCCTTGGCATCGAAAATTTGGTTCATTAATTTTTTGTTCATACGCCAAAATCACGATGCCTTGGTTTGGCATCGCAAAAAAATCTATACATTTCACCGCCTTTTTGTATTCGTATATACGAATATACATTTTTAATGAACCCCAAATACGATAAATATATATACACTAGCAAATTTGAAAAATAGGTTATTCAAAATCAGTTATCCTTATACGATATTCGTAAAAAAAAAAAAAAGGAGTTCTTCACGCTAACGATACTTGGAAATGGAAAATCAAAATTTACATTTCATCTTCCACATCAACCACGGGCAAACAGAGAAGGCAACAGGTGAGTATTATTTCAAAGTTTTTAGGGTTTAAATGAAGAAGTTATAGTGTTTGAATTTTATTATGATTTTTTTATATTTGATATTTTCGATGCTGATTGTTTAAGTTATTACCATGAACAATTTTTTTTGTCTAATGCGGTTTCAAAGAAAGCGAAAACATCAAAGAAATCGAATATTGTTTACGGAAGAGTAAGATCAAATGTGCTTCTATTAAAAGCAACATTTGAAGAAAATTAACATTCGTGATGAGCATATTGTTATGTTGAAGAAGACACCCTTTGCAATTTTGGTTGAAGCTCTACTTCAAAGTGAGAATGTTGATGAATCTTTGCAACATTAATAAGAACTTATTGTTATCAATGGTTGATTGTTTTGTAAAAGGAGGAAGAAGTACTTGGGTTGGGAAAAGCAAAATTACAATTGAAGAGGGACATGTAAGGGATGTTTTTGGTGTAAAGGATGGGGTGAAGAAATTGATGTTTCCCTTTACAAGATGAATCGAACTTCGGTTTCTTTGAAACATTTTCCACAAAGTTTGGGACGAAATTTTTTAATGAAAGGTTGATGCCATCGTGATTGAAAGAAAGTAGTATTAGTAGAATAATTGGTAGTGGAGAAGAAGATGATATGAAGGATGTTGCATGTTTAATAACTTTATTGGTGTTAGCGGTTTTTTCTTCAGAAGAAACGGCTCGCATATCATGGTCTATGTACGGCTAGTATCAAATATTGATGAGATACGTGAATATAGCTGGTCAAAAAAACACATAGTAGATAGTTTTATAAATGGATTAGAAGAGGACAAATATAAATGTGGAGGTATTGCACACTTTGATACCGGTAAGTTATGTTAACTTTATCATAAACTAGTTTTGACTTAATTTTTTATATATTTATTACTTATATCTTGTTTGAATTCCAAATTACAGTATGTTTTATGTGAGAAAGCCAACATTTGTATCCCATCAGACAATGATGCTACACCACAGTTCCTTAAATGGAACCTATCTTCTATATGTTCTAAAAGTTTGCTTCGACCATGATGACAAATATTGTAAGTTTATATTATTATAATGAACTTCAATTTTTCTTCAGCTATGGAACATATCTTGTCTAAATATTTTTTGTTTTATATTTTCAGCTAGATCATAACGAAGCTAACGAAGAGTTTTGTAGTGAAGAAGAACAACATTATGCAGATGATAATGTTTTTACAACTTCAATGCTTGATTTTCCAATAGAAGAAGAACATTTTTCAGATATTCATTTACAAGTTAGTCACCCCTCTTATCATTCAATTTTCGATGTCGGCTTTTGCGGATATTCATAATAATAGCTTAAACAATTTTGATGCCAGGCTTTTTTGTTAACAGTCCTGATGCCTGGCTTTTTTTCATTATTATAGCTTAAACAAACCAGCAACCTGATGGGGGTTTGGCATCAGTAATCTGATGCCTGTCCTTGGCATCAGCATTATTGGATTTTTTTTCCTTGAAAAACTGTGTTAAGAGTTCTGATGCCTAGTATTTGATTAACATTATTGGATTTTTTTTCTGATGCCTGTGTTAACAGTCCTGATGCTTGCCTTTTTGGATGGGGGTTTTTCCATTTGAAAAAAATGTGTATATATTGATAGAATTTTCTGATGCCTGAGTTTTTGGGGATAGTCATAACAATAGCTTAAACAATCTTGATTATTCCTAGGGTCAAATGCATCCTGATGCCAGGGCTTGGCATCAGACTTTCTGGATGATTTT
>CM028378.1:132045291-132192055 GCA_013146195.2 Codonopsis lanceolata
ATCTTTGGCGAGAATGGACGAAGGAAATGATTGATTGCTCGGTGATGGGTGAGCCTAGGTTTTAGATTCCATGTTCTCCTTGTACTTTGCAATGTTTACTTTGACACATTCTACAGAATAGCTCCCAGTTCATCTCCAGATTCTCACAGATACCTTCCATAAAAACATCTGAACCTCGATTAATCTTATCATGACCACGAGACTTGATTATCGAGGCATTTGTACATCAGCGTGGCTAGGGCATAATGAAGAGGAGCAAATCGATGCTTGTGCTGTCGAAAACAAGCTCAACTGGAACCTCACCCCTTTCATGTTCCTTGGGTGTCGGCGAGAATGGTGTAGGTTGTAGGCGAGTCGTCGTAGAGTAGGAAAAGCAACGGAGATGGTTTTAAGTCAAAAACTATGGGGACTCCTCGATATTACCTATGAGTGAAAATGGGTAGGCTGGGGTTTCCTCCATACCCATGAAAAATTCTTCGATTAATGGCTGAAAGTTCGTATGTTGAAGGCGGCGAGAGGCATTAATCCATTTGCGGTGAGTAAATGGATGAGTTAACCCTAGTGGTTCTTCATTCGAGAGATACACATCGAGGCATCCAGCTAACTGGGTTCAAAGCCATCTCTGGACAATTATGGATATGTTGAAGAGCATTGAAGCAAAAAGAAAGAGGATTTTTTAGAGAAATGGTAAGTGAAAGATTCTAGGGTTAGGGTTTGAGTGAAGAAGGATTTTTAAAGAAGATGAAGTTTGTAGAGAGACTTTTTAGAGAGAGAGGTAAGTGAAAAGTGAGAAAGTGAGTGTGTTTTAAAAAGGGAAAAGAAAAAAAAAGACTCTTATAGTGGGTTTTTAAAAGTGAAGATATGGAGTGTAGTGATAAAGTACACAAATTTTGGTTTTTGTGATAAAAATAGCATTTTATGACGGATAGTCATTATCCACGATGATGAGCCGTTTTTTTGTGAAAACACGTCATTTCAACCGCCCGAGTTGGTGGGATAGTGGAAAGGTCGTTTTGGCTTTTCAAGAAAGTTTCGCAGTTCAAGGAAAATAAATGGCGGGGAAATAAATGAGGAATTTTAAGTAAATTATAGATTAAGTCTTAGGTGAGATACGATCGGCTTTGACTTAAGGCTTAGAACTACAGACGGTGGCGTGTTGTTAATCATTGTGTTATCAGCTCAGGGATATAGATATGTCAGCTGGACAATTTGTCAGCTAATAAGTGTCAGCTGTGAATGTTTGTCAGCTACTGGCTGACAATTTTTATAATAATTCAATCAAGGAATGAAGAGGAGTTTTGTCAGCTGAAGGTTGTCAGCTGAGAAGCTTTGTTGCACATGAGCTTCATGTGTCGACTCTTGGGTGACAAATGTTTCCTTGTCTCTTGGGCACAAATACTAACTGGCGATATAAATTGTCGACTTGATACATAACCTTACCAGAGTTTAGACAATCCAAATACATCTTTCTATGACATTATAAGCATTCCTAATTCTCCTCTTAAGAATTCAAATCTGTCAGCTTTCAAGGCTTTTGTAAAAATGTCAGCTAATTGAAACTCAGTAGGAACATATTCTAACTGAACATTTCCTTTTTCAACATGATCTTTTAAAAAATGATATCTGATATCTATGTGCTTGGTTTTAGAATGCATGACAGGGTTTTTAGAAACTGATATAGCAGAAGTATTATCACAATAAATAGGACAGGTTCCCATAGGCATTTCATAATCCAATAGTTGTTGTTTCATCCAAAGAATGCGAGAACAACTTCAGTGACAATATATTCGAGTTTGAAGTGGAAGCTTGCTTTTGCATGCCCGATATCGATCCTGTTTCAAGGCGACATGTTCCACAGTACTTTTTCTATTTACTCGCAAGCTGCAAGGTCGACATCGAATATCTGTTAGATTGAAAGATGAGTCTCTGGGATACCAAATGCCAAACTTTTCAGTATCAATCAGATATCTAATGATTCTCTTTGCTGCAATCATATGAGATTCCTTAGGATTAGCTTGAAATCGAGCACATATACATACTGCAAACATGATATCTGGTCTACTAGCAGTTAAATAAAGAAGAGATCCAACTATACCTCTGTACTCAGTTGTATTAACTGACTTACCCTTTTCATCAATGACTAGATGACATTCAACTCCCATTGGAGTGTTTGCTGAATTGGCTTCTTGAAGATTGTATTTCTTGATCAGCTCTCTAGTGTATTTACATTGATGGATAAAAATTCCGTCCTCAGTTTGCTTGATTTGCAAACCTAAGAAGTAAGTTAGTTCTCCCATCATACTCATCTCAAACTTTCCTTTCATAAGATGCTCAAATCTCTTGCACAAAATCTCATTAGTAGATCCAAAAATTATATCATCAACATAAATTTGAACTAGTAGAATATTACCTTTGTGCTTTAAAGAGAAAAGAGTAGTATCGATTTTACCTCTTTGAAATCATTTTTCCATAAGGAATTTGGATAGGGTTTCATACCATGCTCTTGGTGCTTGCTTAAGACCATAAAGAGCCTTTCTTAACTTGTATACATGGTCCTTCTTTTTAAGATCAATGAAACCGGGAGGTTGCTCGACAAATACTTGTTCTTGAAGGTCTCCATTTAAGAATGCACTTTTTACATCCATTTGATATACTTTGAAGTCCTTGAAGGTTGCATAGGCAAGAAATAATCTAATGGCTTCAAGTCTTGCCACAGGAGCAAAAGTTTGATCATAGTCAATGCCCTCCTCCTGTCTATATCCTTGGGCTACTAACCTTGCTTTATTTCTAGTAACATTTTCGTCTTCGTTCAACTTGTTTCTGAACACCCATTTAGTTCCAATGACTTGTTGATCTGTGGGTCTAGGCACAAGTTCCCAAACTTTGCATCTTTCAAACTGATTCAGCTCTTCTTGCATGGCCTCAATCCACTGAGGATCTTCCAAGGCTTCATCAATCTTTTTTGGCTCAATGGAAGAGACAAAGGCATGAGAATCAAGAGTTTCATTTACTTTAGGCTACTTACGGTTTTTAGGCCGAGGGATCTCAATGATGTTTGGCTGGATGATGTCTAGCTTCCACGATTTCTTTAGGAAGATGCAAGAGGTTCGGTTGTAAGAGTGGAGATGTATGAATGTCGGTGGCCGATTGATTTCAAGGTCGGTGTGTCGGTGACGATCGATAGTTCTGAGGATTAGGATTGTCGGTGGTGAAGATTGTCGACTTCTTGAAGTTCATTCTGAATGTCTAAGGTTTCTGCAGGAGGAGTTGAAGATGAAGGATTATTTTGAATTGAACTTGTACCGTTTCCTGTCTCAAATATTTCAAAATTGTTAGTAACATCAGGAGTCTTATAAGATTCAAATAAACTTGATTCATCAAAAGTAACATGCATAGATTCAACAATTATTTGAGTTTTTCTATTATAGATTCTATACGCTTTGCTATGTTTAGCATAACCAACAAAGATACCTTCATCAGCTTTTTCATCAAATTTACCTCTGTAATCACCACCATTGTAGTGAATGAATCATTTACACCCGAAGATCTTAAAGAAAGCAATGTTAGGTGTTCTACCTCTCCATATTTCATAAGGAGTCTTACCATGGAACTTGTTTATAAGAGATCTATTTTGAGTAAAACATGCTGTGTTGACAGCTTCTGCCCAAAAATATTTTGGCAATTTTGCTTCAGCTATCATTGTTTTACACTTCAATCGAGTCTGTTCTTCCTTTCGGCTATACCATTTCTTTGAGGTGTTCTTGGCTTTGAAAAGTTATGATCAATTCCATGATCATCACAGTATGTGTCCATCCCAAGATTTTTGAATTCTGTACCATTGTCAGATCTAACACTTATGATCTCACATTCCTTTTGAGTTTGAAGATTTCTGAATAGGGAAGTGAGAATGCAGTAAGTTTCATCTTTGGATTGCATCATTTCAACCCAAGTATATCTGGAGTAGTCATCCACAACAACTAAGGTATACCTGTTTCCGCCCAGACTTGCAGTTGTTACAGGGCCAAATAAATCCATGTGTAGAAGCTCAAGAGTTCTTTTGGTAGAAAGACAAGGTTTTAGTTTAAAAGAGGTTTTTGTTATTTTTCCCAAAATACAAGCATCACATTTTTTGTCTGTAGGAAAATTTATGGATGGCAAACCTTTTACCAAATCTCCTTTTGAAAGTTTTGAGAGATACTTAAAGTTCAAATGTGAAAGTCTTTTGTGCCAAAGCCATGAATTTTTGGAAATATTATTTGCTACTAAACAAATTTGAGTATTGTTATCTAAAGAAAGTAAATCTATAGTAAAAACATTTCTTTTTCTTGAACCGTGAGCAAAATTTCATTTGTGATCTTTGTTTTTTGATAAAACTTGATGTGTGGAGGAGAATGAGCAGCTCATACCTTTATCACATAATTGTGAGATACTTCGGAGATTGTGTTTCAGACCTTGTACCAAAGAGACATTTTCAATTATTACAGATCCTCTGATAATGGATCCATAGCCAATAGTTTTCCCTTTTGAATTGTCCCCAAAGATTACTGAAGGTCATTTTGCTACATAATGTCGTAAGGAGTTCGGTGATCGGTCATGTGTCTGAGCATCCAGCATCTAATATCCATATGTCGGTTGAATGATCATCTGCCATTAAGCATACCTGAAATATGAATATTTAAATCATGGTACCCTTTATGCTTTTGGGTCCAAAGGGTTAGTTCTCTTAGGTATCCAAACTTGCCTGAAATTAGGCTTTTTAGATCTGTCAGTAGGTTTAAATCTATGTAAGCATTCATGTGACCGATGACCAAAAGTAGAGCAAATATTACACTTGTGATAATCAGATTTATCAGTCATTTGAGGTGAATTTTTTGATTCCTTATGATTCAGCTTAGAGGTCTTAGCAGCAACAAAATTTATTGGCTTGAACTTGTTAGTTGCCTTTCTTGAATCCTCCTCTTTTGTCGGCTAGGCGACATTTGTCGATCGTGGCGTTTGTCGGTTGTTGAGTTAGTCGATTAAGAGGTTTGTGATCGAAGGCCGACAACGATCATTGTTCCTATCCTTTTTGTTAATGTACCTCTTGTGCTGATTCTTATTTCGGGGATAAGTGAATGGTACAACATTATAGACTAATCCCTTGCCCTTTTTCAGAATCTTAGGTTCACCTTTTGACTGTCTGATCTCACAGTCTTCATCATCCTTTGAGTATCCAAGACCATGTTGGTCTTCATGATCTTTCTGTTGTCGATAATAGTTTCTCTGATAGCTTTTGACTTTGAGTAAGTGTCAACAACATTGGTCGATCGAAGATTTCTTTCTACAAGGTCGACAATTTGAGCATCGAGATTTTTGCTTGAATCTCATATTTTTCATTGAGACTTTTTAGTTCCAGCAACTCTTTTTGCTGAACTTTGTAAAGCTCATTGATCTTTTGAAACTCACAGTTTTCTTCAGAAATTCTTTTAAAATCACCAGATAAAGAAACATGGATTCTTTTAAATGTTTCAAATTTGGAATACATTTCTTGCATTTGTTCGATAAATCATCAACACTTGAGTCGAATCTTCTCCCTGCTTTTTGAATCATGAGTTATTTTAGCGTCCTTGGAGAAGTTGACTTGACTTTCTTTTCAGGCGACTTATGATTCCTTGTCCATAAAATCCATTTCCTATTTTCTTAACCACAAGCGATCGAGGTTTGATGATTTTGGTCGGTTGGGGTTTGTAATAGGTGAGCTTGACGACTCATCATTTCGGACATTTTTGAATGTTTTGGACTTGAAAACTCATTTTGAATCATATATTGCCGATTACGCAACAAGACACGATTTGCTTCTTGCTCAAAGTCGGCAGATTCATCTTAGAAATGTTTCAATCCAAGTTGCAAGATTTTGATCTTGACAACCAAACCCTTTTGTTTTTCAAAATTTCTGGGAGCTCTTTTATAGTACTCATTTTTCGTAAAAGGACAATTTGAAGCAAAGTGACCAGGCTTTCTATAGTTAAAACACAACAGTTTTTCTTTCTCAACCTTGTCTTCATTTGATTTGAAGTAAGGCTTTTGAAAGTTTGAAGTAGATGGTTTTTGGAAGCTTGGGGAAG
Source organism: Codonopsis lanceolata (assembly GCA_013146195.2). Lineage (NCBI taxonomy): Eukaryota > Viridiplantae > Streptophyta > Magnoliopsida > Asterales > Campanulaceae > Codonopsis > Codonopsis lanceolata. Next base: position 132,051,396 of record CM028378.1, read on the forward strand.
GTTTTTGATAATTTGAAGAAGACTTTTGAAAGTTTGCTGAAGGTTTTTTAAAGTTCTTTTTAAAAGATTTATACTTTCTAAATTGTCTAGCAAAACAAATTCATCTTCATCAAAGTCATCATCCGTGAGATGTAGAAGTTTTAGTGTTTCTCTTCAACTTGAAGAGATATACCCTTAAAATTTTTCTCAATTTCTTGAGTTTTGAGAACTTCTTTTTCATAAATTTTTAGACTTGCAACAAGACTACGTATGTGAGTTTTGTTCAAGTCTCTTGCTTCCTTTATGGCAGTGACTTTTACATGCCATCTACTTTCCAAACTACTAAGAAAACGCATATTCAAATCTTTCATACTATAAACTTTACCAAGAGAAGAACATCTATTACTTACCTCGAAAATGCATCGTAGGCATTCTTTAAAGATTCTTTTGGGTCCTTCTTGAATGCATCAAATTCTTGTATGCAATCATACGATTTGTTGTCTTTGGTATTTTGGTCTCCTTCTACATACTCTACAAGAGCATCCCAAATTTCCTTAGCGACACGATATATATCTCTGTTTGTAGTTTTCATCGTGCACTTGACAGATATGTACTCGGCATCCGATCCATCGGTAATTTTGTCTTCCTCAGTCCATTCTGATTGAGGTTTGAGGACATATTCTTCTTCTACAGGAGCAAGAGGGTTTATAGTATCATCATCTGCAGCAGAAGATTTACCAACTTTAGTATTGATTTTCATAGGTTGCATAGGACCCCCTCTTACACATTCCATCAATCGTTTATCTATATTGTTCATATATCTTGTAATTCTTTCCTTCCAAATATCAAAGTGATCTTCATCAAACATGGGTACTTGAGTAACATTGTTTGATTGAAAAGCTTTTAGATTTGCCATGATCGAGCTTTCAAGCTGTTAGACTTGGAAAATAGTTTTTCAAAAAGTTGGGCTCTGATACCAATTGTAAGTCCAGATGGCAATAATTAAGGCTAGAGGGGGGGTGAATAGCCTTTAAAAACTTTTGGGGGTTGATTTGTAAAGCTTAAAAGATTCGCAGCGGAAAACTGGGTTTTATCAGTCAGCTGAGGTGTTGGTCAGCTGGCTAACACTTTGTAAATCCTTAAGCTGATAAATGTTGGTCAGCTGGCTGACACAACAGTTTTTCAAAAGAAGCTGTTTAATGTTGATCACTTGTAAATAGAGAAAAAACTGAGATACAAATTAAATGAACAATTAAGCAGGCAATTGTTGTTAACTGACTGACACTTAATTAGTTGAAAAACTTCTTGAGTGTAGAGTCAGTTTGCAAGAGTATAAAAGATGGCTGACAAATCAATTGAAGTGGTTCACAGATAAACTGCTACGTCCACTACCAAGTTGGTCAGACTTGGATTTTTGAAGTGCACTAATTTTATTAAAAATCTATTTGATCTCTAATGGATCAGTGTACAACAAAAGACCGGTGTTTGGGGAGAATGATTGAGAAACAATCAGACTCGTGAAACAAACTGACTGAGTTCTAAATAATTTGAAATGAAATACTCAGTATTTGCCTAAACAATAACTAGAGAGAAATATTCAATGAAAAATATCTAGCTAAAGTTTTCTTGAAGACAACGTCTGAAAGATTTAGAGTAGAAGGTTTCTTGACTTCAAAAATTGTTGTCTTCACAAATGCTTCCAGTGGGTATTTATAGATAGTCTTCAAAAGCAACCCGTTAGGAACACATTTGAATTTGAAAATGTGTTTTGGCAGAGGCAAGATCTCAAAGAATCTCGTGAGATATTAAATAGCAGGATATCTACCAAAAACACAAAGTGGGAAAAAGTTAGTACAAATGTATGATCAATCAAATAAGGAAAGATAAACTATCACTAAAGTACGTAGGGATCAGCTATGATAATTGGCTGACAAAAATGATATGCAGCTGACCAATTATAATCAAATTTTCTTGGCTGACAGTCAAGTGGAATGATTTTAAGCAAATCTATTTATGCAAGATTCAACAATAGTGCACTTCAAAATCCAAGTTTGACCAACTTGTTAGTGGACGCAACAGTTAACCCTGTGAACCACTTTAATTGATTTGCAATTTATTATTCAGCTTACACAAATTGTCCTAATACTTAAGCAGTTTCAATCTACTTAAGTGTCAGCAAGTGAGTTTCATCAGTTGATTACTCAGTTGTTTTGTAAATTGTCTTTCAGTTCATTCTTTATAACTTGTGATCTTTAGAAAACATTTCAAACTATATCAGCAGGCAGACCAAACTTATCTCTGCTACTGATAGCGTCAACTCTAAGGAATTTTCAACACTTCAGCCAGCTGACACTATATCAGCTGACTAACAAAAGTTGTATTTTCCACTACAACTTTTGAAGTTTTTCAAAACAATCCTTAAAGTTTTAGAAGGCTATTCACCTCCTTATAGCCTTATTTTATTGTCAACTGGACTTACACTATTCTCCCTCATTCCTACCCTTCCTCTTGTAACTTCCCCCCTTCTTTTTCTGCCCTTTTGTGCGATGTGTCCCCCTCATTTCCCATCACTCCTCCCTTCTTCTCCCATTTTTTCCAATCTTCCCCATGATCACATTGGTAAAATAAAAAAATGATTTCGAATGTTCGACAAACCATGGGTGAACAACACTGTGTTGTTCGACTAGAGCTGGCCGAACAACCTTGAGTTTATTTTTATTTTTAAATTTCTATTGTTCGGTCACCATTGGTTGAACAACACAGTGTTGTTCGAGCAATGGTGACCGAATAGTAGAATTTTTTTAAAAAAAAAAACTCAGTGTTTTTCTGCCAGCTCTAGCCGAACAACACAGTGTTGTTCGACCAGCTAGGGACGGACATTAGAAATAAAAAAAATGTTTTGGTGGTGGTTGGAGGAAGAAAAAACTGGAGGATATGGAAAGATAATCTAATTGCAGATAAGAGAAGAGGATTGAGAATAAAAAAGAAGGAGTGATGGGAAGGAAATAAGAAGGGAAAGAAAAAAGAGAGAGAAGGGGATGGTTCATGGGAGGGAGAGGAGGAGGAAGAAGGGAAAGTAATATAAAGAAAGAAGATGACTGGTACTGAGGGCAGAAGAAGGGGAAAGGCGGTGGAAGACTGGGAGAAGGGGGAAGACAACAGAACAGGAGGGAGGCATAAGAGGTATGATTAGTTGGGGAGGGTCAATAGGAAGTTAATAATTTTGGGGTTATGATTATAGGACTCGGGGGTCTAATGATCTATATAGCGCCACCCTTTGTAATAATGAAATAGCTAAGGGGTGAGTTCTACTATTTAATGAGAAAAAATTAAAAGGATAAAAGGGTCAAAAAAATTCTCTTAAAAGAGAAGTTGAAAACCAAATAATTATTTTGAGATTGACGAAAAAAGAAAGTATAATAATATCAGTGGCATGTGAGTAAGAAAAGAGGGGAAGGAAGACAAACCAAGCATTATATATATTTGCCAGATACGTCAACTCAATCCGATCTGCCACATTTAATTAAGGATGACAATTTGAGTCACGACACGATTGGTCGACACAAACATGACATGAAATTATAGGGTTTGGGATGAGGCTTATCGGGTTCATGCTATTATAGGGCTAACACGATAAGACATGATTAAAAAAATGTGTTGTTATTGGGATGACTTGATAAGTACGGTAAGAGACGATAACTAAAATATATATGTTTTTAAAATATAATTTTTAAAATTTACTAAGGGTTCACTTCTTTCGAACTATTTTCATGATTATTTCATAATTTTATCATTTGAAAAATTATGACTTTTAAACTACTTGACTATTTATATTAATAAAATTTCAAAATATGTATCAAAAAATCAAAATTATATATTTTATAATGTTTATTGGGCTTAATGTGCCTAACGGGTCTAACTAAATAAATCTGACTTTTTTGCTTATCGTGTCGTGTCGTGCTTTTCGTATTTTTATCGTGTTCTGTTCTTGTTTTAATATTAGGCGCGATAAGCTTATCGTGTCATGCTCGTGCTTATCGTGTCGTTCTGTTATCGTGTCAGCCTGATAATGGCCCAGTACAACCGTCTCGATTTACCAAAAGAAGACTTGTATCTCACTCTCACCTTTTATAGTTTTATTATTAATAGAAGAGTTTTATCTCACATTGGTTAAAAGTAATGCTAGTTGTAACCAACGTAAGAAACATATCTTCTAATGGTAATATTAGTAAAAATGTATTTCATATTGATTATAAACTGATGTTGGTTTTAAAATTCTTTTGATAAAAGACTTGTACTAATCACCGTAGAAGGGATGTATCTTACATTATTTAGAAAAAGATGTTAGTTTTAAAAGTCTTATATAAAAGACTTCTACTCTTTTTATCAATAAAAGAGATGTATCTCATATTGTTTTTCTAAAAAATTGGATTTTAAAGCATTTAGACTAAAGACTTTTACTCTTACAAGAGATGCATCTCATATTGATTACAAAATATTCTACTATTATTACCGATAGAAGAGATATATCCACATTTGTTAGAAATTGATGTTGGTTTTAAAAATATTATTATTAATTATCAATAGAAAAAAATGTATCATATATTGGTTGGAAAGTGATGTTGGTTTTCAAAGTCTTTTGATAAAAGACTTCTACCATTATTAATAATAGAAGATGTATATCTCACATTGGTTAGAAAATGATGTTGATTTTAAATTAATTTTATATTATTACCAATAAAAGAGATATATATCACATTGTTTAAAAAGAAAAATAGATTTTAAAGTCACTCGTACAAGAGATGTATCTCACATTAGTTACAAAATATTATATTATTATTACTAATAGAAGAGATGTATCTCACATTGGTTAGAAATTGATGTTGGTTTTAAAAATAATATCATTAATTACCAATAGAAGAGATGTATCATACATTGGTTAGAAAGTGATGTTGGTTTTCAAAATCTTTTGATAAAAGGCTTCTACCATTATTAACAATAAAAGATGTATATCTCACATTTGTTAGAAAATGATGTTGATTTTAAATTATTTTAGATTAGATAAAAGACTTTTACTATTATTAGCAATAGAAGAGATAGATCATGTTGGTTTTAAATTACTATTATTACATTTGTTATAAATTGATGTTGGTTTTAAATTACTATTATTACCAATAAAAGAGATACATCCTACATTGGTTAAAAATGATATTGATTTTAAAAGTCTTTAGATCAAAAGACTTCTACTTTTATCATCAATAGAAGAGAAAAGAATATAAGATATGTATCTCATTATATAGAAAGAGATGTTGGTTTTAGATTTTTTTTATATAAAACATTTTTATTATTATTACCAAATGATGAGAAGTAGTCCACAATAATTAGAGAGTCATGTAAGTATTAAAAGTTTTTTTTATAAAAGACTTATTACCAATAGAAAAAATATATTTCACATTGGTTAAGAAAATGATATTGGTTAAGTTTAAAATGTTTTTAGATAATGTATCTCACATTGGTTACAAAGAAATGTATCACATATTATTTAGAAATGAATATTGGTTATAAAAGAGTTTAGATAAAATAATTTTTTTGTTATTATCGATAGAAGAGATGTATCACATTTTGTTAAGAAAAAATATATTGGTTTCAAAACTCTTTAAATAAAAGAATATTATTATTATTATTATTATTATTATTATTATTATTATTATTATTATTATTTTATAACCAATATAAGAGATGTATCTCACATTGTTTATAAAGAGATGTTGATTTCAAAAGTTTTTATATAAAAAACTATTATTATTAATATAGAAGGATGTATCTCACATTAGTTAGAAATTAGTATTGATTTTAAAAATACTATTATTACCAATTGAAAATATGTATACCAGATGGTTAGAAAGAAATATTTGTTTTAAAAGTCTTTAAATAAAAGTCTTAAATGTTTATTACCAATAGAAATAGAAAAGAAGTATCTTATATTATTAGAAAATGAATATTGATTTTAAAAGTTTCAAAATAAAAATTTGAATACCTTAAAGTCCAAAATTTAAGGTGTCTACTAACACAGTTATGTTGAAAGCTTTCATTTGGACGAAAAATTATTTTTCTTTTCATTTATGGCAATGATGATAAGAATTATACACTATTATTTTTATTATTACTATGACTATTATTTTTTTATAACAATAATATTATTATTATTCTTAAGCATTCATGTGTAACTCTTTGGTTCTCAATCATTACCTATTAATAATAGATATTAATAATTAATATAATAATGAGATATTAATCTCTACTATTAATTTTTTCTATTGTTAATAGTATAAATCTTATATATATATATATATTTACAACCAACATTATTTTCAAACCAATATGAGATACAACTCTTCTATTGGTAAAAAATGTTCGATTTTTAATTTAATGACTTTTAAAACCAAAATCAATTTATAACCAATATGAAATACATCTCTACGAATATTACCAATAGAAAAGATGTATCTTACATTGATTATAAATTAATGTTAGTTTTGAAAATATTTTCATAAGAGATTCTACTTTCATCACCATAGAAGATACGTATCTTACATTGTTTAGAAAAAAATGTTAGTTTTAAAAGTCTTATATTAAAAACTTACACTCTTATTACTAATAAAAGATATGTAAATCACATTGTTTAAAAAGAAATGTTGGTTTAAAAAGTCTTTAGATTAAAGACTTTTTTATTACAAATATAATAAATACATTTATTTCACATTGGTTATAAAATATTCAACTATTATTATCAATATAAAAGATGTATCCCACATTGGTTAGAAATTAATGTCAGTTTTAAAAATATTATTATTACTAATAGAAGAGATATTTTATACATTGGTTCGATGGTAATGTTGTTTTTCAAAATCTTTAGATATAAGACTTTTATAATTATTATCAATAGAAGATGTATATATCTCACATTGGTTAGAAATTGATGTTGATTTTAATTTAAGGTAAAAGAATTTTACTATTTTTATTAATAGAAGATATATATTACATTGGTTAAAAAATGATGTTGATATTAGAAGTTTTTGGTTAAAAGACTTTTACTTTTATCATCAACATAAGAGAAAATATGTATCACACATTGTTTTAAAAAAGATGTTGGTTATAAATTTTTTTAAGATAAAAGACTTCTACTATTACTACCAAATGAGGAGATCTATCCCACATTGGTTAGAGAGTGATGTTTTTTTTAAATGTCTACAATTATTATCAATAAAAGAGAAATATTTCACATTGGTTAGCAAAGTAATATTAATTTAAAAAGTTTTTAGATGATATATCTCACATTGGTTACAAAGTGATGTATCTCACATTATTTAGAAATTAGTATTGATTATAAAAGTCATTAGATAAATACATTTTTATGTTATTACCAATAGAAAAAATGTATCTCACATTGTTTAAAAATGAATAATTATTTAAAAAGTTTTTAACAAAAAAACTATTACTATTATTATCAAGTTAGATGTTAGTTTTAAGTATCTTACATTGTTTAAAAATGAATAATTGATTCATTTTTACCAAACATAACTACCGATTATGATTAAATCTCAATTTCTACGAGCTTGTGTATAACAGTTAATTTTAACAACAGTTATTGAGATTTTAACAACAGTTATTGAGATTTTACGATGATAGTTAAAGCATGTATTCTGACTAAAATTTACTATTTTACAATTTTAGTAGATATTTAGGTATCTAAAAACATTTATTGTTTTGCTGGTAAGATGTTAACTCTTAAATTTAGTCAAGTTTTTTTCATCTAGAAAGTCAAACAAAGAATACAAAGTCTACCAAGTAGAAATATTCAGGCCAATATTCTTCTGTGCCAAGGCTAAGTATTTCCTCCCTCCCCATCCCCTCTCCTCCTTCTCTCTTCAATTCCCAACTCCATGCCATCCATAGACCACAAAGATCGAACCTTTCATTGAGAAGTGAGAAAGGAAGCCATGAAACCTCCATTTCCACTCCTCCTTCTCCTTCTTCTTCTTTCCTTCATCCTTTCTTTCTCCACCGTCTCACCGGCAACTGTCTTGCCAGGCTCAACCCTCTATGCTTCCAGCCCAAACCAAACTTGGACTTCCCCTAACCTCACTTTCTCCCTGGGCTTCATCCCTGTTCCCAATTCCCCCAACACCCACTTTGCCGCCATCACCTACAACGGCATACCCGTCTGGATAGCTGGTGGTTCCGATTCCGGTGCTTCCGACTCCTCTGCTTCCCTCCAATTCCTCCCCGATGGCAACCTCCGCCTCGTCAACGGATCCACCAACTCCCTCGTCTGGGAATCCGGCACTTCCCGCCGCGGCGTCTCCTCCGCCGCTCTCGACGACCAAGGTAACTTCGTCCTTCGAAATGGCAGCGTCTCCGTTTGGAGCACTTTTGCTAATCCCACTGATACTATTCTTCCCGGTCAAAATTTCACTGTTGATAATGTATTGCGGTCCGGGATGTACTCTCTTCGCCTTATCAGGTCTGGAAATTTGACTCTTGGATGGAATAACTCGATTCTTTATTGGAATGTGGGGTTGAATTCGTCGGTCAATGCTAACCTAACTTCACCCACATTAGGGCTTCAACCGATTGGGATTTTGGTCATTTCCGATCCAATGCTTCCCAGCACTGCTATTGTGTCTTATAGTAGTGATTATGCTGAGGGTCCTGATATTCTTAGGTTTGTCAAGCTAGACAGTGATGGGAATTTGAGGATTTATAGTTCTTCCAGGGGTAGTGGAACTCAAAGTGTGAGATGGGCTGCTGTTAGTGATCAGTGTCGGATTTTCGGGTTTTGTGGGAATTTGGGTATTTGTAGTTATAATGATACAAATCCTGTTTGTGGGTGTCCATCGCAGAATTTCGATCCTGTAGATCCTAATGATAGGAGGAAGGGTTGTAGGAGGAAAATGGAGATTGCGGATTGTCCTGGGAGTGCTGCGATGTTGGAGTTGGATAATGCCCAGTTTTTGACTTATCCGCCCGAGTCGTCTTCTCAGGTTTTCTTTGTGGGTATTTCTGCTTGTAGGTTGAACTGTCTCGTGAGTGGTTCTTGCATTGCTTCGACTTCCCTATCGGATGGAACAGGATTGTGTTACTTGAAGGTGCCGAGTTTTGTTAGTGGCTACCAGTCACCAGCTCTTCCTAGTACTTCGTACATCAAGGTCTGTGGGCCCGTGTTGCCTAATCCCTTAGCATCAACCAAGAATGGCAGCAGATGGAGATTGCGTGCTTGGATAGTTGTTGTCGTGGTTCTGTGCACCCTTATTGGGTTGATCATCTTGGAAGGCGGTTTGTGGTGGTGGTGCTGTAGAAATAGCCCTAAACTCGGGGTGTTGTCAGCTCAATATGCTCTTCTTGAGTATGCCTCTGGGGCACCTGTGCAGTTCACTTATAAGGATCTCCAACGAGCAACCAAGGGTTTCAAGGAGAAGCTTGGATCAGGCGGTTTTGGGGCTGTTTATAGAGGGGTTCTTGCAAATAGAACTGTTGTTGCAGTTAAGCAACTTGAGGGGATTGAGCAGGGAGAGAAACAGTTTAGGATGGAGGTTGCAACAATAAGTAGCACACATCATTTGAATTTAGGTGAGATTGATAGGGTTTTGCTCCGAGGGTCGACACAGGCTTCTGGTGTATGAGTTCATGAAAAATGGTTCTCTTGATTCTTTCCTCTTTACGACGGAATCACAGTTGGAAAAAGTGTTGAATTGGGAGTATAGGTTTATTACTGCTCTGGGGACTGCCAGGGGGATTACCTACCTTCACGAAGAATGTCGAGACTGCATTGTCCACTGCGATATTAAACCGGAAAACATTCTCCTGGATGATAACTACAATGCCAAGGTCTCAGATTTTGGCCTCGCAAAGCTTGTAAATCCCAAAGACCATCGGCATCGAACTTTGACAAGTGTGAGAGGAACTAGGGGATATTTGGCACCAGAATGGCTGGCAAATCTTCCAATAACCTCTAAATCTGATGTTTTCAGTTATGGGATGGTGTTGTTAGAGATAGTAAGTGGAAAGCGGAATTTCGATGTCTCTGATGAGACAAACCGGAAAAAGTTTTCTGTGTGGGCATACGAAGAATTTGAGAAGGGTAATATTGAGGCTATTATGGACAAAAAGCTTCTCAATCAGGAAGTAGATATGGAACAGCTGAGTAGAGCAATTCAAGTGAGCTTTTGGTGCATTCAAGAGCAACCATCTCACAGGCCAATGATGGGAAAAGTCGTGCAGATGTTAGAAGGGGTCACCGAGATTGAGAGGCCGCCAGCTCCTAGGCTTATAACCACCGAGGGGCCAGTCAGCGGTACTAGCATGAACGTGAGCAGCAGTGTCAGTGCTCTCTCCACATTCGCACCTTCAGCACCAGCACCCTCTTCATCATCGTCTTTCCAAACTCCAAAAGTCTTGTCTTTTGCGTCAGGGATGAATGTTGAACGAGCATCTTCGTCCCTCTTACGGACTGACACAATGTGATTTAAATTTTCGAACACACTGATCAGTAAATAAGATGCTGATATATGATTGTATTTTCTGGTGCATATGGTTGATCTAGTCAAAGTGGAAACAGACAAGGTCATGTTTGGATTGAGGGGTTTCAAAATCTAATCCTTTTAGTATCAATCTTCCTTGTAGTGTATAATCTCTGTTGATAGGGCATTAATTTATTGAGCTGTTGTTATAAAATAAGAACTGTATATTTGTTTGCAATTCATTTTTTCCTTCTATACAAAGCTTCAATCTCTTTCATTTGGAAACTTCAAAGTCAAGGCTGAGCCTGTCATTCTCATTCTTTATAGGAGGATAGGTCAGAGGTCATTATCGTAACTTAAATTTCCAACCTCCCATGATTGGGATTGCAGCAATTTTAGCGTAGTCACATGCACTTAGAAATGAAAAAAAGGTATTTGTATTAGGTAAAAATTTAGGAAAAATCAACGGGTTTTCGTAACTTAACCCACTATGTGTTGGTAGGGTAAGTCGTAAGAGATTAATGTTCCGTGTTACGAATCCTTATATTAACTCATTTCAATTCTATTCCTTTTCACGATTTGGTAGCTTGATTTTATAATTTCTCCTTTTAATTTCATAAGCTTTTTATAGGTTGTTCTCTTACTTTTTCTCAATTATTATAAAAAAAAGCCTCAAAATCTTAAATCCAACGAAACCACGGGCACTTCCATCGTTCCATGAGCGGACAATTCCGAAGAAATGAAAAGATATGGGTAAGAGTTTTCCCAGATCTCCTGATTACCGCAAACACACACGTTTAAGGAATCAATTTTTGGACAACGTTTTGGGACCATTTGAAATACTCCATCTGTCCCTAATTGAAACCGGAAGAAATGAAGCATAACGGAAATAGTAGGTTTCCTGTGAGAAAGTCTTACGCATCTTAATTAGTAAGACAGAACTCCACTCTCCACAATTTAACCTACCAACACACGGTGGGTCGGGTCAAGGGGATCCGTCTTACATCAAATACCTCTAAGACCATATTTCCTAAGTTTTTGCTAACGGAAAACAACACGAGAACTTCATCTAATAATTTCTCCAAGGACATAGACTTGACCTTGTGAGCATGCATGTACCATTTAGAACACCAAAAGGGTGTTGAAAAATCCCAGTCTGAGCTAGGTTTACTTTGTTCAAGAAATGGATTGAGATACATCTCAGTTCCCACTAGAGGGTTCGATCTTCTTCAACCTTCCAACTCAACAGGCCAAGATAACACTTTTGACTGAACTTCACATTCCATTGCCATTTCACTATATTACAATATTCAAATTATAAGGTATTGACAGTACAGACAACATAAGGTATCACTAACAATCAGATATTCTGTTTAATCTAGAAAAATAAATATCAATTCTGACCATTCCTACGGTGCCCATTCGCGCTGATTGTACAAATGATAAGAAGAACCTATGGTCATACTCTGTGGTGATAGAATAAATTAATCGTAAATCATACTGCTAGCCTGGGCCAATGAAATCCAGAACCAAGAATAGTCGAAAGAAACTGGACAGCTAAATAAATAAATAAAAAACAATTACCAGGTGAACCAAACAAAACCCCCAGGAAAAGAATTACTGTGCAAAAACCTCTCTCTGCAGATCAATTTACCCTCAAGCTGTGATTGCGGCAAATTGGTGTGGAATCCAAATGTTTGAAATCACAGAGTTATCGACCTTTGAGCAACTCCATCAGTATTTGCAGAAGGCCTTTGAGCTATTACGCCTGTATCAAAATGTGTCTATATACCACGTAACTTTTGCATTACTTGAAATGGTCTTGCCTGATAATTGCAACGAATTCAGGATGCAGCTCGTCATTTTCCTTTGTTTCCATATTTCCCCATTCGCATGCAAAAGCCATGATATTTGAGGAGAAAGTGACGAATACATATCTGCATCTTATCAAATAATGTTAGACGTCTTGGGCCTAAACTATCAAAACTTTATTCAAATTTGCTATAAAACCTAGCACATTAGAAATATCACTGATTTGAGCATCAATAGGAACAAAGGACGAATGCAGAAACCACACAGCTGGTAAATCATGTTCCATCTATTGAAGGAAGTGGACTTTTTACTCTTCCTGTTTTTTGGAAAATAATTTACTCCCTTCGTCCCAAAATTATTGTCGTGTTTGACCCGACACATGGATTAAGAAAAAAACAATTGACTTGATTATTAATATTGGTTTGATGTGTGGTTTCTTTTAAAGCTCATGTGTATGTGGACCATGATTAAAGTAGGATGAAAAAATAAGGGTAAAGTGGTAAAAGTGTTATTTTAAAAAGGAAAGTTTTAAACAAGACAATTATTTTGAGACAGACGAAAAAGGAAAAGCAAAACAACAATTTTGAGATGGAGGGAGTATAACATTCCAATTAAATATGAGCTGATATCGTCCTAAAATTCGACCAGCACAAGAGAAAAATGTTTAAACTACAGCTGTGCAGACATACATAATCTATGTTGCACGGACACGCCAAGGTGCTGTGTTGGATACGTATCTGACACGAATGGGGATGGACATGCGGGATACGGCTTAAAATACGTCTAGTGGAAATTTTAATTTTTTGAAAGTTGGGACACAGACACGGGTACGGGATTTTGGGAGTCAGGATGCGTATCACCTAAGAGGACAGGATTGGGCATAAGATATGCCCTATTTTTCATAATTACGACAATCGACATTCAGTGCTGTCTTTGTTGAAGGCTTGAAGCCCTAGCCCAGTTTGCGAGTGCGAAGTGCCGAAGTGAAATCGTCAAATCTAAGCTCTTGAAGTGGGAATTTTAATTTTTTGAAAGTTGGGACAGGGAGGATTTTGGGAGTCGGGATACGTAACACTTAAGAGGACACGATTTGGGCATAATATATGCCCTATTTTTCATAATTATGACACTCAACATTCAGTGCCGTCTTTGTCGAAGGTTCGAAGCCGTAGCCCAGTTTGCAAGTGCAAAGTGTCAAAGTGAAATCGTCGAATCTAAGATATCGAAGTGAAGCCCTAGCTCTGCCGGCCCCTTCGAAGTCAAGTCTGCCAGTGCCGGCCCCTGCAAAGTCAAGTCTCGAGCCCTATCAAGTCAGTCCCAACGTTTTTTTTGGAGTTTTTCTTCCATCTTCTGGTTTTGATTCCTTCGATTTTCTCTTCGATACTATGAGAGTGTGAGTCTGTTGGAAGTATTTATTTTGTGCTTATAGTTTTAAATATTTATAGTTTGGTCCTTATACTTTGAATATTCATATTTTGGTCGTTATATTTTAAATATTTACACATTACCCCCACGTATCCATATCCTATATTTTCAAAAATCATGTATCCCCGTATCCCGTGTTCGCGTATCTGTATCCACGTATCCATATCCGCGCAACATAGTACGTAATGTACCCTGTATCCAAACCTGTATGCAGCTTATCAGAATGTGCATATGTTTGCTTAATTAGTGTGGAATGAATTAAACAAACAAAGATATAAGCAGTTGCTTGCATTTACATACCCGAAGCAGGTGGTGGATCTTGCTCTCTTGTACTGTGCAAAACCATTGTACCCGAGAGGACAGTCATGAACCCACAAAGCACTGATATAATGTTGCTAGCACTCTGACCAGACCAATCCTATCATAGAAAAGTACTACATCAGAATTAAAATGGTGTGAGGTAAAAAATTATCAGATTGACAGGAAAAATACCTTGAACATAATGGCACTTGCAAGAATGGTGAATGAAGTGAACATGGCATAATAGATTGGGGAAACAACTGCTGTGTTAAACGTGTCCAGAGCCTGAAGAAAATTCATATTCAGTCGCAATAAATGAAATGCATCTTCACGCCAACCTAAAACAGTTGGAGCAAGGCTTAACTAAGTTATTAATAGTAATAGAAGTAGTTTTGATAGGGTAGTACTCAGTTGATAAGGTATGATATATGTCACATAAAGAAGACATGTTGCCAATGGCTAAATAAATAAATAAAATTGCAGTTTATAGTCAGATGAGACGTAATATGGCTTGTTGAGAGAACAAGTACAAAGATATTCCTTTCTAGCTAATACTACACCAGATTGGACGCTGGATAGATTTCTAATCTGCATTTCCTTGGGATACCTGGACCGCATATTGAAAAATGTTGAAATAGTTTGAGAGCTTCCTATAGCCTTAATAGCCATTTTGGGGGATTTCAGGTTGTTTGAGCAAGTAGATACTTGGCTTCAAGCCTTGCATGGTATTAAAGTAGTCCTTTCTGGTGGCCGTGGCCCGTGGGTAACATATTCACGGGATTGTCTTTTCACTGAATTAAAGAATAGGTGATTTTCAATGCATGGGCATGTAGGGTTGAATCTCAAGTGTTGGCACAGCATAAGACTGAAAGAAGCTCCAGCAAATTAGACCAGAAATTTCTGCAGGAACAATGGTGTAACAAAGAGCCCACTCTCAAACAGCAATGATAAACAATTGATCATCAAAACTGTCCAAGGCATCTGGAATGCATATTCCAGTGACGTGATTCTGGAGATACTAAGTCATTTGTACGTAACAAAGCTTGGGATATTGTCGTGCCTTGGCTGCCACTAATGATTTGCATGTCGTTCATTTAGGCTTTTCACTAACTAGGGTAGCTGTGAGGCTGTCCTATGAAGCACGGACACACCTAAACACTCGCGTATCCTGAGTCGGACACGTATCCGACACGGATACGGTACGGCTGTGAAATATGGCCCAAAAATACATACAAGGATAAAATTTGCAATTTTCAAAACTTTGGATACGGACATGGGTACGGGTGTCCAGATTTGGATACGCATCACTTAATACTATCCCCTTTTTGCTTAAAAATTTCAATATACTATGTCATATTCCAGTGACGTGATTCTGGAGATACTATATCATTTGTACCTAACAAAGCTTGGGATATTGTCGTGCCTTGGCTGCCACTAATGATTTGCATGTCGTTCATTTAGGCTTTTCACAAACTAGGGTAACTGTGAGGCTGTCCTATGATGCACGGACACACCTAAACACTTGCGTATTCTGAGTCGGACACATATCCGACACGGATACAGTATGGATATGTGAAATACGGCCCAAAATACGTACAAGGATAAAATTTGCAATTTTCGAAACTTTGAACACGGACATGGGTACGGGTGTCCAGATTTGGATACATATCACTTAATACGATCCCCTTTTTGCTTAAAAATTTCAATATACCCCCTATTTTCTACAATTAGATCTTACGATTTTACCTCAATATGTCAAAGTCTAGCTCCTTTATTTTGAAACAGCCGCCGCCAACCAACAAGCTGCCTGCTCTGCCGTCATTGTCATTCACCCACCTCAAGCGAACTTCCGTCAAACCCTAGCCCCTGAGGTATGCTTGTTGTCCCTTCTTTTTTGGTTTCCTTCGAGTTGCAGTCGCTTGACTCGCTTCAACTTGGTTGTTGGTTCCTTAGTTTCGAGCCTTCGATTGCCGTCGCCCGTAGACTTAAGACAACCTACGACATTTTTTGTCTTTATTGAATGGTAGAGCAGTTTCAAGTCCAACAACCTATTATGTTTTACAATGTTTTTTTTATGTAGTTCCTTATAATTCTTTTATTCACATTTTGATCCTTATTCTTTTAATATTTACATATTAACCTCATACCCATATCCTATATTTTACAAAACTCCCGTATCCCGTGTCCACTGTCCATGTATCCGTATCTGCGTATTCGTGTCCATGCAACCTAGGTGAGGCATGATAAAATAAGGGAACAAAGTAATAGAGTGCGATGAATCGATAGTTGAGAACGATGCACTTGTTCCTATTAATGTCCTATCATTAACCACAGCTCCCACAGCTGTGGCAGTTAGTGTTACTGTTGACATTTTTCATATTTACCAAGTATCAAGTCGTTTATTGAGGCGTTTTCAAATTATTATTGTTCAGGATTATGACGGGCTGCGTTACACAAACTATAAGGCAGATAGGTGGTATATAAAAATTGTGCAAGACAAGTTGTGTATGTGTGTGAGTGAGAGAGAGAAAAAGAGGATGCACCTTATTGTGAGCTATTGCTCTTACTCTCATTAGGTATCCCTCTAATATTGGACTATTACAAGTCTCTTTCTCTCTTTCTCTCACATATGGACATACAAGTACCCTAGGTAACGGTCACAAATATAAAATAGTGTTGAAGTTTAAATAATTTTCTTAATGCACCCATTTATCATTAATGGTGTCAAATCAATAAATTTCACGTTATTGTTTTATGTATATGTAAAAAATACTTTAAAATTAAAATAAATAATGCTTGCCGTTAAATAATAATATAATATAGCTACTATTATTTCCGTCCCTAAATTTTAATTTATAAATAATGTGTCAAACTCCATTTATCTTTCTAAACAATTTATTTGTTGTCCGTCCCAAAATAATTGTCCAGTTTGAAACTTACTTTTTTAGAACATCACTTTTACCACTTTACCCTTACTTTTTCACTCTACTTTAATTATGGGCCACATACACTTGGACTTTAAAGGAAACTACACATTAAACCAATATAAATAATCAAGTCAATTGTTTTTTCTTAAACTGTGCGTCAGGTCAACTAGGACGATTATTTAGGGACGGAGGGAGTATTTCTTACTCTCACTAGGCATTGCTCCATCATGGGATAGTTACAACTCTCCCTCTCTCCCCTCATACATAGGCCATAGATTTCCTAGCTTAAGGTCACATTGAGGTACTCTTCATTGATAATAATATCCTAGACAACCCCGTTGGGAAACTCTCAAGGAAAATACCTTTCTCGGATTCCCATCACACGTATCTTTGGAAATGCCTACCGAGATTTAGTCTAAAGCTTACGAGTGAGCCCTAGGTGGGAAACCCTTGATTCACAACTCAAGAACCTTGCGTGGAATTCATAGGAAATCATAAGCAAGAAACAGCTGACGAAAAGCTTGGGGAACTACATGCAAGAAGCCTAATGAGAAGCTTGGGAAGTTTATGAGAAGCCCCTAACAGAAAGCCTTAAGTGAGAAGCCCCCAAATGAAAAGCAATGGGACACTTTAGGCGGAAAGATAATTGTCAAGCTTGTACTTGAGCCCTCTCACATAGGTACGTGCTTTGCATGTCATGGCATGTTCGACACGCCACTCTTGCCAGCGTCATCCCTACGCAGGTCCCTTTAAGGATGATTCAACTTAAACGAGCGTTTGCAGCCCGTTGACATGTGGTTTCCACTAGTAAGGCTTGTACTTGAGCCCTCTCACATAGTACGAGTTTTGCATGTCATGACATGTTCGACATGCCACTCTTGCCAGCGTCATCCCTACATGGGTTCCTTTATGGATAATGCATCTTAAATGAGCGTAAGCAGCCCCGTTGACACGTGGTTTCTAGTCTACTAGTCAGAAATTTGTGCCCGTTCTCCCCTAGATGGGTAGTGTTCGAGTGCATTAGGCACCCACTTCCGCAGTTTGGCTATGGTGTGTTTGATTAATTAATTCTTTTCTTATCTAAAAAATTAATTCTACCTTAAAATTCACTTGCTCCCTCTTGAATACTAAAACTCCACAACACAAGCTACTCTCACATGTCAGAAAAAGAAAAAAATTCACAAACTAAGCACCCTAACTTGAAGCAAATCCAGCAGCAAGGTTTTGAGTTGGCTCATCTACAACTACCTCTTAATGAGTCTTCAGGGTTCTAAAGCTAATGTCACAAGTTCCACTTAATCTAACAGGTCTCTAAGGCTAATATCATTGGATCCACTTTATCTAACGCTTAAAAGCGGTCCAACCCAACCCATGAAAACACATAGGTTACTTCAACAAAAGTTGAAGGTTAAGTAAATAATAATGATTATTCTCAGAAAACTTTCTCTCCCCCCACCCCTGATTAGACCTTTATATGAAAACTATCAACCACAAAATCGTACTTTGATGATGGTGTACATATATATCAGCCTTGGAAAACCCAAATTAAACACTTTCTACTTTGCAACCAAGGGCACTCTTTCCAACTCTGTAAACAGCCACCAAAATTCTTTTATAGTATTGCCCTACCAATGTGTAATAAATCGACCTATTCATATGATATCAAACTCTTCAGATAATTTAAACACTTTATTCAAAATATTATACAATCTATTGCTTCTAAAAACAAGCCAAGTCCCTTAGCATGATATTGCACACAGGTCTGGTACTCTGGTCATATGCTCTCACCAGAGCACGTCTCACATCTCTACTTTTTTTTTCTTTTAGGCTTAATTCTCTATTTGGTCACCCTACTTTCGCAAAAATTCCAATAAGCTCACTATACTACCATTTTTCACACTTTGGTCACCCTACTTAACAATAGACGTTAGTCACTCCGTCTGTTTTTTTTTGATAAACCGTCTAAAATGTTTCTGAAAACCCAAAAATACCCCCAATGAATTTATTATTATTTTTTTCCATACCTTCGTCTTCTTCCCCAATTTAATTTCATAAACTCTCTAAACCCAGAATTACAGGCTTCACTGAATAGGGAAAGAGTATGCCCTTTTCCTACTAAACCCAGAATCACCAACAAACTCTTCTCTACTAATAATAACACAATACTGCTTCTCCTCTTTACTCAGTCTCTCGGGTCAGGTCTATGCGTAGACTTGAAGTTCCACCGACAATACCACGATCCTCTCTTCTCATTCTTCTCTCTCTCCTCTCCCTTACCAGCAATCATTCTGTCCGCATGATGAACTATGGCAGGTGCGTATTATTTTTCCGAGCCAGAAGGCTTTGCGGCTGACGCCGACGCTTGATTCGAAGCTTTTGAGGCGGCGAGTTAGACGTAGGGACTTGAGGAGCTTGTCAACGCCGTGGGTTTAGGATCTTGTGGTCGGCTATTTAGTGACGGCGGTGGGTTTAGGGTTTTCAGGTGGGGTTGGATTCGAAGGTTTGGGTTATTCCATTGAGGTTGTTGAGACACAAGAGAGAGAATATTGGGCTTTATTTGAAGACGGAGATTGATCAAGAGAGATGGAGACGTACGCATTCGCGTATGTTAAATTTCTCCGATCGATCTACATTTATGGTACTTTATCTGTATGCACCTGCAACCAATCTCAGAAAGCTTGGCGAGGGCAGCAATCAAGCCACGAATTGGTAATTCCACCAGACCTGCTCCGCGAAATGGAAAAAATCGGCTGCATTTACTGCTTGCAGGCGAAGACCAGAAGAGGTGCTGTCAGGGATTGAGCTATTAACTTTTCTACATCTCTCCTCTCCGATCCCCCATGAAGTATTTCATTCTGCCCTAGATTGGATTGAACGAAGTGATGATGATCCAAAACCAAGGTTGGTGGTGATGGATATTTTAGTATTTTTATGTCTTTAAGAGTGGGTATTTCAGTCTTTTCATGCTATTCTGTTAACGGCATCCACTGTCTAAACCATATTGATACCTTTTGTTAAGTAGGGTGACCAAAGTGTGAAAATGGTAGTAGAGTGAGCTTATTGGAATTTTCGCGAAAGTAGGGTGACCAAATAGAGAATTAAACCTTTATTTTATATCTTTTCCCTTGATTCAGTTACTTAAATTAAGTAACAGGTCACACATCAGATTCAACCTTTCTTTTCATTATTTCCGTTATGCCCTTAAAACTGTACTGAGCAGTTGACCACCTCCATGGAGTTCCGAAATGATTTTTGATTCCTTTTTTTATAAAAGAAGAATTTTATAATATCAATAACAGAAAATTCAAAAACAGTTAAATAAACCATCCACCGGAACAAAAGAGTGGAATCAAAAGAAAAGGACAAAAAGAGGCAAATGCCAAAATTCCCTTCAATCTCTTGCAAAAGTTGCTAAGGGTACTCCTCTAAAAGCTCTCTGAAAGTTCCGAAATAAAATTGCATGGCTCAGATAAGTTAGAACTCAATATTGATTCCTAGAACATGATGACATGTTGACAAGTCATGAATAAACTGCTTTTCTAACACTACAAGAAAACAAAAGAAACTACAAAATTTATATGGATTGGAGATGGAACACATTTTGTGAAGAACATGCCAATAAATGGACAATCTTCCAGCTTCAAGCCAGTCAGGTCCAATCGAAGTCGCTTCATGTGTGTGACGGCGAGCGAATCACATTTCCATCTCTTTCTCCACTGTAATCTGCTTCTGGAGCTGGTTGGGTTGTGGGTTGCCTGTTTTCAATTTGTCGCGAGTCATGGATTAGTCCTTTAACATTGAAAGGCTTCCCTATTCAAAACTTGACGGACTTTGTGCATGGGAAAGAAGCTCAATGGTTTTGGAAAGTGGGATGGTTATATCGTAGAAAGAAGCTCTATTTTTTAGTCAATGGTGGATGGGCAGGCGTTAACAGGAATGATGATGGTTGTAATTCTATTTGGATAGAACCAAATGGTAGAATTTTTCAAAAATTCTTGTCCCTAATCTTCTTCATGTCTTGCTGTGGTGCAAAGCTCTTTTAGCTATTTTGGGGAATAGCAAATGGCAATGGTTCTTAGGAGCATGTTTTGGTATGTTTTGGGCCACTATTTTGGTATGGACCATATGGTCGACCTGTTCTCCACTGTTTTACAATTTCGTCAATGAAAAAGGTCTTTTCTCGATCAAGTAGACGAGTAGTGGGAGAAACAATTTTTAAAAAAGAAAAAGATAAGGATTAGGAAGCTTTATAGATCTAGTTTTCCAATCAGTGCTCTGTATTCACTCTGCAGAAACTTTCATGAGGATGAAACAAAAATGGATGCGAAAATTGCAACATAGCATTACCTCATAATCATGACAAAAATTAAAGAGATGAAAGAGTGGTTCTATCATGCGTACAGATGACACAAGAACAAATCATCTTGTTGCATCAATGACAGGTGAGACATGGAAAAAAATGTTTATTGGACATTAAAATAGGTTACTATCTAGTTTGTGAACTTGTAAAAACTCAGAAGACATTCATCTTCATATTCATTCAGTAGATATTAACTCAAGAGTATGTCAGCATAAATTGGATGCACCAGACTTTTCTTCCTAATTAATATTTTTAAGATTGAGCTATTCTTAGTACAACAGGAGGAAAACAATAAATACATAAAACTAAAGATTCAAAATAAAAAGAGAAAAAAGCAAACCTTGTTTAAATAGTTCAACTGAGTGATTATACATGTCACGGCAACCATTACAAAAACCCATGTTTCAAGGCGTGCTACCTGGCTTGAACCCTCTAGTGTAAGTTTTATGGCAATACCTATTGCTTTAATACTCATAACCTGAAAAATAAAGCAGCAAAAAAAAAAAAAGCTAACGTCAAGCTGTCGAAACTACTGTTCTAAACCACACTATCCTTATTGACAGCAAGTTATGGTGTTAGTATAGTGCACAATGTGAGCAGGTAAATCTAAGGCTCCATTTGTTTCACGGAAAATGATTTTTGGAAAATGATTTCCGGAAATGATTTCTAGAAAGGTGTTTGGTAAATCTTTTGAAAATATGCCAGAAAATATTTTCGAGTGTTTGGCAAATGCACGGAAAATGTTACGAAAAACAATTTATGAATAAATACAAAAAATATATTCTAATATTAATGCTCATATTGAATATAAGATAGTATTGAACTTTAAGTAATTTTCCTTTGTAACCCTCAATTTATCATTAGTGGCGTCAAATCAATAACGTCCATTATTTTTTAACCTCACAAATACAAATAAAAAAATTGATAATTGATATTAAAAATGTTTAAAAAAGAAAATGAATAATATTTGGGACGTCCTTAAATAATATAGTGAACACTAATTTTAGGACGTAGTGAGTATTTATTAAAATTATAATTTATAAATAGTATGCACAAACTCAATTTATATTTCTAACAAAATTATTTGTTGAGCGTAATGTTTTGCTTATATGTAAATATGTGTAATTGTGGAAGGGGGCGGAGGGTGTTCGAATATTTGAAAAATGACTTACGGAAAATGAATTTGTAAGTCATCCGTAAGTCATTTTCCTGAAAAGAAGGCTTCATTTTTGTTGACTAAGAAAAGCTTTTACGTTGACTACATTTTCCAAAGGTTACCAAACACCCGAAAATGAGGAAAACATTTTCCGGAAGTCATTTTCCGTGAAACAAACGGTCCCTAATTTCATACTTTTGTCAAAAAAGTATTTCATACAGCATATAACAATCTGGTATGTATGGCTATTGTTAACCAATATATGAGAAAATAGATATACAGTATCAAGTATCAAGCCCATCCGATGTGTCTCGTCTATATTTTTAATTTAAAATTTCTATGGTTTTTCAAACAAACAAAAAAAGTGTGCCATCTATAGATATCAACTAAACACCACAAGATATATATTATTTTTGGGTAACATGATTATGGATGATATAAGAATCATTTACTAGTTTGATTGGTGACAGTATTCGTTAATTAAAAAAAAAGCTTTAGGTTTAATACGGTTTAAATTATTTAGTTAGTATCTTCTTTAACTGGTTTCGGTAGATTCTATTGGTACTACTTGTATAAGTTACCAACTCATCTAAAAGCTTTAGTTGTTAGATAGGGGTCCAACATGTATATCAACTTTAAGACTCCCCCTCACATGTGACCCATCCACCGTGGAGAGATAAACAAACATGTCTCACCTGGGCATCACAAACTGAAGAGTGCGCCAACATGTGCACTCACATAATACTCTGGGTAACAAATGCAAGCTAGATTTTGGTGGATTTCTAGGTCATGCCTCGGACTGTTATTGAGGTTCTGCATGGGTGGTCTCTATACACGAGAAGAAACTTAAACTCTTTCTGGATTTCTGCTCCTTCAGTGGTTTGGTGGATCATTTGGAAGGAACGGAACAAAAGGATCTTTGAGAATGTTGAGATTGATATAGGAGGGATCAAGGAAGCTTTTCTCCAGACTCTTAGATTTTGGTGCTTAGAAGCTTCTCCAAGAACAAGAACGTGCTTAGAAGCTTCTCCAAGAACAAGGACAAGGACAAAGGACAAAGGACAAGGACAAGGACAAGAACAAGAACAAGAGATCCTTTTGTATATACAATAGATAGGTCTTTGTGATATAATACTTTTGCCTTGTATACCCCCCTGTGTACAAGGTTGCGCCACCTTTTTGGTGCCTGATATATAATACTCTTTACTTATAAAAAAAACAAACAAATGCAAGCTAGATTGACATACTAGACCTTTGATACCATGTTAAGTTACCAACACTAAGCTCCACATTCTCGAACACTTTGTTGTCCCTTTCAAGCCACAAGGTCCAACAGACTGCCAATGGAGTTGCATCCCAAATGTTGCTCCTTCTCCTCCTCTTATACAAAGTCTAGAAAGAAAGGAGCTCTTTCACCGAACTAGGCATAACCCATGAAATGTGAAATAAATTAACATGAAGTCCCAAATTTCCTTCGCCACCGGACAATGAATAAGTAAGTGATTTACACTCTCTCCGTCTCCCTTGCACAGTAACACCAATTAACATAAATCTTCCTCCTAGCCCTCAAGTTATCCTTGTGTGGATGGCTTCATTTGCGGTTTCCCACATGAAGAAAGCCACTCTAGACGGAGCCTTGGATTTCCAAGGAAATGTATTGCTTACGCTTAGCAGCCTTTAGTAGAACAATTTAACCAAAAACACACCATTTGCTGCCCCTTCCCATACCACTATGTCCCCCCTACTATCTGAACACCACTGAGAATATAGCTGCTCAAAAAACTGCCGAGACCATCAATCTCCCAGTCACTAGGATTTCTGCAAAACGAGGATTCCACACCATATTTCCACTTGCTATTTGAAGAACGGAGCTCACAAACTCATCTTTATTTGCAGCAATATTAAAGAGGGAGGGAAATACTCTCCACGAACTCCCTGTCATTGCACCACCTATCTCCAAAATTTAACAGATTCACCGTTGCCCATGTCAAAACTAATGAACCTCTTAAAAGTCTCCCACCTCTTTCTAATCCCCTTCCACATGCCCACCCCATAAGACGCGGTAACTTCCTTTGGAAACCACAAATGATTATTTTCTCCATACTTACCCACCACCACTCTCCTCCATAAAACCTCCTTATCCACCAATAATTTCCTAAGCCACTTCCCCAAAAGAGGCACATTGAACACCCTTATTTTTTTAATCCCTAGGACCCCTCCTGTCATACTATTGCAGACTGTATTCCACTTAACTAGATCGTATTTCCTTTCATCAGCTGGATCATCCCACAAAAATCCCTTAGTAATTTCTCAAGCCTTTTGACCACGGTAGCTGGATGGGTGAACATCAACATGAAGTAAGTAGGTAAATTTGACAAGGTGCTCTTAATAAGCGTGAGTTTACCCCCTTAGATAGAAGTTGTTTCCTCCAACCTGAAAGCCGTCTTTCAAATGCTACCGGAGTTCACGCCAATAGGTAAGCCGAGGTACGTCGAACGTAGAGAGGCTTGTTACACCCGAAAAAATTAGCCAGCCTACTTATATTCTCCACTACTCCCACCGGATAAATCTCACTTTTAGAAATGTTGATTTTCAGTCCTGAAGCTACTTGGAAAAATGACAGTACCAGATACCCCAGTTGAGCCTCTTTCGCATCACAAAAATAAGAATGTATCCGCAAAGAATAAGTGCGACACCTTCCACTAATCCTCCCGACATTAAACCCCTTGATAAACCCTCCTTCAACCGAAGCCCTCAAAAGCCTGCTCAAAGCTTCCATAACAATAATGAAGAGGAAAAGCAAGAGGGGTCTCCTTGTCGGAGACCTCTCGAGCTCGAGAAGAATCCAGCAGGTTCTCCATTTACTAGAACAAAGAGTTTCACCGTCGAGAAGAATCCAGCAGGTTCTTCATTGACAAGCCATTTTTTCTCTCTAAGGATGCGCTGCGCTTCAGTGTTTGACAGAAATTCAAAGAGAAAGTGCTTCCCGTACAAGTCCGTCACCTTAACACCTCCAGCTGTTTCCCACCGTAGGTCCACCCACTTCTGCATATCCTGATTCGATGGAATTGGGCAGTCGCCATCCCCCAGTTTTCCTACCAAGCATCTCTCGAGGAAAACCAAAGCCTCCTTGCAAGAACTCTCATCGACTTCAAAATCGAAATCCAGCCCTGAACATCTTGTTGCAGGCTTACACCGGAGGTCTAAGTTGGGCAATGGAGGAATCTCCACCGCTTCTTTGTAAGACCTGGGGGGTTTCTTCTGTTCAGGATTTCTATCTAGCACAAAACTTTTAATTCTCCCAAGTAGATCCCAGCCACGATTTTCACCACTTCCAGAATAATGATGACCCCGTAACCCTCCTTGCCTGATGCCAGTACCCTTAGGAAGTTTCCATTCTTGTCCTCAGCAATAACGACCTCTCTCCATTTCGCTTGCCTTTTTCTCCAGAATGAGCCTATGGTGCTAGAAGCCTTTTCCATCCACTCGCAAACCCAGCTCCAATTTGTGTGTTCTTCCTCTTGATCTCTCCACCAGTTGGGATTTGGCACAGCCTTCATCGTGAAAATAAAGGACATCGTAGGACTTCCTACCCGCTTGGAAGTAGATTTCGTTGTCACCCATCCATAGTCAATGAGGCAAGTAGATATATTGAAAGGTATACCACATACATTCAATGAAATCTTGCTTTTGGGTTTTTGTGAATTGTCGCCTTCGAGCATAGCTCATCCGTTGTGAGGTTAAGCCACCTTCTAAACAATGTCCCACATCACAAACATCTGTGGAAAGGGACTTATGGGGCCAATCAGTCTGTCTCAGATCATTCTTGTCATTCTATTCAGTGGTTGAGCACAAAGGACTAGGCCAAAGCCTTGAATATAGAGGTTAGCTTTCGAAATAAAACGAGCCAAAAGGAATCCAAACAGGGAAGTAGGATTTAACCAAGGTCTTCAAGAAAGACGTGGCCGGATAATTAGCCACG
This sequence comes from Codonopsis lanceolata, assembly GCA_013146195.2. Taxonomy (NCBI): domain Eukaryota; kingdom Viridiplantae; phylum Streptophyta; class Magnoliopsida; order Asterales; family Campanulaceae; genus Codonopsis; species Codonopsis lanceolata. Next base: position 132,077,857 of record CM028378.1, read on the forward strand.
AAATCATAAAGTCGAATCCTCCTATTGGGGAGTTAGAGGGATAAAAGAATGAAGCACATACAACAAAACAACAAGTTCCTCCAACTCCCTATTATTGAGATTGCAGAAGAGATACAAACTCTTAGAAAAAAGAACCCCTTCAACATCAAAAATATCAGAAATATGGGACTCATGTAGAGATAAAAGTCTAAAGATGCTTGGGAAAGAGAAAGCCAAAGAAACTTTCCCATCCCACACATGCCTGCAATTCCAATATTTGCATTACTCATCAGTGCAAAGCTCTTTTTCCCTCCTATATTAATGTTATAGCATGATCCAAGAGAACCAAATCGACCTCCAAAAATTATCATAAAGAAAGCATGAGTCTAGAATTGATTACTTTAGGAACAACATATTTTCATTCAAAAATTTACTAACCGTTATTGAACCGTTTATGGAGCATACTCCAATATAAACCAGCATGTTTGTCTGCCCATAGCGTGGTTCACAATACAACACCAACACCAAGACAATGGCTATTGCTGAGGCTGTATACAAAAGAAAAGCTGGACCAAATACGCAAAATAATCAAAAGAAACTCTAGTTTCTAGAACAAGGATTTAAGCGAAAAATTACTTGGAACAAATGGCCGTAAAGTGTATCAGCTCACCTGGTTGTGTTGCTAATGCCCATATCTCTTCTACCGAACTTATGCTATGTTCACCAGGTGCATGAAGTACAATAATGGTAGACCCCACTACACATAAAACGCATCCCAGTACTCCCATTTTTCGTAATTTTTCCTTCAGTAAGAAATGTGCTAGAACAGCACTGCAAAACAAGGTTACATAGCTGGTTATAAAGTATTCACTTCACTTACTCATAATTCAGAACAACTATATTAGGACTTACCTAACAATTATACTTAGTGCTCCAAGTGGAGTCACAAGCACAGCCGGAGCATACATATAAGCTATAAAATTGGCAAATTCTCCAACAATCACTGCCAAAATTTGGAAAAAAAATCAATTCTTGAACCACATTTCCGCACACTGTTATGAAACAAGATCTAAAGCACAATGTTAAAAAATATGAGCAAGGCAAGACTTACTGGTGATCATGCCAATCCACCAAAGAGGCTCCAGCAGATAACCATATCCTCCTGAGCCTTAACATAATGGAAAAAACTAATCCATTATCACAATGTAATCAAATAGAGGGGTAAAAGTAATCTATTTCAACTACAAATGTGGATAGATTGATCATTCATAGAAATCCTCCTAGTTATCTAAGAGTAAAGAATTTGGACCCACCTTGCCCATATGGATTATCAAATGTCATGCAAAAAATGTAATGATATTAGCATTATAATCTGTTGACTTTCCTTATTCACTTTCTCTTCTCTTTTTCTCTCTACTAGTTATCCCATGTAAAGAACAACGTCAGCTCTGTTCTAATAATTGAGTATATGTTTGTTAAGATACCATCTTAAAATGTCAACTCCATCTAATTGTCAACTTAACATGGTATCACAGCTCTGGTTTGGCAAAGTCTTAGGTTTGAGGCATCCCACTTGCAATTGATATCCGTAGTATGATGAGTGCACATATTGGCAACCTGTTTGGGTTGTGTTGCCCCTAGTAACTAGTGAGACATTTTCATTTATTTCTCCACGTGTGGACGGGTCACACAGGGGTGGGGGAGTGTTAAGCTTGATTTACATTATTCGGCCTTCTCTAAAATCTTAACAATGTTCAATATAACTATTAGAACTAATGACACATTCTCATCCTCCAATTACATGTCATAGTTTGAGTGATGATCTTACAACTTAATACAACTCAAAGGAACCATCCATCAAAACTGCAAAAACTAACTACATGGTTATAGAACTTCATTATGTAACACAAGTAGTAGACTGATTGCTTTGTAAGTAGACCCATTTTCCTTGCCACTTCAACAGCATAGTCTTTCGTTATTTCAACAGCATAGTCTATACTGAATATTCAGTATAGAGTTCTCCATTTTCCTTGCCACTTCAACAGCATAGTCTTTCGATGACTCTCTATATAGCTTCGAGATGGAGAAGGATATCTCGCTGTGGGTGCAACGTAGAGCCATAGGTTTTAGTAAATTCCTGGGGATATCATGTGTAGGGTTTGAAGATAAGATCATGTCCTTTCTGCTAGATATTGATAAGAGCTAAAGATGTGCAGAGGTCAGTAGCGGCAGAAGTCGAAAGAATCCAAGAGAGAAAGGCAAAAGGGAGTTGAAACAAATGTGCTGTAGTCTGAATTTCGAACAGCTAGGGGAGCTTACGGAGGAGGGTAGAAGAAGGAGATTTACAAACAGTTGCTAATGGAGTTACAAATTATTTCTTGGAATGTGTGGGGTCTAAATGATTTAAACAAAAGACAAATTATTAAAGCCCCATTGAGAAGATAGAAACCTCATGTTGTTTGTTTGCAGGAGACGAAAATGGGAGTAATAGATAGAAGGGTGATTAATAAAATAGGAGGAAGATGGGCTGATTGGGTTTTCTTGGAGGCGGAAGGATCTGCTGGATGCATTCTCATAATGTGGGACAAGAGGGTAGTGGTGAAAATGGCAGTAGAGAAAGGGATGTTCTCAGTGTCCTGCTTGTTGAAAATGGTAGAAAACGATAAGCTATGGGTATTCTCGGGAGTTTATGGACCTTGCACAGAAGTTGTGCGCAAATCCTTATGGCAAGAATTGAAGGTAGTCAGAATGAAATGGCAGGACCCTTGGTGTATAGGAGGGGACTTCAATGTGGTTCGATTCCCCATGAACGATCGTGTTTACGAAACTTCTCTCAGGCTATGGCAAATTTTAATAATTTCATTAATGAAGCGGAGCTGGTGGTTCTGAATCTGCTAGGTGGAGACTTTACTTGATTCAGAAATGGGGCAAAAACCAATTTTCCAGAATAGATAGGTTTATGATCTCTTCAGATTGGGTAGATTATTTCAGCGACTCTACTCAAACGTGTCTCCCTAGAGTAGTGTCAGATCTTAGTTGTGGTGGGTTTTCGAGGGACAAAACTCCGTTCAGATTCGAGAATACGTGGTTGAAGTATCCAGGATTTTTGGAATGGGTGAGAGATAAGTGGAGTTCCTACATCCTAGAAGGGAATCCTTGTGTCAAAATGGCTAAGAAGCTGAAACTTCTCAAAGGTGATCTGAAAGTCTTGAACAGGGAGGCTTTTGGTAGAGTAGATGTGAATATTAAAAAAGCTATGGAGGAAATGAGCAGTCTAGATGAGAAAGCAGGGGATGTGGGTTTAAACGTAGAGGAAGAGGAGAATCGTTCAAATCTGAAAAGAGAGCTAGAGCACCTTCTTCTTAATGAGGAAATCTTCTAGAAACAGAAATCCAGGGTTCAATGGCTTAAAGAAGGTGACAAAACACAAAATTCTTTCATAGAATGGCGAATCCTCATAAAGTTGTGAACCAGGTCAGGAGCATTACAGTTGATGGTGTCTTAGTGGAAGACAAGGAAGATATAAAAGATAGCATTGTGGGGTTTTATGAGAGGCTGTATTCAGATGATGGTGAGTGGCGCCCTAAAGTGGATGATCTGGGTTTCAAGTCTCTGGATGCTGGGGAGTCGACCGATGGAACAAGCGTTTTCAGAAGAAGTTTCTGCAGCGCTGCAAAGTACGAGTGGTGACAAAGCCCCGGGCAGATGGATTCTCTATGGCTTTTTTTCAATATTGCTAGGAGGTGATAAAAAGTGATGTGATGAAAGTCTTCCAATTCTTTCATGATAATATGAGTTTTGAGAAGAGTTTTAATGCCACCTTCATAGCTTTAATTCCAAAGAAGAAAGGAGCCAGTGATTTGAGAGAGTACAAACCTATAAGTTTGGTTGGAGGTATTTACAAGCTTATATCGAAAGTGTTATCCAGAAGGTTGAAACGAGTGATTGGTCGAGTTGTCTCGAATTCTCAACATGCTTTCGTGGGTGATAGGCAGATTATTGATGCGTCTCTTATAGCAAATGAAGCTGTGGACGGCAGATTAAGGAGTGCGGTTCCAAGTTTGTTATGTAAGCTGGATATTGAAAAGGCGTACAACCATGTCAACTGGGAGTTCTTGATTTATTTGTTGGACAGATTGAGCTTTGGGCTAAAATGGAGAAGTTGGATTATGTTTTGCATATCTACAGTCCAATGTTCTCAGTGCTGGTAAACGGGAACCTTCAGGGTTTTTTTGGCAGTTCTAGAGGTTAGAGGTTTGAGACAGGGAGATCCCCTTTCCCCGTTCTTGTTCATTATTGTCCTAGAGACTCTCGGTAGATTCTTGGATAAGTCTATGGCGGGAGGTTTCATTCGTGGTTTTAATGTAAGTCAGCATAGAGATTTGGAGGTCTCCGTGTCTCATCTTCTTTTTACAGATGGATGATACGCTGATCTTTTGTGATGCAGACTTTTCTCAACTAGGTTACTGCGCCTAGTTTTGTTGTGTTTTTGGATGGTCTCAGGTCTTCGGATTAATATTGCAAAAAGTGAGATTCTACCCGTTGGAGGGGTTGATAATGTTGAGGATATGGCTCAGTTCTTCGGATGTAAGGTAGGCAAGCTTCCTTCCTCCTATCTTGGGTTACCCATTGGAGCTCAATTTAAAAACAAGGCGATGTGAAATCCCATCATAGAGAGATTCAAACGTAGATTGGCCGGATGGAAAAAACAACTCAAGTCAAAAGGGGGGCTTCTCACTCTTGTTAAAAGCACTTTATCCTGTTTGCCCACCTACTTTATGTCCTTATTTATACTCCCTCAATCTATCCGTAATATTTTAGAGAGACTAGAAAGGAATTTCCTTTGGGAAGGCAATAGTGAGAGCCATATGTATCATTTAGTTTGAGAGAAGGAGGCTTAGGGGGGGGAAGACTTGAGCGTTTTTAATAAGGCGTTGTTGGGTAAGTGGCTTTGGAGATTTTGGGTGGACAGAGATAGTTTGTGGAGGAAGGTGGGGGTGAGTAACTATGGGGAAGGGGTTGGGCAATGGCCCCCAAATAAGGTTTCTCTTTCTTACGGAGTTGGCGTTTGGAAAGGAATTAGGAGAGGGTGGGATTATTTCAAGAGATTTCTTCATTTTGAGATTGATGATGCCTCGTCGGTGAAATTTTGGAAAGATAAATGGTGCGGCGACATAGAGTTGTGGAGATTATTTCCGGATTTGTTTAGCATAGCCAGTGTTAAGAACTTCTTTGTTAGTGCAATGCTAGTGCTTCATCTGGAAGAAAGGTGATTTGGAGTCCTTCATTTCGTAGGAACTTCCATATGACTAGGAGATGAAATCATGTGTGTATTTACTCGATTTTCTCTATTCCATGACTGTTGGCAGGCAATTGGAGGATAAGGTGTGGTGGTAAGGTCTTAAAAACAAAAGATTTTCTGTCAAATCTTATTTTGAGTCTCTATCACCCAAAGATGGTTCTTTATTTCCATGGATATCAATTTGGAAATCTAGAGCTCCCAATTGGGTAGCGATTTTTGCTTGGGAGGCTTGCTATGAAACCATTCTAACCGGAGATAGTTTGAGAAGAAGGCATAATACTTAAGTGAATTGGTGCTATATGTGTAAAGGCAAGGAGGAAAATGTTAACCATCTACTCATCCATTGTTCTGTAGCTAAGGATCTTTGGAATCTTATCCTCGGGCTCTTCAATATTCGTGGTTATGCCTAGATGAACGAAGGAGTTGTTTCTAAATTGGGCTTTCTACGAACGAAGAAGAGGGAATTTATCTTGGCAAACTGCTCTTTTGTGTGTGCTGGACCAATTGGCTTGAAATGAATAGGAAGGTGTTTGATAACAAGGAAAGACCTCAGTCGCAGTTGAAGGATAAGGTGCTCCAGTCTTGGTTGCTGATACTTTTATTCCTCACCCTTATTCCTACATAGATTTTGTTAATAGTCTATCGCTAGATTAGTTTACTGTGTATACTCCTAGTGTATAAGGCGCGCCACCTTTTTTACGCTTCTATGATATAATACTCTTTACTTATCAAAAAAAAGTTAAAATTTGAAACTTCCCCTAAGAAAATCATGCACCCACAAACCTCCTATCAAGATTACACACTACAAATGTGGCAATAAATCCCAAAAATACCTTAAGCAGGTCAAAACAAAGCCACAGAAATTCCGTACCTAACACTAAGGAAGTTGCAATCTCTGTCCCTAATTGAGTTGCAAAAATTAAGGAAGTTGGCTTTTAGACCATTTTAGTAGTAAGTGTACATAGCAAAGGTGAATCTAGCTACTTCATAGATAAGGGAACACTCATTTTGTAAATGGACACTCAATGGAGGAGTAAAATACAACAAATTTGTTACTCTTATGCCATGATAGAGCACTGAAATTCGAGCAAAACTGGCATAAAATATTCAATCCCATTCCACATCTAAATTTCCAAAAAGTACAAAAATAATCGGAAAAAAACAAATGAGGAGGATAAATTCAAAACATACCGGCACGAGAACCGGAAGCGCCAGCGCGCTGGAGACCCTTCTTCTTAATAATGAAGCTGGATCCAATAAAAGCGCTAGAAGCGACGGCGAGACCAAAACCAATCAAATTAGCAGTATACATGATTGTTCTACTACACTCAGTCGTAACTGAACAACGGATTTTTCATCTGATCATACTCCGAGTCCGGCGAAAAATTTAGAATTGAAACAAAACCCAAGCTTAGAAAGATTTTCAATTTCTCGTCTTTTTCAAAACACACGGTAGAATCCAAGCAACAACGATTGTCTCTTGAACGTGTCTAACTCGTCTTTTTATAAATATATATGTGGAGTATATGGAGTATAATATATATACACATCCCTTCTGTTACCATTGCACGTTTGCAGACCTCCCCAGTAAAAGACCAAATTACCCTCAGCTAATTGAAAGAGTTGTCCTAATTTGTATACTATTTTCTAAAAAAAAAAATTTGAATAAACAAAAAAATTAAATTTTCATTCACTGCCCGTGTGTGTATATATATATATATATATATATATATATATATATATATATTAAAAAAAACTCAATGGAAAGATGTAAATAATTAAAAAGGGGAGAGAAGGAAGTCGTAATGTCCAAAAAGTAAAGATATTTTTTCTTTGGTTAGAACAGAAAAAGTATTTTTAACAAATGAAGTTGGTTAAAAAGTTTTTTTTTTGTCGCTTTCTCTCCCTTCTTTCACCAAAAATCTCAACGGAACGATGCATAAAATGAAGGAGAAAGTGAATGAGGTCGTATTGTCCAAAAAGTACAGATATATTTTTTCGGTTAAAACGAAAAAAGTACTTCATTTACCAAATGAAACAGGTTAAAAAGTCTTTTGTCACTTTCTCTCCATATAATTTTATTTCACCAAAAACCTCAACAGGAAAGATGTAAAAAATGAAAGGGAGAGTTAAACAAACTCCATGTATCACTTGAAATTTGAAACTTCCCCTAAGATAATTATGCACCGTTATTCAAAATTACTCATCGTAAATGTGGCAATAAATCTCATAAATACCTTTAGCTAGTCGAAACAAATACACTAGAATTCCATACTAAACACTTAGAAAGTTGCACTCTCTATCCCTAATTGATTGGCAAAACATAAGGAAATTGGCTTTTAAGCCATTTTAGTAGTACGTGTGCATAACACAGGTGAATTTTGTTACTTCATAGATAATGGAACACTCATTTTGTAACCAGATACTCAATGGAGGGAGTACAATTCATCAATTTTGTTACTCCTTAGGTCATGATTGGGGCACTAAAGCAAGCATTAGAGCTAAATTCCAGCAAAACTAACATAAATTTTCAATCACGTTCCACATCTAAATTTTGAAAAACTAAAAATGAAAATAATTAGAATAACAAATGAGGAGAAATTCAAAACATACTGGCACAAGAACCAGAAGTGCCAGCACGTTGGAGACCCTTCTTTTTAATAATAAAGTTGGATCCAATAAAAACGCTAGAAGCGATGACAAGACCGAAACAAATCATATTAGCAGTATACATGATAGCTCTATAACACTTGATTCGTAACTGAACAACAAATTTTTCATCAATGATAGGCTGACGAAAAATTTAAAATTGAAACAAAACGTAGATTGTCTTGAATGTGTCAACTTCTCATTACATATTGTTATGACATTTGTTTAAATAAATGTTTTGACAATGCTTATTTAGGGTAGGATACCACTCTTATATCATAGGATTATTGTAAAAAAAATATTTGTATTAAACGGAAGTAATCATATAGTTGTTGGTTGTTTTACCTCGCTAAAATAGCTATGATATGCAGAACATATTGTAAGTTTAGTAGGCAACGGAATAAGACTAGTGGGGGGTGAATAGCATTTTAAAAATTTTAAGAGTTATTTTGAAAACCTTCAAAAGTAGCAGCGAAAAAGATAAGTTTTCAGCAGCTGATGTAAATCAGCATGTAGCACCGTAGCAGCTGCTAAACGTAAAACAATTTGGTTTGGTTTTCTTTTGATCATTAAAGTATAGAGACTGAATTGAAATACAATATATATATATATATATATATATATATATATATATATATATATATATATAAGATCAACTAAACAAAGAATTCAATAATGTAACTGTTAAACACTTAAGTAGATAGCAGCTACTTAAGTGTATAAACAGTGAAAACATCAGGTACACCAAATGCAGTATTTGGAGTGGTTCATAGAATAAACTTCTACGTCCACTACCAAGTTGGTCAAACTTGGATTTGAAATGCACTAAATATATTGAAATTCTAAGTGATCACTAACTGATCTGTGTATAACAAAAACCAATGTTTGAGGAGTAAGATCGTGAGAACAATCAAACGCGTGCAACAATCAAGTATTCCTAAAGATTTAGAAGAAGTAAGGAAGAATACAATGACTGTTTAAAAAAGAACTAGAATGGAATAAGAAGTGAAAGAGTATCTAGTAATTGTTTGAGGGCGGGAACACGTCAAAGAAAGAATTGCTTGATAGAATATATTGAGTGTCGTTGAAGCAAATCAAAGAGAGAATATCGTGTGAGTGATGAATGATAGCTTCAACCTCTGTCTTCAATCCTTGCTTCAAACGTTTATACAGAGATCTTCAATTTAGAGCCGTTGAAGAGCAAGGTTGAATTTTGAATCTTATCAAAGAAATGATGATCAGATCTTTTCAATTGAATGTACCGAGATCTTTGAAGAGGTTGAGAGACGGAAGATATCACCTAGTATAAGAATATACATTCATAAAGAGAGTGGTTAGATGTCTTCTTGCATAAAATAAGAAGAATAGATATCTTCTAGCATAAGATAATAAAGAGAGTGGTTTAGCTAGAAGATATGATGCACTGCGGGATATTTAATGCAATGATAAACTGTATAGTATTTAATGCAATGACAAAAAAGTCTTCTATTGAACAGTATGGGAAAAAGGTAAGTTTACTTTATAAAATAAAGAAACAAGGAAAGAGAAAACTCCATTTAAGTGACAAGTGTAAAGTTGATCTTGAATTCAAAGCTTATGTCATTTTTTCCACTTTTACTTTAAAGTAAAAGTTATGACATCAGTTGGTTGCTTAAGAAAACTTAAGACAAACCAACTGACCAAATCAAGCATCAGCTTCTTCAATTTGCTACAGTAACATCCATCAGCAGCTATAGTTAGGGCTGTTAAAACGGGCATGCGAGGCGGGTTTGCCCGCGGGCCTGAAAAGCCCGTTGTGAAACTGGGCGGGGCGGGAAAGCCCGCAAATATAACGGTCCTAGAAACCTTTAGCCCAACCTGCCCCGCGTAGGGCCGCGGGCAAAACGGGCAAGCCCGCAAAAAAATAAGTTTATTTAATTAATTATTTATTTATTTTGTAGTGTCAACCAGAAATATTAATTTTCAATTAGCCAATGGTGAAAGTATCTGATTAGCTATTATACCTTGTTGCAGAACATGACAAAGTTCTGGATGAGTTCTTCCTTTCAACAGCTGGTAATATCAACATATTTTCATTACAACTTGCAATCAAGCTACACAATTTTTGTCATCTAAGAATCTTGTACCCATGGGTATTGATTGTTGTACTTTGTATTTGTGCTCGACTTGCAGGAAAGTTTCAAACTGAAATTGGAAAGAGTTGGGCTGCCGAGATCCTTGCGAGGAAAAATTCAAGGTTAACAAATAGGCACAATGAATCCTGATTTCTGAACGAGGTTGCTGATATATTTTCAGTTACAAGATTATGTAACTCCTTCACTATCAGATCTTCCTCAAGCCCCGCCTTTTACCTACCAATTCCCTGGCTGCTGTGTTTAAAAGGACAATTTTGTTCCCTAAAGAGATAGAAGCAATGCTTTCAAACACCAGAGCCCTCCACAAAACGATTTTGTTTTAGTTAGTAATTAGCAGAGTAACATCTCTTCAGGCATAATGTAATTGCAAGTCCAGAATATGCGGGCAGCCCGCCCCCCGCCCCGTAAAGCCCGCAGCCAGCACGGACAAAGCCCGAAAAGCCCGTTTTACAAACGGGTATCAAATGCATCAACCCAACTCGCCCCTAATGGGTAGCGGGGCGGGCATGCCCGCGGGCTTTTGCCCTATTTGACAGCTATAGCTATAGTAACCATCAACAGCTACAGTAACATCAGCTCTTGCAGCTTCATGCTTGCAGCTATTGAACAGTCCAAATAAAGTTGTCTTATAATGTGTAACACATAGTCTACTAACAAATAATTTTATAGGCAATCTATTAAGACTTAAGTAATGTGTACAAGCAAATTCAATATAAAAGGGAATATACACAAAATAGTTTTACATAATTAATCAGGTTAATATTCCCAACAATCTCCTATTTTCTTGTGGACATTACTTACTACTATACATGAAGGCTCATATTTTAAATATGATTAGACAATAGAGTTTATATATCAACATATTTCAGTAAAATATATTTACATCCTTAGTATAGTTCCTAATACTGAGTATTTAAAGACTGGAAAGTTAAAGAGTAAATACACAGTAAAATGTATATTTTAAATAACATAGGATAGAATTATAATCTTGGGTTAGTATGTTAATTAAACTAAGTGTTTAAATTCCATGCATGATGATATGTATAAAAAGTATGCGCATGAAATTTAAAAAATGATCTCTATATGTTTAAACCAAATATTTAAGCAAATAGAGTTCTGTTAAAAAAAATGCAGCAAACAATACAGATAAAACAAAATATTATGAAGTATAGCCTTATCCTTAATTGTGACTCCTCCTTAATCTTTTTCTCCTTTATTTTTCTAAGTGTGTTCATTTTCCCTCTTCATTCTCCTCCTGAATCTGATCCTTTCTCTTCTCCTTAATCTCAGCATTCATTATTCTCTTCCTTTGATATCTGAATCCTTCATGTATCCATTATTCTCCTTCTTAATAGACACAAAGCTTAATCACAAGGTTCTCCTCCATTATTCTCCTCCTAAGAGTAGAATTTCGGTTGACATTTTAACCAAGAACATTCAACAGTTTAAACAAACGGTAGGAGAGGCACTTAATCAACTTGTCAATTGAAGCACATATATAGTGTTATTGATAAGTGACAATCTTCTTTTGAAGCAAAGAGTTAAACCGCGATTGATGATAAGATAGGATATGATATCAAATTTTTGGAGTATTTATCATCAGTTTAAATCTAAGTTAATATCAAACAAAAGTTACCATGAGTGAATAGATTGAATAATTGAGTTTATCATGGTATAAGAGATTAAAATACTTGAGATAAACTAGATACGAGCTTAACATTCAAATATCATATTTTATGAAGTTTTAATGAGATAGATATAACACGATTGATTAAGATAAAATGTATTATGAAGCATGTAATCAATCTTGATATGATGAGATATTTTGAATAGAGAGATGAATGCTATTAGATTCGATAATGAGGGAATTCAGGAATAGGTTTTTCATTTAGATCGTTTAGATAGAGAGGTTAGAAAACATTTTGATAAGAATTAACGATGAGATATATAACCGCTCATTTTAAAATCTGAAAATGTCTTCTTAAATTCAAGGAATTTAAAAAGTTTTTGTTTGAGCAAATTCACTTTTGGGGAGAGTTAGTAAAACATTTTACCAAATTTATAAATCCAATAAATCCTCATGTGTAATGAATCAGTTCGAAACTTCAGGAATGCCAAAAAATCATTTTATAATAAGTAGAGAGCATACATGTATCCTTTATGTCTGATAAAAATTTACCTTGTATGTTGTTGATTGAAGATATTTAATCAAGGCAAGAATGATGGACTCGTCTTACAAAGGTTTGAGAGGTTTTTCAGTTGTAATCATCCTTTTGCCACTAATTTGCCAAATCTCCTCCCGACTAAGTGCTTTCTTGACTTACGTATAACCTGGAGGAGCATCGGTCGGTGGGGTGATTGATAATGTATCATACTGATCTTCCTTTTGAAAACAATTTTCTTTTAAAAACTATAGTGGGTTCTACATGGTAGATGTTGATAGATGATTTTGTTGTAGATCCCACTGTTGTCTTCAGTTTTCTTCAGTTAATGGACATCTGATAGATCTAATTGATTTGGTTATGTGTAGATAATCTACTAATTATCTTACTAAATTTCAGTTGAAGCTCTGAACCGAAGGTTTTGATCTAATTGATCAGATCAGACTCTTGGTTGATCTCAACATCAGTTTCAGTAGATGGTTATTCAGTAGCTTGTGGTTCATCAGTTGATGATTCAACAACTTGTGATTCTGTAGGATTGTCAGTTGGTGCTAGTTGGATTTTCAGCAGCTGGTTCTTCAGCAGGAGTGTTTAACGCTCTGTAGCTGGATCTTCAGCTTGATATTCATCGGTTGACGCTATGTAGCTGGACTGTTTAACACCAGCTGGTGGATTAACATAAGTAGATGTCGTCGCAATTGATGAACAATGAATTTTATACAATGATCAGCAGGAAGGTATAAGGCTTCTGCTGATGTGCTGATGCATCTGCTGATGATGAAAAATGATTAATAGATCTTAGCTAATAGTCATCCATCAGCAGGTGTAGCGGCCGATAACAAATTGAGCATCTGCTGAAAGTCAGCTTATGCCAGAAGCTGATAGCATTAAACTTGTACATGCATGTGTTAGTATTTCAAGCAAATATATTTATGAAGGAACAAGCATGCCTACTTCACATTTAAAAAAAATCGATTGTATCATATTTTAAGGCTTTGAGAAGAAATTGAAGTTTAAGGGTGATAGATGTAACTTTGGACCAAAAAGGTGATAGTAGAAATAAAAAGTTTGAGACTTTTCCGTCGGTAGGGCGTAACTTTTGATTCTTGATGAACTATGAGACCCACCGCAAATCAAATCGAAGCTCTCGAAGAGATTTATGATACTTTCAAGGTTTACATGTGATGTATTTGTTTTTAGGTAAAAAAAATTGTTTGAGCACTGTTATAGGCTTCAAAAGATTTTTGGATTTTTCAAAATTTTGTTTATTTCTTCCCTTTAGGGTTTGGATTGTTTTATGACATATAAATACTCTCTTAAATGTTTATTTGTGCAGTCTAACTGAAAATGTAGCTGCAGAAGCTAAAAGCTGAAAGTTTAAGAACTGAAATTTAGAAGTTAGATGCTGAAAGTTAGAAACTGAAAATATAGTTGCTGAAATTTGAAAGCTAGTTAGTATAATTATTTTAATCAAGTATATAAAGCAACTACTTACCTTAAACAATTATGTAAACAGAAATTAAAGCAAGTTACGAGTTTTAAGAGTACAATACCTTACTTGCTGAATTGGTTCAGCAAGTAGCCATGGTTGCTTCAGAGCAGTAGTGTTGAATGGAATTTTACCTCTCTCAAAGCATTTTTCCATTTGAAATTTGGAGAGAGTTTCATAAATAGGGAATAATCCAATGACCTTCATTCAAAAAGAATACCCATGTTCAGCTTTGGAGGTTCTGCCTTTTCCATAGAAATTTGTTTATGTGTATTACGAGAACATCTTCTTCAAGGTCTGTTTAAAAACTCCTCCTTAGCTTAAGCATATCTTTGCATACATTTATCTTTTTTCATGAAGTGCTTGGTTTGAACTTTGAGTCACTATGCCTTGCCATCAGCATAGTTAATTTTTCTTTATATACTTCCTTCATAGTGTCTTCCAGTAAGTCATGAGATACATGTCACATATTATGAACTTACAAGAAAATGGTAAAGTCATAAATGATTAGATAGATATAAAAAGATCTGTGTTGATTTGACAAGAGAATACATGTTTATTGAAGAAAATCTTGAGAGTTTTTTAACTGTTGATATAACAAAGGATTATGAATTAAAGCATGCAAGTACTGATAATTATGAATGTGCACACACTTTCCTTAAATATGAAGTACCCCGGGTTTATAGGATCTTTGTACAGTCACCACCACCACTACACAAGTTTTACATGAATACATGATGCACAAATAAACCTAATAAGTATCGAGGAAATATTATACAAGCACCACCACTACTACACAATTTTTACGTGACTACATGCTGCACAATAGTTCAAGTACACACCCCAAGAATGTAATCTCTTTTTGGAAGAATCAAGATCTCAAGAATGTCTTAAATGTATGTATTAACAGGTCAATTTCAATAGTTCTAGTCAACTCTATCTATATAGATATAAGTAATATGACTTAGAAAATATGACACTAAGAGCAGCAGTTTTGAAATACAAGAGTATTGAAGTGTTGAGAATATATAAAACAGATGAAGGTGCTGAGATAAATCTAAAGATTTTCAAAAGAATATCCTTCATATAGCTACTAGTGATTGATCTCACAATAAGTTAACAGACTTACTTCAATCACTTTAGGAATAGAAACCAATTTTAAAGACATAAACATTTTGATCAGGTTTCTCAATACAAAGATGAAGTTCATAGATGAGATATAAATATAGCAAAGTTTTTTAAGAATAGTTTTTAGATGAAACATTAAAACAGTAACTTAGCTGAGCAAAGTGTGATCTTTAACAGATGTTCAACTCATGTCAAAAAGATTGAATTTTAGCATAGGAATGAGTGAACTTGCTCATTAAGGTAGGCTTCCTGTATATCTTACTTATGTTCAACATATGAACTTTAGTAATTATATCAGCCATCTCCCTTGGAAAAACATGTTGTCAATGAAATCATAAATACCTTTTAAAAAGTATGACATTTTGGAGACGGAGTATTGATGATCCTTCAACTTTCAAACTGTGACCTACTAGCAGATACTTTCTTTTCTACTGACAATTGAGAAGATGAACTTCTGTCAGTATAAAATATTTCTCTTTAGCAAATATATCAACATTTTCAGTTTAAAGCAGCAAAAGGTTTTCTAAAGAAAATGTATTTGAAATACGTCTTTTGCAAAAGCAATTTTCAGAAAATAATCCAAAGTTTTTTTTTTTCAAAAAACAGATGAAATAATATATTTGAGAATTGGGATCATTTCATACGCATTCTATCAGTCATTTATCTATATTGTTCATCTATTTTGTAATTATTTCTTTCCATATATCAAAGTGATCTTTATCAAAATTGTATTGAATAACAATATTTGATTTAAAAGTTTTTGAAGTTGCCAGATCGATCTTTCAAGTTGTTAAACTTGGAAAAATGGATTTTTCAAAAATTAGGCTCTGATACCAATTGTTAGTCCAGTAGGCGACGAAATAAGGCTGGGGGTGAATAGCATTTTAAAAACTTTAAGGGTTATTTTGAAAACCTTCAAAGGTTATAGCAGAAAAGATAAGTTTTCAACAGCTGATAATCAGCAGGTATCAACAATCAATTGCTGAACGTAAAACAATTTGGTTTGGTTTTCTTTTGATCACTAAAGTATAGGGACTGAATTGAAAGACAATACATATAAGATCAACTAAGCAAAGAATTCAAGAATGTAAATGTTAAGCACTTAAGTAGATAGCAGCTGTTTAAGTGTATAAACAGTGAAAACAACAGGTAAACCAATCATAGTATTTGGAGTGGTTCACAGAATAAACTGTTACGTCCACTACCAAGTTGGTCAAACTTGGATTTTGAAATATACTAAATATATTGAAATTCTAAGTGATCGCTAACGGATATGTGTGTAACAAAAACCAATATTTGAGGAGTAAGATTGTGAGAACAAATAAACTCGTGTAACAATCAAGTATTTCTAAAGATTCAGAAGAAGTAAGGAATAATACAATGAATGTTTAAACAAGAACTAGAAAGGAATAAGAAGTGAAAGAGTATCTAGTAATTGTTTGAGGACTGGAACACATCAAAGAAATAATTTCTTGAAGAAATATATTAAGTGTCTTGTCCTGGGTTGAAGCAAATCAAAGAAAGAATATTGTCTGAGTGATGAATGATAGCTTCAACCTCTGTCTTCAATCCCTGCTTCAAACGTTTGTATAGAGATCTTTAATTTAGAGCCGTTGGAGAACAATGTTGAATTTTGAATCTTATCAAAGAAATGATGATCAGATCTTTTCAATTGAATGCACCAAGATCTTTGAAGAGGTTAAGAGACGGAAGATATCACCTAATATAAAAATTTACATTCATGAAGAAGTGGTTAGATATCTTTTTACATAAAATAAGGAGAGTAGATATCTTCTAACATGAGATAATAAAGAAAGTGGTTTAACTAGAAGATATGATACACTGTGGGATATTTAATGCAATGACAAAAAAGTATTCTATTGAATAGTATGGGGAAAATGTAAGTTTACTTTATAAAATAAAGAAACAAGGAAAAATAATAATCCCTTTAAGTGACATGTGTAAACTTGATTTTGAATTCAAGGCTTCTGTCACCTTTTCCATTTTTACTTTAAAGTAAAAATGCTGACATCAGTTGGTTGTTTAAAAAAACTTAGGACAAACCAACCGACCAAAGCAATCATCATCTTCTTTAATTTGCTACAGTAACATCTGTCAGCAGCTACAGATAACATCAACTCCTACAGCTTCATGCTTGCAGCTATTGAACAGTCCAAATAAAGTTACATTCTAGTGTGTAGCACGTAGTCTACTAACAAATAAGTTTATAAGCAATTTATTAAGATTTAAGTAATGAGTACAAGAAAATCCAATATAAAAGGGAATATGCACAAAGTGGTTTTACATAATTAATCAGGTCAATATTCCCAACATATACTTGTTCTTCAAACAGATCAATAATCTCATTACAACGATCACAACCAAAAGGTAATAAAAACTTTCAAGAATGCTCCAATTCAGAAGAAAATCTAATTAGGGCTACACTCACAGTTATGAGACACAAAGACTTGAGTCTAAGACAACACTAAACAACAACCTGGAACCAATCAAACAAGTGGACATCATAAGTTGCAAACCCAACTGTTGTACAATAGCTAGTTCGATCCAAAGGTTGCCTATATTAAAAGTTACTCTCCAAGAAGATCTGTGTGGATGAAAAATACAAGATATAAATAAATAAATATATATATATATATATATATATATATATATATATATATACACACACACACACACACACTTATAGAGAAACACTTAAAAGACACACGAGTATCATTCATAACCTTAGTGCTCAATTACAAATAATATCATCCAAAAAATCAAGCAATCAAAAGCTCTTAAGAAGTGCTTTTACCCGATTGGTCCAGAGTCACTCTACATAAGTTTTTTTTACTCTTTCGTGTTACCTTGATTAAGTTGTAAAGGATCTAGTTGGAGAGCCAACTAGTTGAGAAATAATTGATATCTTTCCTACGACCTCAATAATTTGTGTATTTGAAAAAAAATATAGTGTATTATTGCCTTTAGAAGTCGTGGGCTGCGAGAAATGGAAATGGATTTAGGATTGATGATTTGAACCACTTTAAATTCTTGTGTCAAGTTTCTCTATCCTTTAACTCTTTTAATTTCTTATTGCGATATCTTTAGCTGTTTATTTGTGAAAATTATGATTATCAGTTACTGACAACTAACTATTGAACCCAATATACATACAAAAGAAGATCATAACATGTTTCAATCACATTACAAACTCATATTCCACTGCGTATTATAAAACATAAATGTTTTATTACTCTGAACTAATTTGCAAACTGTGTTCGGTGATTAAGTGTAATATTTGGCCATTTATATTTGCGTATAGAAATACACACACACACACACATAATGCAGCATCCCCTCTTACCGTTATAGTCCTGTCGTCCACGAAAAGATCAAATTACTCTCAATAAATTAAGGAGTGTTCTAAATTGAATATTTTCTTAAGAATAAAATGAATAAAAAAATCATTAATAAAATAGATTTTTGAAACAACACCAACTTCAAAATTAGTTTTTTTTTCAAAAATTTGTTTTCGTAAATTTTTGAAATTATTATTTTATATTTAAATGCACATAAACACACCTACTAATGTAAAATAAATTTAAAAGAATTTCTTTTGAAAGGTGTCGCCCAAGCCCAATTTGGGCGACAATACCTTGAAAAAAATTATTATATTTTCCAAAATTGTGTTTTAGCAAAGAAAATGTTTTTTTTTTCCGAAACAACACCCCCTTCGATTTGTTTTCTATTTTCAAATAATCTGTTTTAGTAAAGGATTTTTTTAATTATTTATTTTTTAAATGAGCATATCTACTGATTTAAAAATATTTTTTTGAAACGTGTCACCTAAATTGGGTGACTCTCATTTTGAAGAAAAACATTTTTTTTACTTAATTGTCTTTTTTTAAAACTTTAAGCTCAGGGACATTTTGGTCTTTCCGGGGTAGGGAAGGTAAAAAGACTCGTACGTACATTTTAGTCTTTATTGATTGAGAGAGAATATAAATAGTCATAAAGGAGCTTTCCGGTTCATGTCGGCTCGGGTTATATTCGTCTGTGTCTCGAACTTGGATTTTGGTGGGAGCCGTTGGATGTGAGATTTGTGATGGAAACTTGTAGTCTGTCTAGCCAATACGCCAGATGTTGCATGTGAATTTGGCGTGGTTGCGTCGTAGACAATTTTTATCACGTCAACAATACCGTTCGTTTCCCACGTTTTTTTGATTGGGTTTGGTGACATGGTTGTCATGGCCAAGTGGCAACCGCATATAATCTTTTCGTAAAAATTCTACGCAACACATATCATGATATAAAAATAAAAATAAAATAGTTATAAAAAATAATTTTTCAACACATATCATAGTATAAATATACGATCAAAATGAAAGGTATCAAAATTATGTGTGATACAGTTCTCCTAATAGGCTAATACCACACATAATTTTAATATCTTTCATTTTAATCATTGGACAGCCTAATAATTTTACATATGTATCAAAATTTGATTTTTTTGACCCCTATCATTAGACTTGCCCTTAGTAATAAAATGACACTTTTATACCTTAATTTTTGAAAGTTGATTCTTTAAGTGAAACATCATAAAATGAAATAGTAGACTCTTTGCCAAGAACGGAGGAAGTATAAAATTATTAATACTAAGATTAAAAAAATTAAATATTTCATTTGCGGACGATATAATATTATTTTTACACAAACGACATTTGGAATACGATAAAATCTAAACAAATTGAGATAAAAATTGTCATTGACATGTGTCATGTTCCAAGGATTGCTTACGTAAAAAAGATTCTAGACCGTTGGTGGATGAAAAATTTATTTTGTAAACAAACAAGCATTTAAGAAAATACTTCATCCGTTTTGAAATAATCGTTCTTTTTGACCCGATACACCGTTTAAGAAAAAATAATTGATCGTATCATAAATATTGATGTAATGTGTGAGTTTTCTTTAATGTCCTTTAACATGTAACCATAATTAAAGTAGATAAAAAAAGTAAGTATAAAATGGTAAAAATCTTTTCTTAAAAAAGAAAGTTTTAAAAGAGGATAACTATTTTAGGATGAAACAACAAAAGAATGAAAGACAATTATTTGAAGAAGGAGGAAGTAATTTTTTATTTTTTATTTTTGATATCTTTGAAATCTAATCTTGCTATCAACCAATCAAATAACTAGAAATAAAATCTCTAACAAATTAGCTTCAATAAATCAATGTTTTTGCTTACATACTTTTGGATGTGCGGAATATTTGATAAAAACGAAAATACTCCATTCGTTTATGGCAAAGAGTCCCCACTTAAAAGTCAATCTTTTTTTTTAAAAAAATGATACTTTTAATATTTCAATGACACTTTTATACCTTAATTTTTTAAAATGGATTCAATATCTCAAAATAAAATAATGAATTTTTTACCTGAAACAAATGAAGTTATATGTAAGTCTTTTCTTCGGTGTTTGCCATCATTCTAACAAGATTTTAGACTGCACATATAAAATTTATTAATGTATGAAAATTTTACTATCATATTTTCATGTTCGAAGAAACTATAAATTATACTACATCCATTATGTTTACTATATTATAAATATAAATATAAAAGTTGTGTGTGTGTGTGGGGGGGTGGATACACGTGTAGGGATCCAACATGTATTTTTATTTTTGGGTTTGATTTAAAGTGTGTACTCTAATAATTAAAGGTGATGACACTTTTATTAGTTTCTAGAATATAGATCTCCTTTCGTTTTGGGCAAAGAGTCTACTATTTAATTTTAATATGTTTCAGTTAAAGAGCTTATTTTCAAAAATTAAGGTATAAAAGTGTAATTTTGTTACTAAGGAACTACTAAAAATATCATTTTATTAAAAAAATAATTTTCAAATAGAAACTTTTTACCCAAAATAGAAGGAGTAGTAATTAAGGATTGTGTATGCACGACCTAAAGTTTCTTTAAAAGGTATATACATAATTGCATATGCATATCAAACAATCAAACCCACAACATCAATTATTTTAAAATATATTGTCGTTTTTTCATAAAACATTATGTGGTTACTTAAACAAAATAAACACTCATTCTATTACAATAATTGATTTATAATATTCCCTAGACAAGAATATGTTGAGAATATGCTTAAATCTTAACTTTCATTGTATCACCTTTAAAGAAACATCATACTGTAATGACACATATTTAGTCTTAGGCAAAACATACAAATGAGCCACCCAACTTTATCCTTTTTTATAATTCGGCCATCGAAACTTTGAAATATCTATTTTGGCCACCCAATTTTTGTTTTGTTGCAAGCAAGCCCATTTTTTGAATGACGTTAGCCTAGGACGTTAAATTTAAGTAAAATTCCTTTTTTGCCCTTGTAAATACTAAATTTGTCTGATTTTGGAAACCCAAAGGGGTCCAATAAAAAAAAGAAATTGCATATGTCCTTGGTATAAAGAGGAGGGGTCAAAATGTACATATACTCCATCTTTATCTTCAACGTCTAAACATGTTGCAAGCATATACAACACAGAATCCAGTTGAATCCAATTGCACCCAACCATAAGTGAAGAAAATAACTAACAAAAATCAATGTCACTATCAAAATCATGATTTACAAATCAAGACCCAAAAAAATTAATAGAAATTTGGGGGGTACAGATCTTGGTTTATCTATCTGGGTCCATCTTCAAACCCGGCCAAACTCTCTATAGCAAACCCGGCCATACTCACTGTGACAGAAAATACTCCCCACTCCCCAAACCCACAATCACTAAACCTTTCGTTCTCTCTCTCACACTCAGTTCGGCCTCACTCATCTCCTCCTTCAGTTCTGGCCGAATCTTCTCCGGCCGTCGACCCAACAACAAGCTCTAGCAAAGCCGTCGTCCTCCTTCTTTGATCTCCTTCAGATCCGGCCAAACCTAGCAGCGTCCTTCTCCATTAAAGAAGACCTCCCTTCCCTGCCGCCATCTACATCCTTGTTTTTCATCTCCCAGTTTCCAACAAGGCAACATCCAAGCCATGCTATCTTCATCGTCATCGTCAGGCTTCACCAAGAGAGCTCGCTCCGGATCTTCATCGTCATCGCCCTTCATGTCTTGCCGAGTTCTTCCACCTCTAGATGAAGCGTCGCGTCCTCTCTTTTCTCCGACGAATTCCCATCAAATTCCCATCTCTATCCTTCTCCCACAACACCAAGCGAACCTGGTTCGCTTTCCCTGCTCCAGTGCTACCTCTGGTACCATCTTCCATCTATATCCTTCTCCCTCAAATTTGTTTCGTTGATATCTATAAAACCTCCACAAAATCCCCAATACGCTGGAACACCTACCTGCTTCAAAGATGAAGCGGATGAGCAGATCTCCGCCTTTGGTCAACAAATCTCCCTCCACTGTTGCATCTCTGTTTCAGATCTGGCAAAGATCTGACGAAGGTTGCAGATCAGACGAAGATTTGGTTGAGTCGGTGAGGCTGAAAAAGGACAAGCCATGTCATTTTATCTGTTGGGGGAGTGCTATGAGAAGAAGTAAATGAGGGAGGAGAGTTTTCTTTGCTACGGATAGATGGCAGACAAATCTCTCATAGGATGCACCATTGATGAATCTTCGTTGAAATGGGCAACATTGATGAACTGTGTTTTGTATTATTTGAATTTGTGGACCTGCCAACGTTACTTTGATTGCTAAACTATTCATCATGCCCCCTTTAAATTTGATTTTGCCTTTTGACATTTTAACATTGTTTTTTTCTATTTTACCCCTAAAGTTAACGTTCTGGTCTAACGGGCGTTAGAAAATGGGTTCGCTTGCAACAAAACAAAAGTTGGGTGGCCAAAATAGATATTTCAAAGTTTCGGTGTCCGAATTGCAAAAAAAGATAAAGTTGGGTGGCCCATTTGTGTGTTTTGCCCTAGTCTTATAATGAATGCAACAATGCTATGTTTATAATTGTTTTTACAACTATTTTTATAACTACACTTTAGTGGAGAATAAAATTGTCTTTATCCAACTGTAATCTACATCAAAACTTAGTTATGACAATAATTGTAAGATTTATTTCAAAAAATTTGGCTAGTTCTCTTTGTACTTTTGTCAAAGATAGCATTGATAAAGAGGAGTTTTCCAAAGATTGCAACAAAATTTTGATTACTTTAATCCCTAAAGTGGATGCCCTGTGAAGGTTTTGGATTTCAAACCTATCAGTCTTTGCAAAGTGTCTTAGAGCATCTCCGGTGTGTATTTTTCCTACACATCTTCTTAGTTGAGTCCCACTGCCACCTACATATTTTTCTCTTTTTACTCATTTAAGAATATATCTTTCAATTATATAATATTTTTACACAAAAAAAAAATAAATTTAACCCCCCCAAACCGGACACACACATACCCACTTAAGAAGATTTTTTTTTCTTCTTTACCAAGAAGAAAAAATCTTCTCTCTCCTACATGGCAACTCTAAGAAGATGTCATGTGTATTCTCTCTTCTTAGCAAAAAGATCATTGAGAAGACAAGACTGGTGGTGCTCAAATAAAGTTTTGACTAAAGTCCTAGTGAATATAACCAGACCTCTCCTTAAGTCTATGGTTGGTCCTTTTCAAAGCAGGTTTCTTTAAGGAAGGAAAACTGTAGATAATGTTATTATCACTCAAGAAATTATTAATTTTTTGAAATTAAGTAAAAATAAAAAATGTGGCATGGTGGTTAAAATTGATTTAGAGAAAGCCAGTGATAAGATTGACTGGAATGTTCATAAGAAAACTCTTATTGATTTTAACTTTCCTGCCAATTGGATTAATATTATTATGAGTTGCGTGATGGGCGACAATCTTTCCTTGCTTTGTAATGGTAGCACTCTTCCAGAATTAGGCCTGTCAATGGATTGAATTCGGATCGGATCAGTCAAATCAATTATCTGATTTGTTAAAAAAATATCGGACTTGGATCGGATCGGATTATCTTTCGGATATTCAAAAGCTCGATCCATATCCTAAGTTTTTGGATTCAGATTTTATTCGCCCCTAATTAAAGTACCAAATAAAATAAATATTGAGGTATTTTTGCTTAATCAAAGGTTGATTAAAATTAAAAATTCATGTTTTTAGCTTACACAAACATGAATGATAATGTTAGTAAGATCTTACGGTTTGTCGAAAAATTTATATTTAATAGAATTAGTAATGATTAAGGACTACAAACTCATTATTAGTAACTTTTATATGCATAATATTAAAATATTTTTTTTATATCAGATCGGGTTGTTAACGGATCGGAATACCTTAATCCATATCCGATTTGTTAAGTTTTTTGATATTTGAATTTGAATCAAAATCGGGTAATCAGATTTAAAAAATAAATCAATATCCTAAAAATAACATCAGATTCTATCAAAATCCGATCCATTGACAGACTTATCCTGAATTCCTCCCTGTGAAAGGTTAAAGACCAGGAGATCCTTTATCTTCTTATCTTTTTGTGCTTTGTATGAAAAATTTGTTCACTGTGATCATCCAAATTTTAATTCTTTTCTCCAAAGGCTAAAACCCTATGTTGTTTCTGGAAGACAAACCTTGATATCCTTAGTCACGACAAATCGTTAAACTAAATAAACTCCTGGTGGGAGTATGTGATAGAATTGACAAATTGAATAGAGACTTGTTGTGGGGTAGCACTGACATTGATAGGAGCCAGGAGGGTTCACAGTTCACTTAATCAAATGGGATACTGTTTGTTTAGGTAAGACGAATGGAGGTCTTGGAACTCACCAGTCTCAACTTAATAATATGGCCTTCATTACTAAGCTAGGATGGCAAATAGCTAATAATGAGGATCATTTGTGAACCAAAGTTCTCAAAGCCAAAAATATTCTAGAAATGCTAGGCCGCCGTTGGTATGGGACAATGGTTTAATTGACTGACTTCGAACCAAGTTTTGATTTTGAAACTCTTTGAGAAATTATGGTTTTAAGTTTTTCGACTTTGTTCAGAAGAAATCGTTGATAATACTACTAGTATGAGATGGTGGTATTATTGATTTGTTTTAAAAGAAATGTTTGGTTTGGTAACAATTGAAATGTCGTTTATGAAAATATGATTTGGAAATGTTTTTTTTTGACTTTATCACAAAAATATTATTTTCGATATACATGATTGATCCTCTAGATAGCGTAGTTAGCATCTTACTGAGTTGTGAGTTCACCCTTTATCATTTTGCAAATCGTTAGTATCGAATATCGATGATGGTTTGGATTGCTCAATGGATGGCCTGGGAGTTACTTTTTGTATATTGATTTTCTCATCCAATAGACTTGGGGTTTGTAAGTAGCGTTTGACTCCATGGATAGTTTGTTGGTTTGGAATTCTTCTTTGGATTTTTGGTTAGTTGGGTATTGTAATAGACATTATTGCTTGAGCTATTTCATAATAGAAATTGGAAAAAAATTTGCGAGCCGGTTACCTTTTTCAAATTTTATTCGCTAAAATACTATATTTTTATTTTCAATCGTAAAAAATCACTTTTGGATATGAAAAGACTACGTTACCCTTAATGAGTACGAGATGCGTGTAACGGATGACTAGTCTCTGAATCGCGATTCATAGTTGTATATACCGCGATACAAAACATATACTTTAAATTTAATTTGTACCGCTATATATAATAATGTTGCACCGCGATATAAATTCTTGTTTACTTACATTTCTCTATTCAAATATTGAGTGAATTATTATTTTTGTATCGCGGTGTATAGTTTTTATATATCACGGTGCAAAACCTATATATAAAAACTATGAACTGCGATATATAAAAAGCTGTATCGTGGTACATATATCGATTTACTTCAATTTTTCTATTAAAACATAAATAATATAAAAACTAATAAATATTACTGTAATTATTATGAACACTAGTTAACAACATATGTGCACCGCGGTATATCTTTCAAAATCTTTGAATCGCGGTAAATATATTTGTGAATCGCAGTGCAAAAATATGTCAAATTAATTGAATAAGGAAACTTTGCACCGCGATAAATAAATTTACACTTTATAAACTTTGCACCGCGACATATAAACTTATTGTAAAAAATATTTAAAAATGAATCTTTAAATCATGGTGTAAAAATATGTAAAATTAATTGATGAAAGAAACTTTGCACCACGATATATAAATTTAACGTAGCGTGCCTATTCCTCATTAAGAGTATCGCAGTCTTTTCGTGTTCAAAAGTGACTTTTTTCGATTAAAAAATAATACTTTAGTGATTAGAAAATTTGATGCGGGAGCAACTGAGTTATGCGTTGACAAGGTCGTGGATCTACTGCCAAGACAAGACGGGAGTTTATGTTTAACTTGGGAAGGTTCGTTGGGAGTGAATCATAGGACTACTTACGGGTTTGGGTTTCAAGGATTTTGTGGAGTCATTTGTCTTACCTGGAATGATTAAGAGAAGCAGTAGGTTGGTGTGGAGGAAAGGGAGTTGATTCAAGATTTCACATACAAGTGGGTTGATTCAGGACTTCACATGCAATTTGGCCGTGGGTTGAGGGAGTCTCGTAGGATTTGGACTCTTTTGGGCAGCATATTCTATTTTTTTTAGTTATTTGTTTTGTTTAGTTGAGCAGCTTGTTTTTTTTTTCCTTTTGTTTTTTTTATTAGTTTTCGTTTGTTCCCGCATAGGTATGTTGGGCAGAGGGGGTATTTCCTTATTTTGTTAGGATTAGGGTTTACTTTGTTTTTCCCTTTTTAAGGGTTTGCTTAGAATAAGAGAAGGGCATGTTATGAAATAAGAAAAATAATCATTGAACAAGTTTTGTTCATAAAAAAATCGATTTCTTCTCTAGGCGAGTGAAACCTAAGGAATTAATCGTGGGATTATTTACGTTGGATGAGTGAAGTCCAACCGGTGAACCCAACTCTATCGTTACCTTCGTTCCGAGTATTGAAAACTTGTGGTCGTGTGGACTGTGGTGTGGTTTTTCAGCCTGTCCGTTGGTTGCCTCAGTTGTGGGTGTTCAGATTTTTTTTAACGCCGTATCAAGTGGTATCAAAGCTCAGTCATTACGGATCGTTATTCGTAATCGATCATGGAGGAGATCAGCTAAAGAGAAAGAATTTTTAAAACCCGTGGATTCGTCCAAAACAAGGTATGTATCATCGCTATTGACGGAGGGAGTTGTGTGAATGGAGTTTCGGATTCTTTGATCAAGGAGCTTGGACTGTCACCGTGGATCATGGATCATCTGTCAGTCAAAATTTCGTTTTCCATGAAATGTGGGGGACTTCAGGAAGACCAAGGACTCAAGGTCACGCAGCGGGTCAAAATTTCGTTTTCCATTGGGAAATATGAAGAAAGCGTATGGTGTGATGTTCTGCCTCTTGACTTCTGTCACGTCCTGTTGGGACGCCCGTGGCAGTATGATGGCGATGTCGTTCACCATGGCAGGGAAAACACGTGTGTGGTGTCACAAGGGGGAAAAAAATTTCGGTTAAAGCCGAAGAGTGTCGAAGTGTTGGTGACAGTAGGGAGTTTTGCGGAGCACTCAAGAAACGGCGAAGGAAGATGGACAATCACCAAGGATTGCGTGATGGTAAGGTTCGAGACGTAGAAGAAGCCATGAAGGAAGGATCTATGATTGTGTTGGTGACCGGGACCAAGCGAAGGAAGATGAGCCCCGATCACCAAGGAGGGAAGGATAGAACACCAAATCGACTTAGTCCCTGGGGCTCCTTTGCCGAATAAACCTGCTTATCGGTGTAACCCTACGGAATCCAAGGAGCTTCAGCGACAAATCGAAGAACTCATGGAGAAGGGCTTCGTGGAAGAGAGCAAGAGCCCTTGTGCTGTACCTGCCATCCTAGTTCCAAAGAAGGATGGAACATGGCGAATGTGTATCGACAGTAGAGCAGTGAATAATATCACGATTAAATATCGTTTTCCCATACCCCGAATAGATGATTTGATTGATGAATTACATGGTGCCAAAGTCTATTCAAAGATAGACTTACGAAGTGGATATTATCAGGTTAGAGTTCAAAAGGGGGACGAGTGGAAGACCGCCTTTAAGACAAAGTACGGGTTGTACGAGTGGAAGGTGATGCCTTTTGGACTCACCAATGCGCCCAGAACGTTCATGAGACTGATGAATGAAGTGCTACGACCTTTCTTGGGTAAGTATGTGGTGGTATATCTAGATGACATCCTAGTCTACAGCAACAGCTTGGAAGATCATGTAACACACCTGGAAGCTTTGCTCACGGTGTTGAGGGAAAACAAATTATACGGGAAACTAGAAAAGTGTTCCTTTCTACAACCCAGAATCAAGTTTCTTGGATACGAATTTTCGGGAGAAAGAATTTTCGTGGATTTGACTAAGATAGAAGCGATCAGAACTTGGCCCGTACCAACCACTATCACCGAGGTTAGATCTTTCCTCGGATTGGCTTCGTTTTATCGAAGGTTCATTTAGAATTTCAGTACATTGGCAAGTCTGATGACCAAGACATTGAAGAAGGGCAAGTTTGAGTGGACAGTCTCAGCCCAAGGGGCATTCGAGTTACTTAAGAACAGGCTTTGCGAAACACTCGTACTTGCTTTACCCGATTTTTCGCAACCGTTTGAAGTTGAATGTGACGCTAGCGGCGTGGGATAGGAGCTATTCTGATTCAAGGAAGGCGTTCAGTAGCCTATTTCAGCGAGAAACTGGGAGGGGCAAGGCTGAACTACTCAACTTATGACAAGGAATTTTACGCGATTGTGCGAGCCTTGGACCATTGGAGTCACTATTTGCGTCCTAGCCACTTTGTCCTACATTAAGATCATGAAGCCCTAAAGTATATTCACGGGCAACACAAGTTGAAGCCTCGACATGCAAAGTGGGTAGAATTCCTTCAGGCGTTCAATTTTTCTTCGAAATACAAGGACGGGAGGAGCAACGTCGTGGCAGATGCCTTGTCCAGAAGATATGGTCTGTTAACAGTGTTGGATGCCCGACTGTTGGGATTTCAGATTATCAGGGATTATTACAAGGATGATGCAGATCTTGGAAGACTTTTTGAGGGATGCGAGAAAGGAAATCACGGGTTGTACAGCTTTCAAGACGGATTCCTTTTTCGGGGAAACCACCTATGCATACCGAAGTGTTCCTTGAGAGAACTTCTGATCAGAGAAGCACATGGGGGTGGGTTAGCAGGACATTTTGGTGTTGATCGAACTTTGGGATTGTTGCAGGAACATTTCTTTTGGCCAAAAATGTTAGGAAGTGTCCAAGCGATTATTCAGCGCTGCGTGACATGCCAGAAGATGAAAAGTACCTTTCACAAGGGTCTATATACCCCTTTACCCGTCCCGGAACAGCCATGGCATGATCTCTCCATGGATTTCATAGTCGCTTTGCCAAGGACCCAACGGGGAAAGGATGCAATCATGGTGATAGTGGATCGATTTTCCAAGATGGCTCATTTTGTTCCATGCCATAAAACGGATGACGCTTCTTTGGTAGCAGAATTGTTCTTCAAGGAGATAGTTCACCTGCATGGACTACCCAAGACCATTGTAAGCGATCGTGATAGTAAGTTTCTTAGCCATTTTTGGAGATCATTATGGAAGTTGGTGGGCACAAAACTTCTATTCAACACGTCACATGATCGATGTATTTTATATGTCGATTTCCTATACTTCTATGACTTAAATTATGCTATTTCACGAGGCTTTTGGCTACTAATATGTGTTTTCAGTGAGTTTTGTGAGTTACAGGGTTTTTAGTGAAAATATGCAAAGCACAAGGCTTTTATATGCAAATTCCAAGAAGGGTCCAGAATGAAAAATGAAGAAGAAAAGAAGAAATTCCATGCTGGAGACCTTGCAGTCGCAAGGTGTTTCAGACCTTGCCCCCGCAAGGTGGACAGTAACTTGAAAAAAAATAAAGCCCCGGATCCAGAGGATCTTGCGGACGCAAGGTACCCCAGACCTTGCGATCGCAAGGTGGTCAGAATGCGAAAAGATCGTGTTTTCACTAGGAGATTCGATTGCAATACAACTCCTCGGTATAAATAGAAGCCGATAGCCAAAGCTTAGGGTATAGAAAAACTGCTGGAAACAGTTCTGTATAGCTTTAGAATAGATTTTAGGTTGTATAACATATTTAGATTGTGTAATTACAAGTATTGAAGATCAAATCATGTCTCCATTCATCTCCATGTGCTGTTCATTGTCTATGATGAACTAAATCATCACTAATCTAGGAGGTGGGAGGTAACTTGTATCGAATTTATGTTTTAATTCATATTTATGTTCATTCAATTCTTGTTGATTGTGGTGTTTATCAATCCCTCTATTATTTCGCTTTGAACAAATGAATGTAATCGCAAATAATAAAGGCCTAGAGGTGTGGATAACTGCATGACCAATGTGCATATGTCGTACACTGGCTCACCATCACAATAAATTGGACCTATCGATGCACGAGAGTGATAAGTTAGGGCCAGGTTCATACATGACCTAGGTGACAGATAGATCATATGTTCTTATGCTTAGGATATAGAATGGATGAATGTTGCGGGGATGGAGGCTGAACCAATAGTTCAACAGACTATATCTATCTTTTGTGAACGAACCCAAGAAATTGAATGATGATTATTTTGAATTAAACATAGAGGAGATACAAGTGAAACCCGAATCCTAGATTACCATCTACCATAAGATCTTCATAACATGTAATTACTGCTAATTAGTTAAAACACCTAAATAATAATAATAATTTAGAGTAGAATAATTATAAAAACCCCCCTTAGATTAATAATTTGCTATCAATAAATTGCACTATCTGTGATCTCTTGTCTCTGTGGGTTCGACCCTTGCTTCCAATACTATTCTATAATAGTCTTGTCCACTTGCAAGGAAATAATTAAAATAAGACATCAATCATCACACCACCCTCAGACAGACGGACAAACGGAAGTTACAAAGAGGACTTTGGGTACCTTGTTAAAGGGTCTAGTCGGAAAGACACAAAAAGATTGGGACACAAAATTGGCTCACGCTGAATTTGCTTATAACCGCACCCCGACTTATGTTACGAAGCACTCGCCTTTTGAGGTGGTTTATGGAACGAACCCTTGTCTACCGTTGGACCTGGTGCCGATTAGAAAGGAGGAACAAGTGCATGGGGAGGCGTTGAATCGATGGAAAGACTTTCGACAACTCCATGAACAAGTAAAAGCCCGGATTGAAAAAGTGAATGAAGAATATAAGAGGAAGGCTAATAGGAATTGAAAGCAAGCAAGTTATCAGGCGGGAGATCTAGTGTGGTTACATCTACGGAAGGAGCGATTCCCGGGCAAACGAAAGAATAAGTTAATGCCCAGAGCAGATGGTCCCTTTCGGGTGCTGGAAAGGATAGGAGACAGTGCTTATAAGCTAGAACTTCCAGGGGAATATTCAGTCAGTGCGACCTTCAACGTGGGAGATCTGTCACCATATTTGGAAGACGCAGTGTTACAAGAATTGGGGCCAATTCTTTCAAAAGAAGGGGAGTATGATGTGGGAGCAACTGAGTTATGCGTTGACAAGGCCGCGGATCTACTGCCAAGACAAGACGGGAGTTTATGTTTAACTTGGGAAGGTTCGTTGGGAGTGAATCATAGGACTACTTACGGGTTTGGGTTTCAAGGATTTTGTGGAGTCAATTGTCTTACCTGGAATGATTAATTGAAGCAGTAGGTTGGTGTGGAGGAAAGGGAGTTGATTCAAGATTTCACATACAAGTGGGTGGTTGATTCAGGACTTCACATGCAAGTTGGCCGTGGGTTGAGGGAGTCTCGTAGGATTTGGACTATTTTGGGCAACATATTCTATTTTTTTTAGTTATTTGTTTTGTTTAGTTGAGCAGCTTGTTTTTTTTTTCCTTTTGTTTTTTTTATTAGTTTTCGTTTGTTCCCGCATAGGTATGTTGGGCAGAGGGGGTATTTCCTTATTTTGTTAGGATTAGGGTTTACTTTGTTTTTCCCTTTTTAAGGGTTTGCTTGGAATAAGAGAACAACAGGTTATGAAATAAGAAAAATAATCATTGAACAAGTTTTGTTCATAAAAAAATCGATTTCTTCTCTAGGCGAGTGAAACCTAAGGAATTAATCGTGGGATTCTTTACGTTGGATGAGAAAAGTCCAATCGGTGAACCCAACTCTATCGTTACCTTCATTCCGAGTATTGAAAACTTGTGGCCGTGTGGACTGTGGTGTGGTTTTTCAGCCTGTCCGTTGGTTGCCTCAGTTGTGGGTGTTCAGATTTTTTTTAACGCCGTATCAAAATTTGATTAGAAAATTTAAAAAGTGAACTGCCCGAATTTTGCCCTATAAATTGTTGGACTTGAGCTGAGCTAGTGGTAGTAGACTAGTAGGCCTTATGGAGTCCAAAAGCAATTATAGTTGACCCGCAGCCGGTCACCCTTGACCCATGGTCCTACCGTGGGTTTGGGGCGTGACACAATGTTCATCATCTCTGATTTTGTTTTTGTCTTTCTCAATATCTCTCTATTTATCTCAATCATCATGTGGGCAATATTGTTTCTAGCATTTTCATGTTGACCCTCTGATATTAAATCCAAATTTAACCGAGCCCTAACTCAAACAACCTAATCGAGTGCCCAAATCTACTTTGGTTTATAAGAACGCTCTTATGAAGTGCATACAAGCTGTTTGAGTTTAAAAAAAATATTGTGACTTGAAATTATTTGATCAATTTTGTGATCAATTCTTTGATTAATGGTCTCTCACTCTTTTCGTCGATCTCTGCTTCGCACATGGTTTTGGTGACATATTTACAATTAGGCTCCACATGTATGTAGGGGTGTGAATGGTTCAGTTTGGTTCGACTTGAAACAAACTACGAGTTGAACCATATGTTATCGGTTTGTAAAAAATCAAACTGAGCTAAACCGTTTAAAGTCTTGAGCTGAACTGTATGTCATCGGTTCGGATTGGTTCGATTTGACTCGACTTGAAAGGTTAAACCATGAGCTGAATCGAACCACTCGATTTTCCAAAAACACAAATCGAACCATATAAGCTACGAAACCGAGCCGAACCACTCGATTCGAATTGGTTCAACTCGAATTGGTGGTTTTGTGACTCGGATTGACACCCCCAATATGCACTATGAATGACTTTTAAATTCCTTTTTCACGCTCCAACAATGAACATGGGTTTGGCATATGATCACTTAACAGAGTAGTCTTTAACGTCCTCACGTCCATGGACTACCAGTGATCGAAGAATACATTATTCGGTTCGTGTTGAGCACTTTCCTAGTTCATGGACTGCTCATGAATTTTTGCACAATACAGGAACTAATGGTGCATTTAAAACTCATCGTATATGTGATATGTCAGCCAAATCAATAAGAAATGTTTGATGTCGAATGAATTTTGCTACCATGACGTCCATATTGCTCCATTCAGGTTGGTATGCGCCTAACATGGCATATAGTTTTTTTTTAAACCAGAGTTAAACGAGTCCTTTTTTGGTAAAGAAGAAAAAGTAAATAGATGGATTCAAATCTTCTATATCAGTCCTGTCACACTCGGTTGAAATATTCTATTCTATTCCCTTTAACACACTTCCTATCCTACTGGATCTTAATCATAGACTTGTCTTAGTATAGAAAAGTGACACATCGGAAATAGCAGCAAAAGAACTCTAACCACGAGAAATTTCCAATAAACAAACCTTTGACGGTTTGGATTCCACACACAAAGCGTAGGAAGAAAGAAATAATTGTATTATTGATAAACTGTCAAAAACATGCTTAAGAGTGGCATTTAAATACCCTAAAATAGTCCAAATCCTAAAAAAATTAAAGAAAAATTATGAAAAAAAAGAAGCCAAAACTTGACTAAAAATCTTCCGAGCCTCGTAACATTGCTTAAATGATGTTTTTCCCCTTAAAACCTGTGTATCACATGTTACACCCGATGTGTCTTATAGATCTCAAAAAATATGCAATGGGTCCCGTGGTTTATCCTGAATCAAATGTTACACCGAAGCGACGGAAGACTCCTAAAATCATGTGATTTCTACTATTGCGTCAATTTTAAAAACCGACCCAACTGAACCCCACAACTTTGATTTCCTCCCAAAACTATTTGATCCTCCACCTTGGTTAGAAACACTTTAGCTACTTGTTTTATATCAAGAAGGTCAGGAAAAATAAAAAGGACACGCGTATGATTAAGATTCAAAGAGACAAAGTGTGACAATGGGTGAGATACAAGATTTGAATCTCCATCACACCTCATGTCTCATTGGATTTTAGCCTTATACACCCTATGATTTACTCGATTCTTTTTTTTTTTTTTTTACAAAAATACGTGTATAATGGCGAATACATAAAAATATTTCGGTGGTGCGATCACAATATTTAATTATTACATGAATTTTTTTTTGTGAGGTAAAAATAATTCAATGGGGTCACTTGCCCCTCCACACAATTGTAAGTGGACCCATCAATGCACATGTAAAGAAAATATTCGATGGGACATGGAATACGATGGATGTGGAATAGATGATTTCAAGCATGAAAATATAGATGAAAAAAAACAAAAATAAAATCAAAATAAGGGAAAATCAAACATATATTTCTTATTATAAAAAAATGTAAGAGCTTAGATATATTCATATTAGTGCAATAACTTACTTTTTTTTCCTTTTCTTTTATACTCTATCGATTTGGTTATTATAATATAAATGTATATACTAAAAAAAAAACAGTGCTAAATAGGAGCAAATGAAATTAATCTACCAAAATAAGAAAATAAAAATGAAAACGTATAACAAAAATAGAAATTGAAAGCAATTTAATTAAAATTGTAACTGGGCAATGTCATCAATCAAACCATTGAGGGAAGCATGCACAAAATCATCATCTGATGGCGATCATCACTGTGGCATTTATCCAAAATAATTATTTAACCTACATGTCTGTCCTAGAATAAGTCATTTTTTGATAATTTGAGATTTGGTGTATGAAATTGAAGGTGGTATGATATATTATGAATGTATGTCTAAACGACAGATTTAAGAGAGTGTATATAGGTTACAAAGTAGATATCCAAAAGGACAAGGAAAACAAGAAGTATAATCATGTTAGGAGAATGATAGAAGAATGATTAACTAACTACAAATCATATTCCTTTTAGGATCTAAAATTACATTCTCAACACTCCCCCTCAACTCGTACACGGAACTCTTGTGAAGTGTTCGAGTTGGAGAAAGACAAGCAATAGACAAGCAGGTTGTGCGGAGCCCATAAATGGATCATCCCGAACAATTGTAGATGTAGTAAATGTTGAGAAGTCCAAATTGAACTTTTGTCGCAAAAGAAGCATCTCCTTAATCCAAGTAGTCAAAGTTGTGGATCGAACACCATCCACAGTAATATTTTAACCAAGTCTTTGTTTGACATTGGCAATCAAGAAAGACATCAGCAAATATTTCTGAATCTATAATTGAGTGACTCATCTGATTCGGTGAGCCAACTCGGATAATCAAGAATTACAATTGATCAGCAAATATTTTTGAACAATTGTAATAAATCGTGGATATTTGGTAATGTGGGGCAGTAATTAGTAATGCGAAGTAGTAAACAATTGTAATAAATTATGGATAATTGGTAATGTGTAGACGATAATTCTAGATAATTGGTAATATGAGGCAGTAATTGGTAATATGTATGATATGAAACTTAACAAATTTGTCAAGCAATTTTTAAGGCAAGAATATAAGGGGAATTTGATGATAGCATTAGTTTTGGTGGTGTTCTGGCAAAATCCCACGTTTTTTGGTGCAAAGAAAAAATAGAGGGTATAAATCAAATAGAGGGTATTCGGAACGATGGTGCAAGAGAGAGAATTGAATGCAATATTGGTTTACTGAAGCGAACAAATTTGGGTTTTGTGATTTTATCACGATTGAGGATTTCAATCATGCCATCACAAACAAATTAGCAGAATCATAAAGAGATTTGAGATTTGCAGAAGCGATTTTTGAAGAACAACACAGAGATCGATTTGGCTCTGATACCATGATAATTTGAGATTTGGTGTATGGAATTGAAGGTAGTATGATATATTATGAATATATGTCTAAACGACAGATTTAAGAGAGTATATATAGGTTACAAAGTCTAAAAGGACAAGAAAAACATGAAGCATTATCTTGCTAGGAGAATGATAGAAGAATGACTAACTACCAACGAGCTCTAACTCAATTGGTACTGCTCACTTCTCCTAACGGAGAGGTTAGGTGTTCGAGTTTCACTAGAGACACCCTGGACTTTACAACTCTCAGTAGAGAGGTCGGGTGTTCAAGCCTCTTCAGAGGCATCGTTGTTGTTAAAGCCTTATCCAAAGGCCCCATTTAACTACTCACTTATCTTAACGAAGAGGTTGAGTATTCAAGCCCTACCAGAGGCACCCTTGTACTTAACTACTCTCAACCGAGAGGTCGGGTGTTCAAAGCCTCACCAGAGGCATCATTTGTTCGAGCCACACCAAAGACATCATATATATATAATTGTAGCCTTTCAAGACATTAAAAATAATAAAAAATTTAAGGATTGGGGTATGGTCTAATGTCCCCTCCAACCTTAAAAAAAAGAAAAAAAAGAATGACTAACTAACTACAAATCCTATTCTTTTTAGGATCTAGAATTACATTCTCAATATTTTTATTTCATTTTAAAAAGTTTCAAAATAATTATTTCAAGATGTACAATTATCTATTGTCTCTTTCTTATTTATGAACTAGAAAATTGAATGAACCCTGGTAATTTGATATCTGTACTAGTAATAAAATGGCGGGTACGAAGCAAAATTACTCAAGAGTCAAAACATTTATTTAAAAGCCAAAAATTTCGGATGGTTTTTATGAATATTTTATGTGAGACGGATCATTTTGATTCGACTCATCGTGTATTGACGGATTAAATTGTAAGAGAATGAGGCTGCATCTTTCGATTTAAGATCGATAAGACCGTCTCACATGAGATCTATTCTTTTTAAAATCCGTACATATTCAATTGGAAACACTTTCGTTTCTAACGTCCGTTCATGACAGTTTTATGTGAAACTAGGCCTGATAATTACATTCCGAAACCACTTAATCCACTCGACTCAACTTAACGGGATGGATCATGTTGGGTTAAAGTGGGTCGAACTCGTTACTCATTTTGACCCATTTTTTCTCCTTCTATAAATGTATGATTTTTTTTTTTGGTGGGGGGGAGGGATTTGGGTTAAGATGAATCGACCCGATTCAACATGACTCATTTTGACCCGTTTAATATTCGGGTTCTAATAAATTCTAACCCGATACCCAACCTAACACATCAAATTGCTAGGCATATGTGGAACAAATTAGGGTGAAATTATGGCTGATTCATTTTATAAAGTTTGTAATCCTTCCAATTTACCGTTTTTTATTCAATCGTAAAAGATTATTTTCAAAATAAATATTCTTAAAATACCCAAATCAAAAAATAAATTTATTTTTCTTCTCCCAATCCTCTGGACATGAGAACCATCTTACTTTCACAACTTCTAACAATTCTCCCGTATGCCATACTATCATGACGAAACCTAAAAGAAAGAACGATTCGTTGATGGCAAGAAGCCCACGCCTCACTTTCATATGCTCATTTCAACAGCTCACCCTCCTTATCATGGAGGTGGATCTACCCGAATTTTACTATTTTTAATACTCCTCCACGTGGGAGGGCAAAAGCAACCAATAATTGAGTGACGCACAAACAATTTCCAACCTCCCCGACCACCAACTCGCCGGGCGAACAATCATAAACTCCGGCAATCTAAGAACAGGTTCATTTTCTCTCCATCTGCTATTTTGGGGAGTAAGATGGATCCACCAAATCAGATCCCAATTCCACTCCAAGACGACGACGACTCACCAAATCCTACCGCCGCCTTTCTCTCTTTCAACACCAACTCCGCCTCCTCCCCACCTCCATCAACCACCACCTCTACCACAACCATTCTTCTCGTCTCTTTCCTCCTCACAACCTGCATCTCTCTCTCCGCCGCCGCCTCCTTCGCTTTCCTCTTCTTCTCCACCTCCACCAATTCCCACAACCCAAGTCAAACATCCATCTCTACAACCCACCTCGCCCGCCCACTCACCAAACTCACTCACCCAGTCGTCCTTCTAATCTCCTCCGACGGCTTCCGTTTCGGCTACCAATTCAAAACCCCAACGCCCAACATCCACCGTCTAATACACAATGGCACCGAAGCCGAAACCGGTCTAATCCCCGTCTTCCCGACCCTAACCTTCCCAAACCACTACTCCATTGTCACCGGACTATACCCATCTTACCACGGAATCATCAACAACCATTTTCTAGATCCCAACAACGGCGACTCCTTCAGCATGGCCAGCCACGAGCCCAAATGGTGGCTCGGTGAGCCACTCTGGGAGACAGTAGTTAATCATGGTCTCAAGGCAGCCACCTATTTCTGGCCTGGCTCTGAGGTAAATAAAGGTTCCTGGACTTGCCCTTTGAATTTATGTATGCCTTATAATGGCTCGGTTCCTTTCGAAGATCGAGTCGATACTGTCTTGAATTATTTTGATTTGCCTAGTAGCGAAATTCCGGTGTTTATGACATTGTATTTCGAAGATCCGGATCATCAGGGTCATCAAGTTGGCCCTGACGATCCTCAAATATCGGAAGCTGTTGGCATAATTGATGGGTTGATTGGGAGGTTAATTGGTGGGTTGGAAAAAAGAGGGGTTTTTGAAGATGTTCATATAATCATGGTGGGTGACCATGGGATGGTTGGTACGTGTGATAAGAAACTTATCTTTTTAGATGATTTGGCTTCATGGATTAAGATTCCTAAAGATTGGGTTCAGTCTTATACTCCATTGCTTGCAATTCGTCCACCACCTGAAGTTTCCCCTAGGGATGTAGTGGCGAAGATGAACGAGGGATTGAAGTTGGGGAAAGTTGAGAATGGAGATAAATTGAAAGTTTATCTCAAGGAAGAGCTGCCTAGTAGACTGCATTACTCTGCCTCCGATAGGATTCCACCGATTATTGGGATGGTTGAAGAGGGATTTAAGGTGGAACAGAAAGCATCGAAGAGTGAAGAATGTGGTGGAGATCATGGGTATGACAATGCATTTTTCTCAATGAGAACGATATTTATTGGGCATGGTCCTCAGTTTTGTAGAGGGAAGAAGGTGCAGTCTTTCGAGAATGTCGAGATTTACAATGTGGTAACATCAATACTAAACATAAGTGGAGCTTCCAACAATGGAACTGCATCTTTTCCACACAGTATTCTTTTGCCTCATCATTGACATATTCATTTTTGTTAGAACATTCAAGAGAGTGTTTGGAGCAGTGAGCTTGATATCTTCTCAAGTCTGCCTGTGTTGATGACGGCGGATGTGACATGATAGGGGCTTCTCTTGTTGGACAAAGGTACAATGATCCGATCCCTTGAAAATCCAAACATGTTATAATGCAGCTTGGTTCCACTTGAATGCTATAAGAATGGAAGAAGCATATGAAAAATGTGTAGGAAAAGTAGATGCAAGTATTTGGAGAGTATTGAATAATGGAAATTTTGTGACTTTATTCATAGCTGGCCGATCATGAACTTTTGAGGGACGAGCGAAAAAAAAAATGGGGTCTAAAAAAATATAAACATGAGAATTTTAGACGAATAATTAATTGATTTTTCATCATTGAAAGTATTGAAAATGGATAATACCCAAACATATAAGAAAATAAGGATTAAATAATTATTAAAAATTTGTTATTCTTCATTCATTAAAATAATTTACAATAAAAAGGATATATTTAATCAATTTTTTTAAATTTATGTTTTGACTTCAAGATGGATATTTTTTGGAACATGTATTGTGCATTATAAATTCAAGTTAAAAAACAATCAACTAACAAAGCAAAGAATTAAATAAACATAAGAAATAATTAAAAAAATGATAGTAACATAAGAATAAAATTTGATTTTTGTTTGAAATATTGATATTATATGCTCAATCAATTGTTATTTTTTATGACCCATATAAAAAATTTGATGGCCAATTAACTTTTTTATATAAGTAAATTTAGTGAACGCAAAATAAAATTATGGTTGGATAACTCAACTAAAACTGAATACAAATTATTTATATTTATATAGTAACTATTTATTCATTAGGTTCTGGAATAATTAAAACATATATAAGTAGATTTGAAGTTGGTAATAAAAAAAAAAAAAACTAACCACAACAATTATACTTACTTATAATACAAGTGAATGATAAAGATGAAATATTGTGAAATTATAAATATATTTTTTAAAAGTTGATTATTTACGTAAAACCTATCAAAATAATATAAGGGACTATTTAACTAAATCAGGGGAGTATATGATATAATATGCATATAAAATAATACAAATAATAATTGACTGTAGACCTAAAATAAAAAATATTACAAAAATGACAGGGAAGGGGCTTGAATCTTGAACTTCACTACTACACTCACCACATATACAGTTACCCAAGTCAAAAGACAATTTGTTCACTATGGTTACATTATTTATAATATATCTAAATAAAATTAACCTACACATATATAAAATTGAGTCCTTTTAAATTGGGGATCATGTTCGATCGATCACTTTAAACCCCCAAAATTGGGCCTAAGTCATCATGCCATCAGAGATACTCTTGTTGAGTGTTTTATTGGAATCACTAGAGATTGTTGTCGGTAGTTATGCAACTGAGGCAGCTAGTAATTGTACTTGGATTCAGTAAGTGGTATTTGAAGTTTCTTTTGATTAAGTTGATCCATCGGTTTGGATGTGGGCAAGGGTTCGAGTATTTTTCTTCTTTTAAGCTGATTTGCATGATTGAGATTGAGCAACCTGCAATAGGTTAGACGGACACGCCTTCAACCTAAAATATCTCAAAATATTTGTGTCATAAATACGATCGGGTACGCTAGATTAAAGAAGTGTCCGTGCAACCTACTACAACCTGCAACCCTGAGCAATATTCTTATTCTTCCCAAAAAAGTCCCAGTTGCACTTAGGATTGAATCGATTGATCTATTCTATTATTCCATGAATATGCAGTAGTAACCCCAAAAGTAGTCTTATTTGCCACACATGAGCATGTTGCTAAAAGAACTTGGGTCATTGAGTGGAAAGCGCAACTTAATTAAAATAAATGATCTTAAATGAGTTTAGAATAATCTTTTTAGAATATTCTTTAATCGATCGATAAAACATTTTTTTTTAAATTTTGGGACGGTTGTAGTATTTCTTAGTAATTAGACTTTTCAAATCTAAACTATTTGAGTAGAATAGTGAAGTATATCTTTGATTAAATTGCAATTACATTGAGCTCAATATATTTTTCCATGGTGTATGGTACTATGATTAGAGCCGGCAATTAAAAAAAAAAGCTCAGGCCCACGGGCTGGTCCAGCCCATCTAGTTTTTGACGGGACATGCTTTAGATATTGGCACTCCAAAAAACATTGGCCTTTTTGGGCCGGCCCATCACAGTTGGATTTTAAAAAATAAATTTATTTCTATTATATTGTAGATAATAAAACAATATATAAAATTACAATAGAAGAAACTAAGTCCAATTATCCAACAAACAGGCCCATTTGCGGACTGGCCCAACAATAAGTCAACAAGAGTTCGTCTTCTGTTATTTATCAAGCGATGAAACAAGCGACTCACACAGTCTGTCATTTGGGAATTGGGAATTGGGAATTGGGGCTTGGGGATCGACCTTGGGGTCAGGGACTTAGATTAGGCTATTTGTTAAAGTAGTCGTTTTAGTTTTAAAACCAATTATTTTAATTTTTACGGTATCTTGACAATTTGATATATAGCTTGGTTAAATAAACTTGATATATAGATTGATTACACTATAGTCTATTAGTCTGTAACTAAGCATGTGTATTAAAAATTAGTACCACTTACAGTTACAGTGTCACATAGTCACATTGATATTAAATGATTGAAAATGCTTTTAAGTAGTCACATTGATATATGTTAATTGTTAATTAGTTAACTCTGAATTGGTATTACAGGATTTGGCGCTACTGCATTGACCTTTTCGTTTATGGTTGATTTTATTACTTTATATTTATGGTGTTACTGTTAGTGACTTTGAATTGGAAAATTTATTACTTTTTATGCTTATAGTTGTCGGTTGATTTTATTTCGGGTCGGACTGGGCTAGTATTTTGATAGGGCCATCAAACTTCGGGTCGAACTAGCCCATCCAAAAAAAATGTCTGGCCCTGCCCATTCGACAGCTCTAACTAGGGTAGACGTGATGACATCAAAAGAAGGCCAATATTGAATTTAGAGATGTTAAATTGGGTTGGCCCTAACCGTATAGCGTTGTGACCCTATAGGGTCGCGGGTTAAACGTGTCATTTAAACGGGCCACTCAAATCACAATCCTAACCCTG
Organism: Codonopsis lanceolata; assembly: GCA_013146195.2. NCBI lineage: Eukaryota > Viridiplantae > Streptophyta > Magnoliopsida > Asterales > Campanulaceae > Codonopsis > Codonopsis lanceolata. The sequence continues at coordinate 132,120,238 of CM028378.1, forward strand.
AATGGTCAGTCATATTAACACATGATGTCTTATTTAAATAAAAAAATCGAAATTAAGTAACAAATATATTGACGGACAAGTAACAACGATTAACAATACAAATTTAAAACATGAAATAAATCGAGTTTTCTTTTGAGAAAGTATCTTCTTCAACATCATTATCCTCTTCATTTACAATAATAAAATAACATAAAATAAATGTTAGTAAGAAGTTAATATAATCAAATATTTTAATCAAATAGTAAAATATAATACTAAGGTCAACCCGTTTAGCACAGAATTTAAATGGGTTGCATTTTTTCGATCCTAACCCTTTCAGATTCCCGATTAGCAGGGTCAACTATGTGGTTCTCGATTCTTTTAACATGTCTAATTATATATCAAAAAATCTCATTTTGATCAATTTTGAAAACTTATATGTCTTAAAACTGTACTTACGACCATGTTTGAGTTTGACTTTCATCAAATACACATACATCACCACAAAGCTAACAGGGGATAGACATTGATTTACCGAATGAAATGATAATATATATTAAGCGTTTGAATTTAAAACAAACAAGTCAGGATGGTTGAATGGTATAAGGGGTCATCCACAAGTTCCTAACCTCTCGAGAAGTTGTGGGTTTGAATCTCAATTATAATATTTTGAACTCTCATTTTAGCCGAAAGCTTCTAGCCCGCGGGCCAGCCCTAGAACCTGACAATCCAACCCAATTCGCCCACGACCCTATATGACCAGGCCGTTTATTAAACGGGTTGGATTTTTCCAACCTTAACCCATTCAAATTTTTGGTTAATAGGATCAACCCTATGTTTTTCGACCTTTTTAACATCTCTAATACTAATTAACCTTTGACCCACCAACTTAGGAAATATACAAACATCAAAATAACCATAATTAATTACTCCCTCCATTTTAAATTAATATATTTCTTCTAATTAAAAATTTTAAAAATTATTAATAATATTTTTTAAAATTTTGTAAAATAAGTTGATTTCTCTAAATTTTGGTTAAAGTTCAATCAAACAAAAAAGTCAAAGAAACAACACTCCCTTGGTCTAAAAATAAATAACTTTTTAGAAATGTATACATGTATTAAGAAAGTTTATAAAAACATTGATTTACCTTTATTTATTATTTAAGTGCAATTATTATTGACAAAATATAGACAATTTTTCTTGAAATAATATAACATTATTTATTTTGGGACAATTTTTCTTTCTCTGAAACGTCATTTATTTTGAAACGAAGTGAGCATTACTTATAAGACAAATAGTATTACGAGATAGAACTTATACAATTTTTACAAGTTTTAGTGTTATTGTCGTGAGATGAATTTAACATAAATCTCGATGCTGAATTGTTGTTAGTTAGGTTGATGATGACTTTGATTTAATCCACGACACGATTTGGATGTCAAAATTGATATAAATAGCTTTAATCGAACGGTATGAATTGAGTATAAGAAAACAAAATGCGATACAATATTATTTTATTGTATGCAGAGGAGAAGAAGGGCCGATGCCGTCGTCATCAATGACAATTAAGCCAACATTTGATGACCAAATAGTCATACACTTGCAGTGCCGTTATTAATAAGCAAACAATGATTTTCAATTGATTTTAAACCTTTAATAAATTGATAGTTGGTGTTATAATATACTGGAGTATTATTATTTTTTTTTATTCCTAAATCTAATCAAACCTCTCCCAAAGATCCCTCAGCGAGATTTGACCCTAAAAACAACAACAGGAACCAACAGTAAGGGGAGTGAGTGCTCTAACTAATATAACAATACTGAATCTAAGTTTTTCACATAAACTAAAGAAACATATTATAAAGACTAAACTGTCCTTGCTTACTTTACTTCAAATATTAATAATGTGTTTTTTGATACTCTTGTCCAAAGAATCAAACCGAAGTCAATAAATATGAGTATAATTAGAAAAAAAGAAAAAAATTTTATTGAAAATTACAAAATGGCATCTATTTTTGAACAAAAAATCTTTTCAAAAACGACATATATTATGGAACAGAGGGAGTAATATCCCTCAGTTTTCAAATTATCATCCATTTTTTTTATTTCGTCTGTTTTTAAATAATTGTCTTTTTTCAAAACTTTCCTTTTTAAAAAAACACTTTTACTATTTTATCCTTATTTTTTTACATACTTTAATTATGACCACATACTCAAGGATATTAACAAAATTACATATTTCACCAATATTTATAATACAATTAATTATTATTTTTAAACAATATGTCAAATCAGAGTAGATAATATTTTTAAAAAGGAGTACTAGTTAAAAGTTATATAACATTAATTTATGGAGTATTAAAGTTCAATTGTAGAATTGCTTGCCGGAACAAGGAAATGTTAAGGATATTGGAGTTGGAGTAGTACACTGCAACAAATACTCTATCCTATAAACTTCAAATTAAGAGCACATTTGGTACAACATTTTTAAAATGCAGATTTTTTAAAACACAATTAAAAAAAATGTATTAATAAAAAAACATCAATTTGTAATGGTGAAAACGGATTTTGATAACGGGAAAAACTATATTTTTAAGAAGACAAAAATTTGTGTAAGACGATTTTATAGATATTTTTTATAAGACGGATCTTTTTATCCGATTCATCGTGTATTGATGGGTTGAATTATAAGAGAGTAAGGTTTCGTCTTACGAATTAAGTTTCATAAGATGTCTTCCGGGAGACCCACTCCTTTAAGAAAACACATGACCAGACAGTCACCTGAATTAAACTAGAAAAATAAGGTTAGCTTGGTATGGAATTTGAACAGCTCATCTGAGGTCACATCTCCATAGCCGTCGCAGCCGGTGGCGATTTTGAATAATGCTAAAGTAAAAATAAAACTTGCCACTACAAACTTGTAGATATTAAATCCATGTGCTGCATAACCGTCGTAAACCCAGCCCCTCAGTTTAGAAGAAAAGGTTTATTTTGTCTCTCTTTTTTTTTAAAATATCAAATTGAACAATATTTGGATGAATATTGGTCTTGATTCTATTGATTCGACTCCACTCATATTAGTTATTTGAGCAAGTCTCCTTCAAGACCGTCTTACGGATCATCATTTGTAAAACGGTGCTTAACTATCTTTCATCTCAACTCACCAACATACGATGAGTCGTGTAAAGGTAATCTGTTTTACAAAAAAATATCCGTAAGACTATCTTACCTAAATTTTTTACCTAAGTTTTTTCTGAGTTATTTATGATCATTACCTACTTTTATTTTGGTCGTGTAACGTAGATATGATTTCTTTTATTAGATATTCTTAAAGCAATTATGGTAAATATTACTTTCTACGCGTACGTTTCAGACAAAGAATACGTTATTTTATTTTGAGACGTTTTTTACTTAAAGAGTCAACGTTAAAAAATTATGAATATAATCTCATATTAGGGCTGGTAATTGGATGAGTTTGGTCGAAATTGGTAACGGGTCAAAATGGATCGTGATATGTTATAACCCAAAATCAAACTGATCGAAATGAGTAATGGGTTAGAACGGGTGGACCCGGTTCAACCCATAATTTTCTATCAAAAAAACTTACTTTTATATAGTAAAAAAACGGCTCGAATTGGGTGACGGGGTTGGCCCGCTTTATCAGAGCCGACCCGTTTTGTGTGTGTGTGTGTGTGGTCGAAATAGGTTACCCATTTTGACTAAAAAAAATTAACTGATTGGGTTGTATCGAGTAATTTTCAAATCAGATTGGATGGATTAGCGGGTTTTTTTGTTGTGATTGTCAGACGTATCTCGTACTATATATATATATATATATATATATATATATGGTATAAGCATATTAAAGCACGGAAAATGCATGGAGATTGGTTGATTTGATTCTAGAAAAAATAAAGTTGCCACCTCATTTCATAGCTAAGAGAGTTTTGGTCAACTCAAGTACATCCCTTATCCCCCAAGTCATCAAGCAGGTGCCTTCAACTCTTCAAACTTTCAAACTCCTCCAGAAAATGATCAAGAAGCAAATTCGAAGAAAGAAACCCCCTACTCCAAGTCTCTAGACCTTCAAGAATTCCCTACTTCAATTCAACCCCCCTTTAAAACCCCCCATCCTTTCTACCAACGTTCTCTGGATCTCCTCATCTTATCTTAGCTCTCTAATTTCTCTGATCATCGTAGCAAAAACACCAAGAAAGGTACGCACGTGCATCCTTATATAGCCAATTAACAGTGATGGGCACTTTAGTCGGACATGTTGCACCTGGGTTTGGTTTCTTTGTTATTGGACTATGGCACCTTCTCAACCACATCAAACTCCATCTTCTCCATCGAAACTCATACAAGTCTCTCCCATGGTTTCCTACTTCAAAAATAAGGTACTTAGAGCTTTTCTTGATCATGGGTGGCTGCTTCATGTCAGTTGCCATGGAGCTCTTCATTGGCCCCGAGCGCCACCAACCTTTCGACCCCGATGGCACCATTCCTTCCAACCATCTCCACAACTTTGAACACTCGTCCATTTCCATCACCTTCTTTGTCTATGCAGCCTTTGCTCTCCTCTTAGACAAGCTCAATGTGCCCTCACCCCACCAATATGGCCTAACTCAATTGCTTGCTGGTATTGCCTTTGGCCAACAACTCCTACTCTTCCACCTCCACTCTGCTGATCACAAGGGGATTGAAGGCCAATACCACATGATTCTCCAACTTCTTATATCAATTGCTCTCATCACTACTCTTATGGGGATTGGTCACGCTAGAAGCTTCTTGATTTCCTTTGTTAGGTCCACTTGCATTATATTCATAGGACTTTGGCTTATGGTCATGGGTTTCATGTTATGGACACCAGGGTTAATCCCTAAAGGTTGTTTCTTGAACTTGGAAGAAGGTCACCAAGTAGTCCGATGCCACGGTAAAGAAGCCTTAGAACGAGCCAAGTCACTAGTAAATATTGAGTTTAGCTGGTTCTTAATCGGTCTTACAATTTTCGCGGTATTACTTTATATCGTCATGACTAAATTTTATGGGGAAAAGGTGGAGTACCAATCACTTACTAAGCATGATGAAGAAGAGGAAGATATCGAGGCTCAAAAGAAGAGCAAACTCCACGAATCCAATAGTTTTCTTCATATGGGGAAATCTTTTGCACCAATTGATATGGAACGCTAGCTAAGCTAAGCAAAAGGTAGTTAATTTTTTTTTCTTTTTTTTGAAGATGATTAGGTATGGATGAAGCGTAACGCTTCGTTGTCAAAAGGTAGTTAGGTTTGTGTGAACATATATAGTAGTAATTAATATTATTTTTAAGCAAAAAGTGAAGGGAATTAAATGGATTGATAATGTAGTTTTTTGGTTTGCATTGATGTCTTTTAGCTTGGGGTGAGTTCATTTGTGTTGAATTGTTGTATAGGATTAGGAAGGAAAGTGAACTGAATGAGGTCACTTCCTTGGCATGAATATCAAGTTGTAAAATTATTCAATAAAGTATGTTTTTAAGTTGATTCTTCAATGATTTAAGCAATTATTGGTATGTTGATCATGCATGTAATACCATATATAACCTAGTTTGGTATTTTTTGTCCGTTTTAAAATAATTATATGCAGGAACACAGGTAACAACAATTACAGATGAAGAAATATAAGTAAAAGTGCATCGAAAGAGGAAGAGGAGGGGCCCAAGTCCACATTTCACTATGTATAATCTGAATCAAACAATAGCTATTAGAGCCCTCTAATATCTCTGCTGGTGATTCTAATTTTTTTGGTAGAGTACTAATCTCCTTTGTGGTTCATTGTGAATACTCCAAAGCTACCTCCCATCAGTTGCCAACCTATTACAGAAAAGAAAAACATTCAAAAAAACATCCTGCTCATCTTTCGAAAAACATCTAACCTAAATTTCCTAAAGAGGATGGGGGCGGGGGCAGGGGAGAGAGTGATAACAAGTAACAACCATAGTTATCAAAGTCGAGAGGCGCCAAAAAGTCGATTGGTCCAAATTTGAGGCGAGAGGCGAGGCGCTAAAAAGGCGCTCACGGAAAAAATACATAAAATATATATAACTTAACAAATATCAACAAAACATGTTATAAGTGAATATAATACAAGAAACTAAGTCCTAACATAATATATATGATGAATTTGTGAGCTAGTTTAAAATTCCAAGTAATATAATAAATAGTTAAGCAACCAAAGAAAATAAAGTTTTTTTAAAAAGTAAGTAAAATCCAAAAACAAAATGAAAAATTCAAATAATCTCAAATCCCAAATTAAAAATATAATAAATAATAAATAAAATGCCTAAAAATGAAATGAAAATAAACCTCATGCAATGATATAAGATAGCAAAGCTCGACATTAGAAAAAAAGGGAAAAACATGAAATAAACAAAAGAAATTACAAAATCATACTTAATCTCCACCAATCAACAAACCAATAACGGGAAGCACTTCGCAGGGAGCCGGCGAACTCGTCTGTGATGCTCCGGCGAGAAAATTCCGGCGTTGGCGCTGGCGCATGGGGCGCGTGAGGGATTCCCAAGATCCTCCGACGGCGAAAGCCCGATGAGTTCGCTGTAGAGACGAAGCCATTTGTGCGTTAGATTTCATTAACATCTAATATTGAAGCCTAGATCTAGAATCGAAAATCTCGGATATATGCGCCCGACTCGCCCAGCCCTCTTCAGGCGACAAACCCTCGACTGGCCTCGACTCTCGCCTCAGGCGCCAAAGGCGAGCGCCTTTGACAACTATGGTAACAACATAAAGATATTCCACCAACTAAGGAACTACATAAAGTTATTCCAGCAAGAAAGTTAAAATTTTCCAGCAACTAAGTAACAACATAAAGATATTCCAGCAACTAAGGAAAAGATGTCCTAATATCAAACAATTCCAGCAAGAAAATTAATAACTCAAAAAAATCTGAGATGTAAACAAGAAATCTGAATTTATACTAACCGATACCTTGATCCGTTTCGATGAAGAAGCACGAGAAGTAGAGGTAGACGCAAATGCAAAAGAATCGGAAAGTAGATCCACTTAGAAGTCATCGTTGTCAATTTTCATCACAACTATTAGAAATGTTTTGGGGTGTTAGAACCATATTGATTTCTTCAAAAAGTATATTAAAAACAATATATATTGACTATATAAAATTACCATTAGATCCAAACATCCAATCCTTTGTACAAATTAAAGCTTCAACCGTACTTGGCGAGTTGGCGTGAGGGACGTGCGATATTGATCCAAGACTCTCCCTCCTGAGAGGCGTTTCCTCTGATGCTACACTAGATATTGGAATTGTCAAAACATCACGAGCCATTTTTGCAAGTTCAGGGAATCGATATTCAATATCAAGGCAATTGATAGCATCTCACTGAAATCTGACCAATACTTATCAAATTTTTCTTTCATCCTCTTTAGCCATATTTCTCAAAAAACCATAATCACTATGTAATGCCTGATCAAGGCATGCTAATGTATCTGGTAAAGAAAAAAGAAAAATATATAACAAACAGAAGACTGGTTAATGTACCTGAGCTCGGAGAAAGACTAGTGTACTTGAACAAATCTTCATGGGATTTATCAAGAGGAGGAAAAGAACCCCTTTGTTTAACATTTAATCCAGAAAATATTGGAGCCACGTCCTTTAAGCCAGATATGCAAGATCCTCGTACTGATGAGGGGGATGAAGATCCTCTTGCTGTTTCAAATAGATTACCACCATTATCTCTCAACCCAACGACTGAATTAGAAGCTTCATGAGTTACAAAAGATGGTGTGTGCGAAATGCTCTCTTGCAGTTGACTAAGAATTCTAATTCTAGTATCACATTGAATTAACTTAAGGTAATGCTTATCAGCGATAAGATGATTAATCAGCGAGAGAGCATAATCAGCGATAAAATGATTAACACCATGATCAAGGCATGCTAATGTATCTGGTAAAGAAAAAAGAAAAATATATAACAAACAGAAGACTGGTTAATGTACCTGAGCTCGGAGAAAGACTAGTGTACTTCAACAAATCTTCATGGGATTTATCAAGAGGAGGAAGAGAACCCCTTTTTAACATTTAATCCAGAAAATATTGGAGCCACGTCCTGTAAGCCAGATGTGCAAGATCCTCGTATTGATGAGGGGGATGAAGATCCTCTTGCTGTTTCAAATAGATTACCACCATTATCTCTCAACCCAACGACTGAATTAGAAGCTTCATGAGTTACAAAAGATGGTGTGTGAAATGCTCTCTCGCAGTTAACTAAGAAGTCTAAGTCTAGTATCACATTTAATTAACTTATGGTAATGCTTATCAGCAATAAGATGATTAATCAGCGAGAGAGCATAATCATCAATAAAATGATTAACACCATGATCAAGGCATGCTAATGTATCTGGTAAAGAAAAAAGAAACATATATAGCAAACAAAAGACTGGTTAATGTACCTGAGCTCGGAAAAAGACTAGTATACTTGAACAAATCTTCACGGGATTTATCAAGAGGAGGAAGAGAACCCCTTTGTTTAACATTTAATCCAGAAAATATTGGAGCCACGTCCTGTAAGCCAGATATGCAAGATCCTTGTACTGATGAGGAGGATGAGGATCCTCTTGATGTTTCAAATAGATTACCACCATTATCTCTCAACCCAACGACTGATATAGAAGCTTCAGTTAAAAAAAGATGGTGGGTGGAAAAGGCTCTCTCATAGTTGACTAAGAAGTCCAGATCAAGTATCACATTGAATTAACTTCTGGTAATGCTTATCGGCGATAAGATGATTAATCAGCGAGAGAGCATAATCAACGATAAGATGATTAACACTAACATCATAATCAAGGGGCATGCTAATGTATCTGGTAAAGAAAAAAGAAAAATATATAACAAACAGAAGGCTGGTTAATGTACCTGAGCTCGAAGAAAGACTAATGTACTTGAACAAATCTTCATGGGATTTATCAAGAGGAGGAAGAGAACCCCTTTATTGAACATTTAATCCAGAAAATATTGGAGCCACGTCCTGTAAGTGATGTGAATCCGGGTTCGGATTCGAGCCAAGATCGATTCAAGATTGACGGACCTTGACCCGACAAAGAACGCGGAATGAAAAGGATAGGAGTCTCCTCGACCCGTTAGTCGCGATTGACTAGGAACGCGATTCTTTGGAGACCCACGACGCCCCACAATCAATTCCGACTCGTGAAGATTGATAAGTTCAAGGTGGTTTCTAATCCAAGAAACTCAAATACTCTCACAAACTCAATTGTGGAGAAACACAAGTGTATAAGAACACTTAAACAAAGCTTATGCTTTAATATATCAACCAAGTTATCCTCTACAATGAGTTTAGAGCTGCCTTTTATAGGCTTAAAATGCAACAATTACTAAGGGATGAATCAAGTCTCAAAGCCGGTCCAACTTCAGAGAAGAAAACAAGAAGAATGTCCAACTTTCAGATCGTCCCAACTTCGGGGACTCCAACTTGGACTCAAGGGTTGTGTAATTAAAAGATAAGACTAAAGGTCTTCGGGAACTCAAGGCAATTCTTGATTCTTGATTTCTTGAGAATTGTTTGGATTCCAAGCCTTTTGTTGTGACCAAAAAGTCCTCTAGCTTCCCAAACATGACACTTGAGCTCCTCCATTTGTATAGTGTGCCAATCCTTGGCCCTAGGATCACATCATTCCCTTCTTCTTGAAAATGATTCGCCTCGAATCTATACGTCAACCTGATGATTTGCACATGAGGCGAGGTCCATCCAGTCCGCCCATTGAGTTGAGAAGAAGTGATTGTTGATATTGTTGATAAGCCGTGAAGAACCAATGTAAACTTGGAATTGGAACGTCGGAGTCAAACGGGTCTTCATATGCATGCATCATCTTCAACTCTTCTCGAACCACATTTAACTTTCTTTCATTCTCCTCTCTCTCTACCCTTCATCGCTCAAATTCTTTTTTTCTCCTCTCTCTTTCAATCAAAACACTCTCTTGTATTTCTCTCACTTTTTCAATATATTCTCTCTCTTGTTTTTCTCTTTCTTTTTCTTTTCTCTCGTTTTCTTCTCTTTCTTTTTCTTCTCTTTCTCTCTCTTGTTTTTCTCTTTTTTCTCTCTCTCTGTTTTTCCTCTCTCTTTTCTATTCTCTCTTTTTCAATCTCTTCTTTTTCTTGCTCAATTTTCTCTCTTTCAAGGAAACTTTTGTTGGTGACGACATCATACATAGCTCGACATTTTCATATTTCCATGCTCGATTTTCGATTTCCTAGGGCGACCTAAAAGATGCCAACCTTGCATTGGTATAACATCACACAAAATATGATCTTCGTACTTCCCAATGCTAAATGTTACACACACTTGTTTATCCACCTTAATCACACCATGACAATCGAGCAATTGCAAGCTATAAGGGTGCTCGTCTAACAATGGGAAGTCCCAATTCTTCAACCAATAGAGTGCTAACAACATTAACACCGCTATCACTATTTATAATCATACTAAACACCTTGTCTTGCACACAACATCTAGTACGACATATATTTCGAAACAACTCTGTTTTTCCCTTGCCTCGCACACTTAAAACCCTCAACAATTCAGCTTGCATATCCGTTTCCATTTGGTAATTCAATTACCGATTTAGAATTGGATGACAAGGAAGGAAGAAAATGGAAATATCAAATGGCTGCAACAATTTTTTTGTTTTCTAATGACAAGAAGACTAGAAGGAATGATTGTATAAGGAAAGTTAATGGATTTCCTTTTCTATAAGTTTTTTTTTTTTTTCAATTTTATGAGATTTCGGAGAAGAAGAATTCAACGAAAAATAGAAAGACGAGTAGAACAAATTCGAGTTAGCTCTTCGATTGGCTCTGATACCAATTGATGTGAATCCGGGTTCGGATTCGAGCCAAGATCGATTCGAAGATTGACGGACCCTTGTAGACGGACAAAGAACGCGGAATGAAAAGGATAGGGAGTCTCCCTCGACCCGTTAGTCGCGATTGACTAGGAACCTTGGGGTGCGGTAGAGAACCTTCGACGCGATTGCCGGAGACCCACGACCACGGAACGCCACAATCTTCCGACTCGTGAAGATTGATAAGTTCAAGGTGGTTTCTAATCCAAGAAACTCAAATACTCTCACAAACTCAATTGTGGAGAAACACAAGTGTATAAGAACACTTAAACAAAGCTTATGCTTTAATATATCAACCAAATTATCCTCTACAATGAGTTTAGAGCTGCCTTTTATAGGCTTAAAATGCAACAATTACTAAGGGATGAATCAAGTCTCAAAGCCGGTCCAACTTCGGAGAAGAAAACAAGAAGAATGTCCAACTTTCAGATCGTCCAACTTCGTGGTCGTCCAACTCCAAGGGTTGTGTAATTAAAAGATAAGACTAAAGGTCTTCAGAACTCCAAGGACATTCTTGCTTGATTTCTTGAGAATTGTTTGGATTCCAAGCCTTTTGTTGTGACCAAAAAGTCCTCTAGCTTCCCAAACATGACACTTGAGCTCCTCCATTTGTAGAGTGCCAATCCTTGGCCCTAGGATCACATCATATGTTGAGTTTCATGCATGGTGCATTACTTAATTTCGGTGGAAACTTTTGAGCATGGTAAGAGGTTGGTGCCAATGGAGACTGAAGAGATGGGTCAGCCCAAAAAACGTTCGAGATCATAGAAGCAGGTTTGGATTTATAAAATTTGTTCTACTTCAATCATTGTACGTACGGATTTGGGTTTGAAGCTGACAAAATTAAACTCCATCGAATGAAACTCTGCCAGGATAATACTTCTTCTGTTGGCACTTTAGAAGCCAAGGATCGGACCAAGAAGGATAACAAGATTAAGGCCTCAAATTTTGCAGCTTTATGTTTAAGGATTGGAAGCTGGGAGGTACTTGCATTAAATATTGACTGCCTAATTGGCTCCTACCCACTTCTCACAATTGATTGGTTTCTTTAGTTTTGGAATTTATGTTGCATGTACCTATCTCTATCACTCAACTCGTGAGGCGTGAGCATGCAATTCAAAGGATCTTTGCTTGGGGACCAGTCAGGCAGTCATAGTTTTCTTTTTATTTAAATCAATCAATCCATTTGAAATCCATATAGACAGAGTAGTAGAATAGAACGTCGAAGATAAAGTGACTTTTCTTTTAAGGATATGGGAATCCACTTCGCCTTCATCAACCAAATGGGAATCAGTGTAAGAGCCATGGCTGGGCCCATTCGGGGTGAGACGGAGCAAAGAGTGAGCCTTGACCGGACACTCTTATTCTTCTTTTCCAATCATCGTAGAGTTTAGGCTGACTCGCTTTGATTGCACCAAGTTCTTCTTTAGTTAGTCCATACTTTAGAAGTACTGGCAGCCTTGTCCACACCTTGAGTAGTCATTTGTTCAATAATGGGATACGAATAAGCGAGGGTTTCTCTTCTCTACTTTCTAGTTTCTATGATTTTAAAGAGTTGATTGACTAAACCTCTCATGATTTGAGCCATGAGCGAAACCATTTCAATAATTACTAACTGAAATTAGTTCATTTGCAGCATAAATCAAACAGTGCGGGTCTTGGTTTAAAGGCAAAGATATACTTTAATGATAGTAAGCTTGTATGGGAACTTCTTGTTGGTGATCTCAAGTATAAAATGGAAATCCATTGGTCAGATATCACTGCTCTAGAGGCAAACTGTCCTAATAACCAGCCGGGGACTTTGAGAATAGTGGTAATATTTATATTTTGTTTTTCATTTGCTCCTCGAATTCATTGTTTTCACTTTTCATGTGTGTGTTATTATTAGTTTCTTCACTCCTTGCAATTTTTCTATATATTGTTTGTATATTGACATATAACCTTGTATGGTTTAATTAGCTTGGTAAAAAGCCCCTTTTCTTTGAGGAGGATAATCCACAACCTAAAAAACGAACGAAGTGGAAATAATTAAGTGAAGATTTCACTAGAGGACATGCTAGCACACATTTGTAATGAACCCCTTTATCTTCATCTTCTGTTTTTTGTTTATAATGTTTCTTTTTCCTTCTCCCTTCTAACCCTCTTTATCTTTTTAACTATGAGAATTTTACAGCTGAAATATTGATGTGGTGTGTTTTTAACTTTTTATAGGGAGCATTTTCTGGAGATCACCCAAGGCATGCTAGATAAGCATTACCATAAGTTAATTCAATGTGATACTAGACTTAGACTTCTTAGTCAACTGCAAGAGAGCATTTCACACCCACCATCTTTTGTAACTGAAGCTTCTAATTCATTCGTTGGGTTGAGTGATAATGGTGGTAATCTATTTGAAACAACAAGTGGATTTTCATCCTCCGCATTAGTACGAGGATCTTGCATATCTGGCTTACTGATGTGATCCTAGGGCCAAGGATTGGCACTCTACAAATGGAGGAGCTCAAGTGTCATGTTTGGGAAGCTAGAGGACTTTTTGGTCACAACAAAAGGCTTGGAATCCAAACAATTCTCAAGAAATCAAGAATCAAGAATCTGTCCCTTGGAGTTCCTGAAGACCTTTAGTCTTATCTTTTAATTACACAACCCTTGGAGTCCCTGAAGTTGGACAGCCCTGAAGTTGGACAGTCCTGAAAGTTGGACATTCTTCTTGTTTTCTTCTCCGAAGTTGGACCGGCTTTGAGACTTGATTCATCCCTTAGTAATTGTTGCATTTTAAGCCTATAAAAGGCAGCTCTAAACTCATTGTAGAGGATAACTTGGTTGATATATTAAAGCATAAGCTTTGTTTAAGTGTTCTTATACACTTGTGTTTCTCTACAATTGAGTTTGTGAGAGTATTTGAGTTTCTTGGATTAGAAACCACCTTGAACTTATCAATCTTCACGAGTCGGAAGATTGTGGCGTTAAATGGTCGTGGGTCTCCGGCAATCGCGTCGAGGTTCTCTACCGCACCCCAAGGTTCCTAGTCAATCGCGACTAACGGGTCGAGGGAGACTCCTATCCTTTTCATTCGCGTTCTTTTGTCTGTCCTACAAGGGTCCGTTAATCTTCGAATCGATCTTGGCTCGAATCCGAACCCGGATTCACATCAATTGGTATCAGAGCCAATCGAAGAGCTAACTCGAATTTGTTCTACTCGTCTTTCTATTTTTCGTTGAATTCTTCTTCTCCGAAATCTCATAAAATTGAAAAAAAAAAAAAAACTTATAGAAAAGGAAATCCATTAACTTTCCTTATACAATCATTCCTTCTAGTCTTCTTGTCATTAGAAAACAAAAAAATTGTTGCAGCCATTTGATATTTCCATTTTCTTCCTTCCTTGTCATCCAATTCTAAATCGGTAATTGAATTACCAAATGGAAACGGATATGCAAGCTGAATTGTTGAGGGTTTTAAGTGTGCGAGGCAAGGGAAAAACAGAGTTGTTTCGAAATATATGTCGTACTAGATGTTGTGTGCAAACAAGGTGTTTAGTATGATTATAAATAGTGATAGCGGTGTTAATGTTGTTAGCACTCTATTGGTTGAAGAATTGGGACTTCCCATTGTTAGACGTAAGCACCCTTATAGCTTGCAATTGCTCGATTGTCATGGTGTGATTAAGGTGGATAAACAAGTGTGTGTAACATTTAGCATTGGGAAGTACGAAGATCATGTTTTGTGTGATGTTATACCAATGCAAGGTTGGCATCTTTTACTAGGTCGTCCATGGAAATATGAAAATCGAGCTATGTATGATGTCGTCACCAACAAAAGTTTCCTTGAAAGAGAGAAAATTGAGCAAGAAAAAGAAGAGATTGAAAAAGAGAGAATAGAAAAAGAGAGGGAAAAACAAGAGAGAGAAACAAAAGACAGAGAGAGAGAAAAACAAGAGAGAGAAAGAGAAGAAAAAGAAAGAGAAGAAAACGAGAGAAAAGAAAAAGAAAGAGAAAAACAAGAGAGAGAATATATTGAAAAAGTGAGAGAAATACAAGAGAGTGTTTTGATTGAAAGAGAGAGGAGAAAAAAAGAATTTGAGCGAGGAAGGGTAGAGAGAGAGGAGAATGAAAGAAAGTTAAATGTGGTTCGAGAAGAGTTGAAGATGATGCATGCATATGAAGACCCGTTTGACTCCGACGTTCCAATTCCAAGTTTACATTGGTTCTTCAAGCGGCTTATCAACAATCACTTCTTCTCAACTCAATGGGCGGACTGGATGGACCTCGCCTCATGTGCAAATCATCAGGTTGTACGTATAGATTCGAGGACGAATCATTTTCAAGAAGAAGGGAATGATGTGATCCTAGGGCCAAGGATTGGCACTCTACAAATGGAGGAGCTCAAGTGTCATGTTTGGGAAGCTAGAGGACTTTTTGGTCACAACAAAAGGCTTGGAATCCAAACAATTCTCAAGAAATCAGCAACTGAAGAATCTGTCCCTTGGAGTTCCTGAAGACCTTTAGTCTTATCTTTTAATTACACAACCCTTGGAGTCCCTGAAGTTGGACAGCCCTAAAGTTGGACAGTCCTGAAAGTTGGACATTCTTCTTGTTTTCTTCTCCGAAGTTGGACCGGCTTTGAGACTTGATTCATCCCTTAGTAATTGTTGCATTTTAAGCCTATAAAAGGCAGCTCTAAACTCATTGTAGAGGATAACTTGGTTGATATATTAAAGCATAAGCTTTGTTTAAGTGTTCTTATACACTTGTGTTTCTCCACAATTGAGTTTGTGAGAGTATTTGAGTTTCTTGGATTAGAAACCACCTTGAACTTATCAATCTTCACGAGTCGGAAGATTGTGGCGTTCCGTGGTCGTGGGTCTCCGGCAATCGCGTCGAAGGTTCTCTACCGCACCCCAAGGTTCCTAGTCAATCGCGACTAACGGGTCGAGGGAGACTCCCTATCCTTTTCATTCCGCGTTCTTTGTCCGTCTACAAGGGTCCGTCAATCTTCGAATCGATCTTGGCTCGAATCCGAACCCGGATTCACATCAACATATAATTAAAAAACAAAAATGAAAAATCAACGATTATAAGAAAATCTAACAAGATGGCGAATCAAAACCCGGTTAGAAAGTGATTGTTCTGAATTATGCATGTCTCAACGATTTCTTATTTCTTACCAGTCAAAAGAGAAGAGTGCTTTGTGTGTGAGTGTGAAGAAGACAAAGAACGAAGAGAATATAGGAAGCAAATTTATAACAAAGGATTGAGCGATGTAAATGGTGGTAAATCTCCATGGTTTTGGAAAGATGACGCTGCGACAACTGGGTTTCCTTTCCTGAGAAAGATGATGCTGCGACAGCTTTGGTTTCCTCTCCTTGGAAACGCCACAATCCATTGACAAAATCTGATGACACTCAAAATTAGGTAAATAATTAAAATAGAATCTCAAGCTTAAATAATAATCCATTGACAAAATCTAATGATACTCAAAATTTGGTAAATAATTAAATAGAATCTCAAGCTTAAATAAATTATTCTCACATATTGACAAAATGTGGAGATTTTACCACAGCAGCTTTTCGGATGCGCAAGAATGTGGCCGAAAAGAATGGAGGGCTCTTTTGCTCTGCTGGATGCCTATTCCGATCTCCGTCTCACTTGTGGCACTCACCTGGAGATTTTTCATCCCAACCAATGGTTGGGATGTAATGATGGGATGCAAAGGTGGAGATTTAAAAGTGCAGACACCAAATAGACACACAGATCCTGACTTATCTGTCTATCTTTCTTCTATCTATCCATATCTATTACCCCCTCCGTGATAGTGGTAGAAGACATATGGAAGATATAGGAGTATTTTTTTGAATATTTCACTTTCTCACATTTACCGTACATGTAATAGGGTGTGACAAAATATCCCCTTATTTTCTTTGAGTCTAGGTTTCTAGTCATTGCATTTGGGTGGCCTCATTTCTCCCTTGGATTGTACTTGTACAATGTAGAAGTATGCCCTTTTAACTTTTAAGTAATAAGTAATTAACTCCTTGGGTGCGGGTGTCCTTATGCATTAACTCCATACGCTTACTTAGTTTAAAATAGAAGAATATGGTTCAACTACTTATTTCCAATCTAACTTCAGCAAGATTGGGTTTTCCAAGAAAATGGCTCCAATTTGTCACTCTTTTTAGGGATTCAATCAAAAAAGAGGGTCCAGTTCTCATATAACATCTTGATTATCATACACTAGTAACTTGCCCAAACTTAACAGACTCGATACATAATACAATGGAAAGAAGGATCAAAATCCACTCTCCTCAAATTCTTGAATAGGATTCAACATGTAATCAATTCATGGCAGTTATTATAGCCGCACAGTGATAATTTTCTGGCCCTTACATTAACATTTTAATTTTTTGAAAATTAAACTCTAAAGAGCATGTAGACACTATCCCCCATGTAAGGTTGAAATGAAAACCACCACATCCTTTTCTTCTAACGTTGTATCAAGCTGACCACTGAGTTCCCAATCACAATCGTTCACAAGAACTAGAACCCCAGGTCTCCTGCACATGAAACAACATAAACAACCTATCACAGAGAGAAATAGTGGTGACTGGTGAGAGAGCGCATGTGTAACAACTATTGCTTGTCTCTTTTAGGGAGTTTTGAGATATTTAATCAATTATCCAACAACATTGGTCCTCGGAAAAAAAAAAGACTGATGTTTTAGTATATAGAAGAACCTTGCACTTACACAGTATCTCCTTTCATAAACATTTCAGGCCTCTCCTTGATCAGATTGGAGCGAACCCAAACAAGCAAGTTTTTCATGGTTAACTGTGAAAATAAGCACAAAAAACTGAATAGCCAGACCTGAAATAATGTGAAGAAGAAAGTAAACAAGTTTATGCTGTGGATTGCCATCCAAACTCCAAAGGCTCACCTTCTTCTCTTCAGCTTGTGGGTCAACATTGACATTATGGATCTTTACGGAATCACAAAGAAGTTCCAGTCCTCCACTGTATGAATGAAGCAATTAACAGAGAAGAGATCATGGGCATTCAAAGTCATTAGTCAAAGGGAAAGGAGAACGGATAACAACAAATTAAGTGGGATTCAACAGAACACATTAAGTTGGGTTGTCTCAAATTTACTCATATAAATGATGTTTCTTACTCATACTTGTATAACCCCCCCCCTCTATTCTCCAAGTTGTGGGATCACTACCAACTACCAGCCACAAAAGGCGGGGTATTAATTTTGTATTGTGCATACACTTCTAAATTCTAATATTACCCAGACTCTGATCAGTGATCACCCAATCAAGAAATTATAACTTAATTCATCCCGAAATAATTATACAAAATGACCAGGTAAATGTCAATTCCATTTCACTTGTGCTCACGCCTCGATCATTCTTCCCCAAATCAAAGAATAGTCCTTAAGTTTTCAAGTGAGGATGAGTGAAAGGCCATAGCCCACATTTGAATAATAAGCTTCCCCCAAATCCAATAAGTAAACTAGCCTTTGCTCACCCAGAAAAAAATTAACACCCAAAATCTGTCAACCTTCAATCAAAGCGATTTGTGATGAAGAATTACTTCCCTAGAACATTCCTCAGCCAGAAAGGAAAAGGAATACTCCCTTCGTTTCCAAATAATTGTCCTCCATTCTTTTTTTGTCCGTTTCAAAATAATTGTCCTCTTTCAAAATCTTCCTTTTTAGGAAAACACTTTTATATCTTTACCCTTATTTTTTCTACGTACTTTAGTATAGTCACATACACAATGGCATTAAAGGAAACCACACGTAACACCAATATTTATAACACAATCAATAACTTTTTCTTAAACAGTGTGTCGGATCAAAAAGGACGATTATCTAGGAGCGAGGCAGTACTTCATTTTGTATCCATGAGTCAAACACCGAAGGAATTGATAAGTTAATATTTACAGATGGAAATTCTTGTACACTTCAACGCTAACAACTAAAACTGGCATGCACATGTGCTCTAAATAATGTAGGAAGAGACAAGTATTTCAACGATGAAGAAATGATTATTTGGTTTAGCATAATGTTGGATTCATACCGTGTCAAGACTTGGTTGAAAGTTGAACAACTAGAGGAAAGCCAAGTGTTCACTACTTCACAATATACTGGCATCAGAGGAGTAATAGTGATACAAAGGCGAGTCTATATCTCTCACAGAGGACAGTTCTATTTAGCCATATAAAGCAGCACTCTAAATGCCAAGAAATATACTTTCATGTTCAATCACAAATGCTAATTAGCCCAACTCTTAACTAGTAGAAAATTGCAATCACAGTTTCGGATTGAATAATTCCTGTAGAGATGGGGGGAAGGAGAGAGGAGAAATATGTATAGGTACCCGAATTCGAGAGTGAGTTGCATCGCTAAGTGATTATGTTATGTTACAAAATCTGAAAAAACAAATCAAAAACCCAATTAAGGAAGATGGAAATCAGTAGACTGGAACTCAAAGTCAAAATCATGTAAACCCTAGACTAAAACAACGTAATTATGCAATGAGAAACCTACCTTTTGAGTTTGATTTGTTCAATCTGCTGCTTTCTCTTTTTCTTTCTCTGTTCTTCCCTAATACGCACGGCGGCAAAAGGACGGGGAGAAAGGAGCGTATGTTTGAGGCTGCCTGTGCTTTCAAATCATCTCTTTTTCTTTCCAACTCTTTTTTATGTTGGCTTTATATAGGCCTCCATTTCCAAAAAAAAATTGGGTGCTAATGTCTGACATGACACGGTAGTATGAACCAATACCGCATGATTATAAAATATGATTGCAGTGGCAAATGATACGATAAGACCAGGACCATACGATACGACACAAAAGACACTAAATTGTTAATATATTCAAAATAATAGTTATTGTTATATTTATAATCAAATAAGAAAGATAAAATGAGAGCATATGTACTTAGTGCTCGTTTGTTGCAACTTATTTGGAGTGACTTTTAACTTTTGGCTTTTGAAAAGTCATATTTAGAGTGTTTGTTTCAACTTATAAGCCAAAAGCCAATAAGTGAGGTACAACACCCTTTATGCATGGAAAAGCCAAAGCCAAAAAGCCAAAATTTTGAGCTTTTTTGGTTTTTTTTTAAAGATGAAGACAACTATTTATTAATAAATATTTGATTATTCTTATTTCATCCTTTTATGAAATATACATAAAAATATGAATATTAATTTTGAAGTTTTTTTTTTAACAAAAAAATATAACAACTCATAAACAGCTTTTCAACATCTGTAACAAACAGTCTATCATGCAATCAGTCAAAAGCCATTCAGCCATCAGCTTAAGCTATCAGCCATAAGTCATAAGCCATCAACCACAACAAACGAGCCCTTAATAGAGCACCTAGAAAATACTTAATACAACACTTTTGAAAAATGTTTGACCAAAATACCCTTTACGTAATTTAATTTTTTTCCTTTTTTATAAAATTTAATTTAACAAATTTTAAATTAAAAATATTTTAAACACAATTAATTTTTTAATTAATTTGATTTAGTTACTAAACACAATTAAATTACTAATTAATTTGATTTAGTTACTAAGTCAAAAATTATATTTGAGTATAAATATTTTAAACACATTTGCATACGCATTTTTCTCTCGGTCAAAATTTCAATCAGTTAAAACTTCCAAAAAATCTACCAATTTGGAAGCAAATCGGTAAAAAAAATGCTGAAACGTGGATATGGACGATAATGATGATGTTATATTTACTACTGACGCAACCTTTACGGTAATCTTTACTTTTAATTGTTCAAATTTTATCTATAAATGTTGAATTTTTATCTGTTAATTTATTTTTTAAATGTTTAAATAAAAAAATAATAAAAAAGGAAATAAGGGAATGGGTTTGGGCCCGGTTGGGTGGCAGTCCAAAAGGGGTGGTATGGGTTTGGGACTGGTTGGGTAGCAATCCAAAATGGGGGGATGGGTTTGTGTCCAGTTGGGTGGCAGTTCAAATGGGGGGTATGGGTTTGGGACTGGTTGGATAGCAGTACAAATAGGGGGATTGGTTTGGGCCTGGTTGGGTGGCAGTCCAAATGGGGGTATGGATTTGGGACTGGTTGGGTAGCAGTCCAAATGGGTGGGTTTTGTAATTGTTTTGTTTTGTTTTTTTAATTTAAATATAATTCAAATCAAATTAATTATTAAATTTTAAATTAGCTAATTTAAATTTAATAAAAAAACAAGAAAATTATATTTTAGCTAATTTAAATTTCATAAAAAAGCAAAAAAATTAAATTACGTAAAGGGTATTTTGGTAAAACATTTTTCAAAAGTGTTGTATTAAGCATTTTATAGGTGTTGTATTAAGTGTGTCCCAATGAAAACATGATAGTGAGGTACGAACACGACACGATAACACGAATTATCACCCACGGGCCCTATGCCCGCATGCTTTAGTGATGCCCGATATAGGCCCATGTAGTAGCGGGCTTTAAAATTTGAAGCCCAGTACGGTACACTGCACGTAGGCTTCTTCATACGAGCTTTGGACGGACACGGGCTCAAACAGGCTTAGCCCATCTTTCATTGTAAATTGTAATAAGCTTGAAATCTAATAAGTGAGATTCATGATAAGTCAAATTAATATTGCAGCACTAGCTATTGCATTTTCATGTGGCAGCCTAGTTTTCCTAGCACTATAAGTTTGTAGCAAATACATGAACCTTACAAAACATAAAATTAAAAGACATGGTCATGAGTGGTCGGTGACTTAATGATCCTCACTCATGAAAGAGTTTACAAGTTAAAATTACAAGTTTGTCATCAATTCTCAAACTCACTTTACCAAACAATTGATCTTAAATTACCCGGAGAAGTGAAACTGAAATATAGAACAATAATTACAAAAACTATAGTCTACAGAAACTAATAAATCCAAAAATCCACTGAAATATAACATAATAATTAATAAATCAACTAAAAAAGAAATTGCATAATTTTTTTTTAAAAAATTAACTGGAGAAGTGAAACTGAAGTGAAGGTTGAAGAAGATGAAGTTGAATTGTAGAAGGCTTGAGGGAGTAGGAGATTTGGCGATCTATTGCTTATTGCTCACGGAGTGGGAGAGATCGTCGGTGAGACGTGAGAGGGAGTGGGAGAGGCAGAGACTAAGCGGATGAAGGCTGGGGAACTTGCCGAGTTACCGTGAGAGGAGTTGTCGTCATTACTAACTTTCTGTGGGAGACGCGAGACGAGAGAGAGAGACTGAGTGACTGACCAACTGGGGGAGTGCCGCAATGGATGGGAGAGGTAGAGGAGACTGGAGACTGGGTGGAGAGCAAGCAGAGAGTGAGTTGTGAGATGTGAGACGAAACGAAAGCGAAAAGACGGATAGGCGGAGAACTCAGATATGAAGTGATGTGAGAAATTAATGGTTGAAGGCCTGAAGTCTTGAATGAATGGCTGAAGGCGGCTGAAGTCTCATTAGTCATTGAGAATACACTAATACAGAGACTAATCACTAATCAGACCATTAGAATATTAGACTATTAGTATTAGGGTTACTCTGTTTAGACTTTTAGTCTTAGGGTTTCTATATAAATAATTAATATAATTTATTTATAACTATATATATATATATATATATATATATATATATATATATATATATATATATATATATATATATATATATATATATATATATATATAATTAGTAATATAATATAAATCAATCGAGACTCGGGCTTGCTATTTTGTTTGTACCCACCACTACATCTAACGTCTCTAAATCCCAACGCTATGTATCATATGGGCGGGGGGCATAGGTGCATCAGGGCTCATGGGCTGGGCTGCTCACCCTTGATTTCCTATAAGTATACCGAAAAAACCCAAACTTCATATTTAACCCTCACCAATCCAAACACTGCCCCCTCCCATCCATCAGCTCTCTCTCACTCCCGGTATCCCAACGACCCTGATCTCTGGCCACAATCTCGTCCTTCTTTCTCGAGCAAGAGTCTTGTCTCCTCCTCCCTTCCTCATTTTCTTCATATGTTCAACTCATCTCCCTCCATTCTTTCCCTTCTCCTTTTTTTTTTTTTCTGATTCAAGGTTGTTTGGCAATGGTTGACCAAACAACCTTATATTGTTTGGCCATGGTCAATTGAACAACCTTGTGGTCGAGCAACACAAGGTTATTCGGTCGACCATGACCGAACAACCTGAGTTAAAGCGGAAAAAAAAGGGATACGGGGAAGAAAGGATGTAGGGGTGTGTGATGGGGAAAAGAGATGGAGTATTATTGGTGCTGGAAAAAAAAGAGTTGTGTTCACCATAGGAGGAAGGGAGAAGGGAAGAGACATAGTGGAAGGGAGAAGAAAGGAAGCATATGCAGTGGACAGGAAGGAGAAAGGAGGAGGAAGGTAGTGGGAAGAGGGGGTGTGTTTGGATTGGAGAGGGTAAAATAGGAAGTATGATTTTTTAGGGGTATACTTATAGGAAATGGGGATATGTATAACACTGCTTTTTTTGTTGATAAACTACAAATAATCCTCTCAATTATAGATTGGGTTCGAATAGCCCTCCTTTATTACCAATTATAGTTATGTGCCCCCTTAATTACTATTATTAAGAAATATGAATGATACCCTACCCTGACCAATTTTATTAAAATAAATAAGACATAATATGCCCTCTCAACTATAATGTTTTCTTTAATCGCTTCTTATGTTTATACCGCTTGAATTGACGAAAGATTTCTATCCGAGGCTCATGTAACTATGTTTAAGTATTATTTTTCTATCATAATACCCATTTGATGTTACAAATGACTATCTCATACATAGAAACTATAAAGAAAACCTTAGTGCAACAAGTGTAAGATTATCATTTGAAACATTAAAGGGCATTAATGTAATTTTTATTGTTGATGTTTTAATGTAATGTTAATTATTCACGTTACAAACTAGTCGTTAAAAACTAGACACAAACTAGCCGTTATAAAATAGCCGTTGATTGTAAACTAGATGTTACAAACTAATGTTATATATAGAGGACTAGTATTAGACATCTTCAAACTGCAAGCATTTTCTTATGAATCATTATCTTGCATTTTACCACAAAGGATGACTTCCAGTAGCCTAAATACTTATTCCTCAACCACCTCTGATGAATCTCTAGGTGATGAACTAATGGAGGCGATAGTTCAACAACACACACGGTTGCACGAAGCGATGAAAGCGCAAACCAGCAGAACACGAAGGAAAATGAGGTATTTAGATCGAAAACATGAGGTATCGGGACAATATGTAGGGCTTGTAACGAAGATATAAGAATACAAGGAAGTTAAGAAAATGAATGCAGAAGCTAAGAAGGTAAGAGACATGTCAATAGCAATGAGTGCAGAAGCTAAGAAGGCAAAAGACAACACAATAGTAATGCGTGTACAACACGAATGTTTCATTCGAGATGTCAAATTTATTAGAGAATATACAAGTGGAATGAATCCAGCAGGGCGTGCCATACATGAACGGGCATGTGATGTCCTAAGGCAGAAGTGTCGTAACTCGGGGTATGAAATTTAGATTAAGAAAATGTGTTGTTTTATGTATTTGTTGACTTTATTTAATTTGAAGTATTCGCGTTTTAATGTAATTTTTATTATTGATGCTTTAATGTAATTTTAATTATTCACGTTACAAACTAGTCGTTAAAAACTAGCCGTGAAATAGCCGTTACAAACTAGTCGTTGTAAAATAGTCGTTACAAACTAGCCGTTTTAAAGTAACTGTTGGTTGTAAACTAGCCGTTACAAACTAATGTCATATATATAAAGGACTAGTATTAGACATCTTCAAACTGCAAGCATTTTCTTACGAACCATTATCTTGCATTTTACCACAAAAGTTGTCTTCCAATAGTCTAAATATTTATGATCAACCATGATGAAATTTAGTCATAACCATATATACTTTGACCAGTGGCGGATCCAAAAATAAATCTCAGCAGTGTCACTAATGTTAACTACTACTTAAAAATAAAATTAAAATTAAAACAATGTCATTTTGTAGTGTATAAATTTAAAAAAAAAAAAAAAACTTCAGCGGGGCACTTGCACCCCAAGTGTAAGGCATAGATCCGCCACTGACTTTGACTTAAACAAACTCATTTTTAATGAATTTGACTCAACTAACAATCAATTTAGTATAGTAGTGATGAACATTGTTTAAACTAAATTATGAAATAATTTTCGGTCCACGTAACCAAACAATTCTTAAAATGTTAAGTTATCTTGCCCGAAAAAAAACTTGTTTGACATTTTTTCTTAGTTGTTTGTTTGTATTTTAATTCATCTGTAATGTTTTTTATTTCTAATACAGGCAAAATGACATTATATTTGACTAAAAAAGATGATTGGTACAATGCAAAGATGACTTGCAGAAAAGATTTGAAAGTAGTAGATGAAGTTTATTCTAAACTAGATGACGTACACAAAGAACTGTTTATGAATTTTTCATTTGGAAAATTAGTTAACATCAATACAAATGTGAAGAGGAGCAATGCTTTGTTTCATGTGTTGGCTATGCTGCTGATTCAGCCACCCACCGGCAGAAATGATGAGTTGTGGTTTCATATACGTGGAAAAGATGTTAGGTTTTTGTTATCTGACTACACTTTAATAACCAATTTATCTGCTGGATCAGAAGAAGACTACATGGATCAAATTCCCACTACCAAGAGGTTGGTTGGGGAACATATAATGGTACGAAATGTTGTGAAGCAATGTGATTTGAGAACAACATTTTTGAATGTAAATAATGTCGATGATAAATATAAATTGGGCTTAGCCCTTGTATATGAGTGTGTATTGAGAGCTAAGGAAGGGAATACATCAATTAACCTTAGTGTTTTGGAAATAGTGGATGACTTGGAGTTGTTTAAGATATATCTATGGGGGCAAGGTCACATCCTTACCTTATGAATTCAATTAAGAATATTACTAAGAAAAAATCTCATACATCTACGAATGTATGCTATGGCTTCTGTTCTGTATTACCGGTAAACAATTGTAATTTGAACTATTCTAAAATTTATATAGATTGATTAGCTAATTATTTGATGTCTCTAACATGTAACTTATTTTTAGGTTTGAGCATTTGAGATGTTCAGTGAATTTGAAGGATTTAGAGATTTATTTGAACTCTCAACAATTAGTTGTGATGATGATGTGGTCATTCTTCCAAGAATGTGCAAATGGAAGTTGACCAAAACTCCAAAGTTCCTTGAAATAATTGAAAAATTGGATATAAATTGGGTAAATGTTTTTAATTCTTGTGATAGTTGATTAAAAATTAATTTTGTTTTTTGTATAGTTGTTGATTAATGAAGTTGTTGTTGATTAATTGACAGAATGGTGTTCTTGTTCCATTGACCCCGATGGTAGCCTAACAAAATCAACCTTACGTTCTTGCATTTCATCAGCATTTTGGTGAAGTTTGGACAACATCATTTGATGTTGAGGCTGAGACTGACGATGAGACTGAGCTTGAGGCTGCCGAACTGTCTCCACCACGTGACTCCTCACCATTCCGGTCTGCACGAGAGCACTCATTACCAGACTGCTTCCCACCACCAGACCACTCCCCACCGCAATATAGTGAAGGACAAGCCCCTTGTTCTTCTAATGACATGCTTATTGGCATTTTTGATCAGTTGAGGGAGATGCACCAAAAGCTCGATGCTCAAAGCATTGAAATCAATGGTTTGAGAATTGAGGTCTCGGCCTTGGATCAAAAAATGGTAAAATATTTTCGTCATGGATTTGAGTAATTATTTGTGATATTTATTCATTTTTACCTACTTACTTTATTTTTTTTTCAAATGACAGAGTAATGCAATGACAATGATTGAGGCATTGAGGGAACATGCACCATTTTCACACGACACACCAATGATGTCGACTCCTACTCATACTCCGAACACCACTCTTAACCCAACATTCACTATTTCCCATCCCCTCCCCCTCTTACTGCCACTACCACACTTCCTCCTCTCACTACCATTACCACACTTCCCCTTCCCCCTCCCACTTGTTGGTCCATAGTAATGCTCAAATAGGCTAAAGGGGGGGGGGTGAATAGCCTATGATGCCAATTTAAAACTTTTCTTTCTATATTCATTAAAGGCAGGTTTTAAAGGCATAAGCAATCTGCATAGCGAACATGTCTGCTGGTAACACGGAACAACAGATTTGCTCTGAGTAGAGTAATGAACTTTGCTGGTAGACTGCTAATAAATCGAAAGTTTGGTTCAAAAGTTTTAGCAGTGGAAATATTAAGGATTAGATTTATAGAGGAAGTACTCTTAAGTGGCTGTACACGGATATATGTTTAGAACAACAACACACTTAATCATTTTTCCAAAAGTAGGTTCAGGAAGTCATGAGATAATAACTTTCTAAAAGATAAATTAATTTATAAAAGCTCATAGAGAAATTAAGGCTGAGTTTTAAATAAGATATAATATAAAAGAACATCTGAAGTTTATTCAAAGACAAACTTACATAATACATCAACCTAGACTCTTTATGTACATTATCTATCCTCATGGTTTCAAACTTTAATCTTTACTTAATTATTCATAGAAGAAGTTCTTAAGTAAAGATAGCAATATGAGACCACAACAAGGAACATATATTAGAAGACAATTTTTAGGGTCGTTCATATAAGAGGTATTTGAACGACTGATTGCAGAGCACTCGACTCCCTATAATGATCGATGATTGTATAATCAACAACATTTGTAATGGAATATAAATATGAAGATATGATTGCAATGCATGCAGCTAGCTCTTCATCTTTCTTGGGCATATTTCAAAATCTATCTTCAAATCGATCTGAAGTGCTTGGCCTCTAGCTTAAGAATAAAGTCCTGAAGCTTTGTTAGAGACTGAGATCTTCGAAGGAGGTTGAAGAACTCAAATCAAGAAGTAAGTTCTTGATCAAGACACTGATCTATGTCTTGTGATTTTCTAATCTCTCTCTTCTCCTTTCCTTTTCTTCCTAGCAATCCACATAGAGTGTTTTGCTAAGGTCTGGGCTCTTTCACTGCGATCTCTTGAGAAAATCTAAGAGAATCGTTGTTAAAGACGATTTCCTTTGTAGATCTCACAGCCTTGTCGAATGGATCAACTTGCATCTGTGTTTCACCCACACTTTTGAAGGAGAGAAGCGGTTTTTCTTTTATAGACATGGGTCTTTTTGATCATTGAGATATGTCGATAGATTTTCTATCCGTTTTGAACAGTGTTGTCATTGAGGACTGTAGGATAAATATTTTGTTCTTTGGATCTCGAACTATTGGATAAAGACTTTGTTATGTAGATCCTTGAACTGTTGCCCATCAGACTGAGTTGATGTGTCTCTGAAAAAGTAAGTCTGCAGTATAGTGCACTGATAAGTGGTTTGTCCAATAAAGTAGATTCATTTGACTTTCCAAACCAAGTGTAGAGAGAGAATATCTTGCAGGATCTGATATGTCAGGCTTCATAAAGAACTTAATGACTTTTGAGGCTAGAACATTTTGTCGCTTTTAAATATCTGCAATCTTTTCTATTTGAAGCACGTGCAGAGCTAAGTGTGCTGGTATGATGGTCATTTCCGAAGGGTGAGTCTTCCAGTAGAGAAGACTACTGGTTGACATGGTTGTGGTATGAACAATCAAACCATAGCATGTCTACTTGTGATGAATCTTCAAGATATTTTGCGCTTATAACAAGTTTTTTGGTGACTAGTCTTCAGAAGATTTTTCACGCTCTAGTAAGTCTGCTAGTGCTGGTGCACTGGAATCGTTAGTATGTTGATCATCAAGAAAGAGTAGGACTAGACCATGACTTTCCTAATCTAAGACCTATGTGATGTCAAACAAGTTGTCACACTAACCGGTATGCCCCCTTTTAGTCACTTGTTATGACATCTAGTAATGTGAGCTAGCAAATTAAAATGTTCAGAATATGCAAAGGAATAGGTTGATCATCGATAGGCATATTCTAACAATCTCCTTCGATTTTCTTTGAACCATTACTCAATGATATATACATAAAGAACTGAAGCATTCTATCAAGTCATAGTAATAACATACCCACAATGAATAGTCATTTTATAGTTGCCTATTGCTAAAATACAGACTCGATAAATTAAAAATACTGAAAGCAATAGAGAAACATATTTAGATAATTTATGAGATATAGATGTTCTTTGAGCAAGATCTAAAATGTTTTTGATTCCTTTCTTTCATAAGAGTTTTTGTATTTGAAAAGTATATTTTGGCAAGAAGGAATAACAAATCCTTAAAGTAAAGAGTAGAGTTTAAGTATTTCATTTTAAGGATTGTTGATACCAATTTATCATTTTGAAAGCAGTCTTGGTATCATATTTTAAAGAGGTTTGAACAACTACTTTAATTTTGAGAAAATATGTATTTGAGAAGATTATTTCAAGTATGCTGTTCTATAGATGTTTTTATTGAAGATATAGGAAACACTGCTGATGAAAAAGTCAGCAAGGTTTTTTTTTATAAAAAAAGAAATCGTTCTTCAATAAGTAAGACAGTTTTATTCATTGAAATAGATAAGAACTTTGCTGATGAGAAAATCAACAAAGTTGTTGAGTAGTAAAAGCTTGTTTCAACAAATGTGCCACAAAGGCATAAGATGTATCACTAAGATTCATCTTAAGGGGGTAAATGTTTCACCTTATTAGAGTTGTCTTCTTCGCTTTAGGTTCCAATTAGTTCTTAATAAGGATTATTTCCTAAGATATTGACTAGTTTAAATGTTTTCTTTTTCTTCCTTATATTGGTGAAAGTTTCTCTTCTTTTTAAGAGAATTCTCCTTCTAAAGTTATGCTTCTCCTTAATATGCCATTTTGAGTTGTATATGTCATTTTGAAAAAAAAAAACTCCCCTTTAATGGTTCCAAGCATCAAAAAGGTTTTCCTTCTAAGAGTTATCCTAAATGAAGAAGTTATACCAATTGTTGGAATTATACCTTTTGTTGATTTGGAGGGCATATGGATTGCAAGGAAGAAACATGGAAGGATGAAAGAAAAATTTATGATAGAATATCAGAAGGAAGAAATACATCTAGTTGGAATCTCCTGAACTCCTAGAACTAGATTCAAAATCTTTTTCAGCATTTGAAAGACTTCTGTTGCCAAATAACTCAGAAGTTATTAGCATAGCGTTTTGGATAGGTAGGCGTTCTTCATCCTAGACCGATTGTCGAATCGTCGGGAAAGAGCATATGAAGAAACTAATGATCCTTGCGTACTTTATGACGGAAGACCGAACACAATTTCCTCGCTGAACTGAATGACTGATGAGCGTGAAGATTACTTCAGACCAGTTCAGGTCTAAAGATTCAAGAACCGCAATGCTGAGGTTATGAAGTCTTCTGGTGAAGATTCTTGACCTATGTCTATAGAACAGAAGACACTGGTTCAGAATTTCACTGACGCAGTACAAATCAAAAGGGTATACGTCGATGTGCATTGTACTATTATCATCGGCAGCGTTGACTCCAGTTCTTCGAAGCCATGACCCGTTGACGATAGCATCATCAATAGCGAAGGGGCCATTTAGGGGTAGTTGGAACACCCGTGAAAGACTTCTTACATCAAGCATATCATATGTGCCTCTGATACGGTCAAAGAGTGTTGAGTGCGAAAACGCAACACGGGCAAGATTACCCGGTCAAACAAGTAATAAAGTGATAAAGTAGAGTGTCGATCCCATGAGGAAGCAATTTGGTTGTTTTTAATGAGTACCAAGCACGTTGCAATTTTGACTATATTTAGACGATCGATTTTGAGTGAATTAACTAATTAATTAAGCTAAAACAAGAAATTAAATAAAGCAATATTAAAATGAGGTTGACTTCAATGAGAGAGGATCTAGGGTTTCGACTTTCAATTGGCTCTTCCGTTGTGATTTAACAATGGATTGCTATTAAACTATTTTATTTTTTTGGAAGTCGGGGATTCAAAAATCATCGTTAAGGGCTTTCGCTTCGTATAACGGTGCTAATTAACGGTATAAATTCACGGGCTTTCGCTACGTATGAATTTATCCAATTAATCGCTTCCAAACATAAAACTCCAATTGACTATCTTAAAGAGGATTAATAACTTAGATTAACCCAACCCAAAAACAACTATGTTGTATTTTCCAAAATTACAAAATCATTTTCATGCATCAAGTAATTTTTAAAATCATGTATTGGGTGATCAAATCAATACAAGCATTAAGAACACAACATAATACCAAAAAAATTATTGAATAACAATTAATAGCAATACCCCAAATTTAAATCACAACATTCAAGCCAATCTATATCAAAACCCTAGGCAATTAATTTAGTTCATAATGCTAAGGAAATAAATCAAATCTTCAATCAAAAGTATTATCATTAAATAAAAATATAAATTAAAGTGTACAATACTTTACAATGAAGGAGATGATTAAAGTGCCTTGGCTTCCTTGGCTCGAACAATAATGGAGGAACAATGGAGAGAAGAAAAATGGAATGGAAATGATGGCTCCTTCTTCTTGTTCTGCTTCCAGTTCCTTCCTTTATTTTTTTCGTTCCAACCTTTTTTTTTTTTTTTTTGAGAAACAGGGACGGTACCCTGCTAGATTTTATTTATAGAGAAGAAAGATACAAACTTGAGGGTAGAGCCGTCAAAATGGGTCGGGACCCGTTGGGTCAACCCAAACCGTTGCTTAAAATAGTGGGTTGGGTTGGGAAATTAACAACCCATAAAAATATGGGTCATATGGGTTGGACCCGTATGGGTCAAAGTGGGCCAACTCCTTTCTAGTATGCTTTCATAAATAGTCTTCATGTAATATTTCGTTTTAATATATAACAAATCTAAGGTTTATTAAATTATTATGTAGCCCTTGATATATGGCCATCCTACATGAAGTCATGTCTTAACATCCAAGATTTTTTTAGTCATGTAAGAGGAATGCCCATAAAATATTTGGCAAAAGTCTGAAATGAAGATTCAATTGTTTTAGTTTGTTTATTTTATGTTAGCCGACAACAGTTGAGTTGGTTACTTGATTTTGAGTGGTTGTATAGTATATGGAAGTGGAAAAACAATGGAAAATTGAAAATAAAAGAAGTAGTCTTTAGGTTAAAAAAAATTGGTGGGTTGACCCATCTGACCCACAACCCATGTTGGGTTGGTGTTTTATTGACTCATCTAGATGGGTCGAAATATGGTGGGTTTTCTTGACCCGTGGGTTGACCCAACCCACCAACCCGTTTTGACAGCTCTACTTGAGGGGGACAACCAGCCTGGCCCTTATAATGGGAGGACAAAGGAGCCTAACCTCGAAAAAGGAAATACAAACAATGCAAAAAAGAAAGAACAAAGCCGAAAAAAGAAAACTAAGAAACCCGAACATAAGGAATACCAGCTTTGTCGAGAGCAATGAGACCTTTAACTTTGGTAGGGAGGGAGATAAAGGAATCAAAAAACAACATCACGACCCTCATCAATGCCAAAATTAGCCAGAGCATCCGCTACAGAATTTGCCTCTCTAAAAACATGATGAAACAAGATATCTAACTCCCTTTGGAGAAGAGAGATAGACCGAATCAAGTAGGAGCATCGCCAAGGGGGACGCACAGAACCCTGAATGCAATCAATTAAACCTTTAGAGTCAACTTCCACAATAGCCCGCCCCAAACCTCTCAACTGCAACTCTCGAAGACCATTTAAAAGAGCCCAACATTCCGATTGAAAACTGGAAGAGTGGCCATAAGAAGCTGAAAAAGCCCAGATCATATCACCTATGCTATTACGCAAAATGCCGCCACCTGAACCCAACCCCGGGTTGCCCCGACAAGCCCCATCTGTGTTTAGTTTATAGGTTCCATAATCTGGTTTGGACCAGCAAATTAACCGAACAGTCTTGGATGAAATAATACCCATACGGGAGGAGTAAAAGTGATCCCAATTATCAAGAGGGAGAGGAGATAGACCTGCTCCTTTGAGAATAGAAATAATTAGCATCTTGATACTGTCAATAATAACCCAGCCGGGCTTAAGAGAGCTTTCATGCAGGGCATAGTTTCTGTACTTCCAAAGCTCCCATAAGATAATAGAAGAGTGATAACATGCAAGGATGAATTGTCTTTTGAAAACCACCAGGCAAAACAACCTTGATTCAAAGAGTTAAAATGCTGGGAGATGCCTGCTAGCTTATTAAAATAAAGCCAAACATATCGGGCAATGGGGTTGTCCAAGAAAACATGGTTATAGGATTCTATATTCCCCGAATCACAACAGGAGCATCGAGAAGCCAGATGAATACCTTTTTCCATAATACTTTCATCGAGGGGAAGTCTACGGAGCCAGAGACACCATATGAAAATACTTATATGCCTCGGAAGATACTTGGACCAGATGAATTTGGTAGAAGGCAAAACTGGCCATTTTTTACGTGTTTGCTGCCAAGCAGAAGCAAGAGTGAAATTTCCTTTAGAGTTAAGACTCCAACAGGAATAATCGGGGTGATCAGAAAGAGAGATGCCATGCTTAGTAATGGAATCGGAAGCTGTATGTCCCAGTTCTAAACGGGCCGCGTCTAAAATCTGGAATGGCGTGGAGAACAATTCTTTCACCAAGGAAAACTGACTGGAAGATGGTTGCATAAGATTAGAATCCAGAAGCCAATTGTCATGCCACACCGAACAATCTCCTTTTCCTATGACCCATTTGATAAACTGTTCAGAAACAGCTCGAATGGAACATAGCCACTTCCATGTAGGGGAACCCGAAGAAGAACAGAAAGCTGGATGAGAAGAAGGAAAATATTTTTGCTTCATAAACTTACTCCAAAGACTATTAGAAGTGCGAAGTCTCCACTAGAGCTGAATTGAGAAGGCTTGGAGAACATCAGATAAAGCCCTTATGCCTAGTCCACCCTCATCCGTAGGCCTGCAACATTTATCCCAGGAAATCCAGTGGGTTTTAAGTTTGCCGTCAATCGACCCCCAGAAGAAATTAGCAAATATCCTATTTAAATGCTTGATAACAGAAACAGGAGGATTCAGAACAGCAATCTGATGCATAACAATAGATTGGAGAACAGAGTTGATCAGAGTAACTTTGCCCGCTTGGTTAAGAAAAGTGCCCATCCAGGAATTAATTTTAGTTTGGATCTTGCCAATAAGGGGGTCAAACAGATTTTTAGTTTTTCTGCCTTCAAAGAGGGGACAACCCAGATAAGTAATAGGAAGAGCATGATTATTGAACCCCACGTGCCTGCGAATAGAAGCAATCCTGCTGGCAGAAATATTTTTGGAAACCATGAATCCACTCTTGCTTGTGTTGATCAGTTGACCCGAATTTTCCTCATAGAGATCAAGGAATTTACGGTGCTGCTTAAGAGAATGTCTGTTACCGTTACAAAAAATAACAATATCGTCTGCAAACGCCAAATGAGAGACGATGGGGCAACCACTAGAAGAGGAGAAAGCATAGTAAGGGTGATCTTGCTGAAGCTTATTAAGACCGCGACTTAGAACCTCAGCAGCAATAATGAAGAGACTAGGAGAAAGCGGATCCCCTTGACGAAGGCCCCGAGAAGATGGGAAAAAACCAACAGAGGAGCCATTAATTAGAACAGAAAACCAATTGTTGGATATAATCCGCCAAATCATGTCAATAAAGACTTCACCAAAGCCAAATTTCCTGATCACATCAATCAAGAAAACCCAAGATACCCTATCAAAAGCTTTAGCCATGTCTAGTTTGAGAATCACATTGGTACCATTGACCTTCTTCTTCAGATGGTGAATCATTTCATGCGCCAGTAATAAATTATCTTGGATGAGGCGCCCTTTAGTGAAAGCACTCTGGGTATCAGATATAATAAGCGGCAATATGTGGGCAAGTCGAACCGATAAAATCTTCGAAATGATTTTATTACAAAAATTACAAAGACTCATCGGCCGGAGATCTTTAAAGGATTCAATGTGAGCAGATTTAGGAATCGTAATTAAAAGAGTGTTAGTCCAAGATTTCGGCATATCAAATCCCGCAAAGAACTCAGAGATAGCTAGAAAAAGATCACCAGAGATAATATCCCAACAAGCAGTATATAATTTACCCGAAAAACCGTCAGGCCCCGCTGCACTGTCCCCCGAAAGAGAAAAAACAATTTCTTTAATTTCAGCCATAGAAGGAGGGGCAGAAAGTAAGCTGTTATGATCTGGGCTCAGCAAGGAAGGAATCACATTAATGATCTCATTAGTGACCCGAGGAGAGGCAGAAAGTTGATCTCTATAAAAAGCAACAACAACATCTTTGATGGCATCTTCAGATGAAAGATTATTACCCTGCATATCCTTGATTTGATGAATGAAAAGCTTACTACGAGCTTGCTTAACTGAGGAATGAAAGAGGCTAGTATTACCGTCCCCATCCTTAAGCCAACGAAGGTGAGATTTTTGTTTCCAATAGTCCTCTTCAATCTTAATTGTCTGTTTTAATTTAGCCCGTGCCAAGTGAAGATCCTCACGGTTAGAAGCACTGTTATGCTCTGCAAAGAGGATTTCCTTCGCTAAAACATCATCCTCTGCATTTTTAACGGCTTGAAAAATGTTCCCAAAAACTGCTTTATTCCACTCCTTCAAGGCCATTCTGACAGCACGAAGTTTATTAGAAAACTGAACCATGGGTCGACCCTTAA
Organism: Codonopsis lanceolata; assembly: GCA_013146195.2. NCBI lineage: Eukaryota > Viridiplantae > Streptophyta > Magnoliopsida > Asterales > Campanulaceae > Codonopsis > Codonopsis lanceolata. Next base: position 132,155,902 of record CM028378.1, read on the forward strand.
CCTGACCAGCCCAAGCGTGTTCAATAGTAGCAAGAAAAGTGGGATGAGTTGGCCAAACATTTAGAAATCTAAAATGGTAAGGCCTGGTACCCGAAGTCAAATTAATGGAGATAACATGGGGCGAATGGTCCGAGCAAGTTCGGTTGAGATGATCCACCGAAGTAGAGTTGTAAACAACCCTATCAAGACGTTGATAAATAGTTGCTTGACCTTCACGGTTGTTACTCCACGTGAATCTGCTACCAAAAAACCAATATCCATAAGACCTGCAGCGTTAAGGCACGCTTGGAATTCATGGGCACCCTCTCTATCCCAACCATTGCCACCGATTTTTTCATGGGATTCCAGGATAATATTAAAGTCCCCAAGAACCAGCCAAGAAGTGTTGCTGAAATCATGCCCCATATCAATAATATCATTCCACAAAGCTTGCCTTTCCATGGAAGAACATTTAGCATAAACGGTTGTGATATAAACCGAATGAGCCCACGTATAGTGCCGAATATTCAGAGTAAGATGCTGCATCATTAGTCTCCAAACAAGTAAAGGAAGATTTAGCTAAAATCCAGATATTATTAGCAGAGTTGCAAAAATAGTAATGGAACTTAAGTTTACGGGCAAGAATAGGAAGTTTAGACGTATCTTGCATGGGCTCACAAACCGAAAGAAAAGAAATTTTGTGAAGAGAGATTATCTTTTTAAGACGAGCGATAGTGGAGTCGTTCTCCCTGTTGTTCTCAGAAAAATGCTCCCCCAAATTCATTCAAAGTTTGCTAGGGCATTAATGGGGCAATTTTGGAAGAACAATTAAGTTCTAGGGGCTGAATTGGAAGAGAAAGGGGAGCTGGGTCGCGGTTGGAGCAGGGGCAGCCCAGGCAACGGGACCGTGGGTCAGACCAGGGGTATATGGGCAAGGCTGAGAGAGGAAGGTGGGCCGGATAGTGGGTTGGTAGATCAGGTGGGCGCGGGTCAGCTTGGGTCCGGAAGAGAAGGACGCGAGTCAGGCCACTAAGGAGCGGGTGACGTGGCGCTTCCTGGATGCGACAACGCATTAATGAAAGGAACTTTCAGGGAATTGCACCGGTGCCCCTAGACTTCTAATCTGATCGCCGGTTCCTCTAAAGTTTCTGAAAAAGGCTGCCAAAGACCCTCTGCTCCCAGGCTTCGCGATTAAGTCCACCGTTAACTCTATTAGCATGCTGTACTTTGAAATACTTGACGTAACTTAACGGCAAACATCAAAACTCAACATTGAAGCCCGAAATTGTCTCGATTTGCACATATTGAGCCATAAAACCTCGAATATCTTTGAGATACCTACATGAAACACAAAATACATAAAAATAGTATCTCAAATGCAATTAATCATCAACCAAAGCTTAAAATCATCAATAAAATTCCGAAAAAATATTGAAAATAATAGAAAATTATAAGCTTATCAACACCCACAAACTTAAGCTTTGATCGTCCCGAGCAAAGAGAAATATGGATTATGGAGAAGCTCGAGAACAAGATGGAATGAAGAAGACACTCAATCAAGATCCCACATGCATTACCATCAAAGAAATCAAACTCAAGATTATAAAAATGCATAACCAAGGTATGATGTGATTTCAATGCTAGCAACTTTCCTCAAACACTCACTTAAAAACATGAAACACAAGCCCATGACTAAATAACATTTCTCTAACTAGGATTGAACGTTCAATGAAATACCAAACATAGGCCATGAAACCGAAAGAGATCTGCTTCACAAGGTAATGACTCAAGGCATGACAATATCAATAGGACTTTGCAAGGCTTGTAACTTTAGGCCAAGGTTGAGCTACAAATGAAGGGAAGGATAACAAGACAAGAGAGCACAAGTGAAGCCTTCAAAATCACACTCAAGTCTAGCTTCATGAAACAACATACTCCATCATAACTCACCATTTTTCTCAACAACCCCCAAACTTAGCTTCTTCTTTTTCCTTTTTTTTAATACATATCAAGAACTTGGGGTTGAGAGTACATCAAACTACCACAGATGATTTTTCATCCCACAATTTCCCTTTTTGAATGACTTTAAAGCACAAATGGTTCACAATTTTGGGTTGCCCTTCATTTTTGATTTTTTTTTTACACAAGGGCCCCTTTTTACAAGATAAATAACCCCCAACTCATCAACCAAGATTAAAACCACACTACATCAATACATGAAGAACAACACTTCCATGAAGCTCACATTCCCTCAAAGACATAAATTTAGAAATTCATTTCACCAAGTGCTCTCTCAAAGGGTTGGATAAAATGTATATGCTCATGGGATAAGTCAATGTGGGTGATCAAAATGAAGGCGAATGGGGGTCATTGTGTGCTTTTGCACACACCATTCTTTCAATAAGGCTCAAATGGGACACTAAGGATTAAATGTGAACAAGGGTAGGTAGATATGGCACAAACGAGTCAAACATGGCCTATATCATGCTATTGTCACACTCACAAGCCAAGCTATACATCAATCTCAAGATCATCTAACAGTATCAAAACTCACAACAAGATACTCATAACACATGCACAACCAAAGCTAGAGCTTAGCTTAAAAATTTATCAAGAGATCCACACATGGGCACTATTTAACATGAATGAGGGAAAGCTAGCACAAAAATCACAAAATATCCTCAACTATGCATGTAATGATCTCAAGACCGAATCCAAGAAAATAATGCACATATAACTCAATGAGCGCCAAAGTGATGAGATGAATGATCAAAGCATAATTAATGGGGTCCAAACTAGCTTGAAATTTTCTAAAGATTTTCAAAATTTTCCCAAAAATCGAGGGCAAAAATAAGACTAACCCCACCCCCAAACTTAGAACCGAACATTGCCCTTAATGTTCATGAACATATCAAGGTAGGGTATCAATCACAACTCCCCATGAAAAACAAATAAAAAGAAAAATATTTTTTGTGAGGGGACACTATATACACCTCCCTATAAACCCACAGACTCGGGAGGGCTTCGAAAAGTGACACATGCATATAAATACAAAAGCCATAAAAACAAATAATTAAAAAGAGAGGGAAGAGAAAACTGATATGAGTAGTTCTAATTTAAAGTCTTTAGTTTGACTTCTTCTCCCACATCGGCCTATGGAGGATCATGGAGAAGCACTCGAACCTTCACTTGAGCGCTACCATTTGGAGAAGCTTTCTTTGCACAATTTTTAAGCCTTGCTTCCATCATTGGTGCCTCCACTTTGATTTTTTTCCACTTAACCACATTGGATGGTAGTTGTGCCACATCCAATGACGACTTTTTTGCTTTCTTTCTTCGTGAAGGAATCACATACTTCCCCTTCTCATCATCACATTTTTTCATTTGTTTCGGCTCAATCACCACCTTCTCACAAGTTTGCTCAACCCGACTCTTAGGAATATTATCATGAGATCTTTCTCCTTTCAATTTTTGAACCACCTCCACTTTTGCACAATCTTCCAATTTCTCCGAGTACTTGATGGGCTTGAAGAAATTAAATGTGACTTGTTAATCATGTACTCTCATTGTAAGCTCTCCCTTCGCCACATCAATTAAAGCTCTACCGGTAGCCAAGAAGGGTCTTCCAAGAATGATTGGAATCTCACTATCCTCTTCCATGTTAAGCACCAAGAAATCCGCCGGAAGAATTAGTTTGTCAACCTTCACAAGAACGTTCTCAACCACTCCCTTAGGGTATGCTAGCGACCTATCCGCCAATTGTAGAGTGACGGAAGTAGGTGTAGCTTCACCCAAACCAAGTTTCCGGAAAACCGACAAGGGCATGAGATTAATGCTAGCCCCCAAATCACATAATGCTTTGCCCGAAAAATTTTCTCCAATAGTGCAAGGAATCACAAAGCTACTCGGATCCTTTAGTTTTGGAGGGGGCTTTTGTTGCAACACGGCACTACATTCTTCCGTCAAAGGTATAGTCTCATAATCCTCAAGTCTTCTTTTCTTGGAAATGATATCTTTCACAAATCGAGCATAAGAAGGCATTTTCTCCAAAGCATCGGCAAAAGGAATGTTGATGTGAAGCTTTTTGAAAATTTCAAGGAACTTGAGAAATTGATTGTCATCCTTTGCCTTTTGGAGCCTTTGCAGAAATGGAGGTGGAGGATACACTCTTTCTTTGACCAGAGGAGGGGGAATTGGCTCAATCTTCTCTTTAAATTTCTCTTGCACTTGCTCACTATTTTGCTCACCCACCTTCTTTTCTTATTTTTCACCTTGTAGCTCCTTCCCACTTCTAAGAGTAATAGACATGCATTGTTCTTTCCCTTTGGGATTTGGCTCGGTGGTGCTTGGAAGATTTCCTTGGGGTCTAGAATTGATGGAAGATGCAAGTTGACCCATTTGAATTTCAAGGTTTCTCACGGAAGATTAGGTGCTAAGGATTATGGCTTGTTGGTCATGGATGATTTTTAGGAGGTCTTCCACGGGTATCTCTTTCTTGGGTGGTGGTTGGGTTGGTTGGGGTTGACTTTGAAAAGGTGGTTGGTGTTGGTGAGGTTGGTTAGAGAATCTGGGAAGAGTATTAGAAGCTTGATTTTGAGTGGAGGAAGAAGGTTGGCTTTGGTTGTTACTCCAAGAAAAGTTAGGGTGATTTTGCCAACCCGGATTGTATGTGTTTGAATATGGGTTATTTTGGGTTTGGTTGAAGTTGGACACAAATTGGATTGATTCCATTTTCAAATGGCAAACATCCGATATGTGAGGGCCTCCACAAAGATCACATACCACTTTTTGTGGAAGAAGAGTAGCTTGTAAAACCTTGGTAAGCTCCGCTACTTGAGCGGTCAAGCTAGCAACTTCGGTTGAGGATTCACGAACCATGGCAACACTCCTTTGAGCTCCTCTTTCATTCCCCCAAAAATGATTGTTTGAAGCCATTTTCTCCAACAAAGCATACCCATCATCCACATTCTTAGTCATAAATGCTCCACCCGCGACCGCATCAATAGATGTTCTTGTTGATGGAAGCAAACCATTATAGAATGTTTCTACTATCAACCATCGAGGCAATCCATGATATGAGCACTTCCTCAACATATCTTTGTATCTCTCCCAAGCTTCATACAAGGTCTCACCATCAAGTTGAAGAAAAGAAGTGATGACATTCCTTAATTGGACCGTCTTTGCCGGAGGATAGTATTTCTCCAAGTAAGCTTGCCTAAGCTCACCCCAATTTGTGATAGATCCTGGAGTCACCAAGTTCAACCATACTTTCGCTTTATCCCTAAGAGAGAAAGGAAACAAGCGAAGGCGTATGGCTTCACTCGACACTCCATTCATCTTAAAAGTGTCACAAATCTCCATGAAGTTCATGATATGATCATGAGCATCCTCGGTCACCAATCCCCTAAATTGAACGTTCCCTTGGATTAGAGAGATGAGAGATGGTTTGATTTCAAAGTTGTTGGCGGCCACGGGAGGTCTCACAATTCCCGATAAATAATCATTCATGAAAGGAATAGTGAAGTCATGGAGTGGCCTCTCTTGCTCAATAGGATTCTCTCTATTCCTCCTTTCATTAGCCCCTTGGGCTTCTTCTCTATTCAGTCTTTCATTAGCCTCTTGGACTTTTTCTCGGGGAATATATTCGGCACCCGCTTCCGCCATAGTTCTTTGCACTCTACGGCGAAGTCGGATAGTTCTTTCAATTTCCGGATCAATCGGCAACAATGAAACTTTTGCCGATCGGGTGTGTTGCATACACCTACACACAAGCTCAAAGAACTACACCAAAAGATCAAGTGCAATAGCTCAAGCAACAATAATAATTAAAAACAATAAAATAAAAGTGTCTAAATTACAATCTCAAATGCAACTATTATGATATCTTAAAACAACACCGTGCTTCCCCGGCAACGGCGCCAAAAACTTGTTGAGTGCGAAAACGCAACACGGGCAAGATTACCAGGTCAAACAAGTAATAAAGTGATAAAGTAGAGTGTCGATCCCACGAGGAAGCAATTTGGTTGTTTTTAATGAGTACCAAGCACGTTGCAATTTTGACTATATTTAGACGATCGATTTTGAGTGAATTAACTATTTAATTAAGCTAAAACAAGAAATTAAATAAAGCAATATTAAAATGAGGTTGACTTCAATGAGAGAGGATCTAGGGTTTTGACTTTCAATTGGCTCTTCCGTTGTGATTTAACAAGGGATTGCTATTAAACTATTCTATTTTTTTGGAAGTCGGGGATTCAAAAATCACCGTTAAGGGCTTTCGCTTCGTATAACGATGCTAATTAACGGTATAAATTCACGGGCTTTCGCTATGTATGAATTTATCCAATTAATCGCTTCCAAACACAAAACTCCAATTGACTATCTTAAAGAGGATTAATAACTTAGACTAACCCAACCCAAAAACAACTATGTTGTATTTTCCAAAATTACAAAATCATTTTCATGCATCAAGTAATTTTTAAAATCATGTATTGGGTGATCAAATCAATACAAGCATTAAGAACACAACATAATACCCAAAAAATTAGTGAATAACAATTAATAGCAATACCCCAAATTTAAATCACAACATCCAAGCCAATCTATATCAAAACCCTAGGCAATTAATTTAGTTCATAATGCTAAGGAAATAAATCAAATCTTCAATCAAAAGTATTATCATTAAATAAAAATATAAATTAAAGTGTACAATACTTTACAATGAAGGAGATGATTGAAGTTCCTTGGCTTCCTTGGCTTGAACAATAATGTAGGAACAATGGAGAGAAGGAAAATGGAATGGAAATGACGGCTCTTTCTTCTTGTTCTGCTTCCAGTTCCTTCCTTGATTTTTTTTTGTTCCAGCCTTCTCCCTGTTGTTCTCTGAAAAATACTCCCCCAAATTCATTCAACGTTTGCTAGGGCATTAAGGGGGCAATTTTGGAAGAACAATTAAGTTCTAGGGGCTGAATTGGAAGAGAAAAGGGAGCTGGGTCGCGGTTGGAGCAGGGGCAGCCCAGGCAACGGGACCGCTGGTCAGACCAGGGGTACATGGGCAAGGCTGAGAGAGGAAGGTGGGCCGGACAGTGGGTTGGTGGATAAGGTGGGCGTGGGTCAGCTTGGGTCCGGAAGAGAAGGACGCGGGTTAGGCCACTAAGGAGCGGGTGACGTGGCGCTTCCTAGATGCGACAACACATTAATGAAAGGAACTTTCAGGGAATTGCACCGGTGCCCCTGGACTTCTAATCTGAGCGCCGGTTCCTCTAAAGTTTCTGAAAAAGGCTACCAAAGACCTTCTGCTCCCAAGCTTCGCGATTAAGTCCACTGTTAACTCTGTTAGCCTCCGTTAGCCTGCTGTGCTATGAAATACTTGACGGAACTTAACGGCAAGCATCAAAACTCAACATTGAAGCCCGAAATTGTCTCGATTTGCACATATTGAGCCATAAAACCTCGAATATCTTTGAGATACCTACATGAAACACAAAATACATAAAAATAGTATCTCAAATGCAATTAATCATCAACCAAAGCTCAAAATCATCAATAAAATTCCGAAAAAGTAATGAAAATAATAGAAAATTATAAGCTTATCCAAAAGACTGTTGCCATTGCGAGCCACTGTAATCCTACAATAAAATTCATCGACCAACCGAAGGCTGTAGATTTCGTCTAGAAAGAAGAGGATGGAGAGAAGTCCAGATCAGTGAAAGAGATCCACTAAGGTTCTTCCTATAGAGTCCAACCTGAATAGTTCGACCTAGAATGTAGGTATGATCTTCCACTTTGAGTGAAAAACTATCAGAATGTCGAGAGACAGGTCTGGGAATACCAGAATTACTTCCGATAGAAGAAGCCATGAAAGAGCTTAAAGATCGAAGAGAGATTCGAGAAAGAATTCTAGATAGGAGTGAGAGAAAGGATGTGTTGAATGAAGAATCCGTTCAAGTAGATTTAGGAAGATTTTATAGAGCAAAGTATTTTAATTAATCGTTTATGAAGATGTCAGTTCTGAGAAAGACATAAAATTTATGATGAGTGGTTGGAGTGACAATTTTTTAATGAAACTGTCACGCTACTCTTTCGAAAAGACACTTTTTCAATAAAAAGTATCGATTCATGTAGCTTTATTAAGTCTTCATTGAATATTCCTGTTTGAAAAGATTTTTGAAGATGTTGTTTGTTGGGAATATAATTAATGAGTTTTAGACTTGATTAATTTTGAACATCAATAGAGTTTAATTAATCGAAAGGAGTGTGTTGATGTCAAAAAGAATTTTGCTAACCTTTTTGAACTGAAGTATTTATAAGGAATTTGCATAGAAGGTAGGTAACAGGGTAGAGATCATTGTCCAAAAGATATTTTACGAGGCTTTCTAAATCATCTATACAATCCTCAGCAATCTCCCAAATATTTAGGATTGAGAAAATGAATCTTAGCACTATCAACTAACCTAAGGTTGAAGATGAAGTTTATGTGCTAGAGTTCCTTATAATTCAATTATCCTTAAGGATAAGGTAAGAATAAAAGTATGTCATCAAAGATGGAAGATTGATCAGCAATGATGAAGGTCTATTGATGCTAATTTGAAATGAAGTGGAGGTGAATACGTTCAGCAGAGGTGAAAGTCTGCTGATACCAATTGATATATGTAGCAATGAAGGTATGCTTATATCAATTATAGACCTGGGCGAAAAGTTATCTGCTAAGGATAACAAAGATTATGGAAATGGAATGAATGAGCTTAGCAGATGTGAAGGTTTGCTGAAGAGCTAGTGGAACAACATATATGAGAGTTTGCTTATACCAATTGATATGAAGAAAATTTTAGCAGGTTATCCTTTTCGTACCTTGGCTCCTAGAAGGAAGAACCAGAAGTTTCATCGGCAGGATTAATCGATGGCTATGCTCCTCCTCAAAAGAATATCGATTAACTGAGGAAAGCATTAGAGGCAAAATGATAGATAAAAGCCATCTTAGTCAGAGCACTTGTATCACAAAGACACGAGTTGCTCATTCTTAATTTGGCAATTGAAAGAGCTGAAAACACAGATTTCGCTTCTTAATCAACAATTAAGATAATGACTACTCGTCAGATAAGACAGTCATCAAATCAAGACAAGAGAAGGAGTGAGAGGCTTAACAACAAAATTTTCTTGATTGGTGGGAATAGCAGACAAGAAGTACTAACCTGGAGTTGAAGTGCAGACGTTGCTTGTTCCTCAGAAGGTCATTGGGTCAGCAGCAGATACGAAGTCTACTGATGTATAACATTTTGCATCAAGACCTGATTCTTGGAGAGAATGAAGATTCACCAAAACATCATGGGCTAAGGTTAAATCTTACATTCCCGAGAAGGGAGTTGCGTTGAGAGCATCAACCTTTCTAATGAAATCCAAAGTCATAGCTATTCTTATTCTCAAAAATATTTCTTCTGATGAGGTTTTGACCAGTACTCTTAAAAAATTGTGGAGAAGAATAAGGTTCTTTTTAACTGAGTTGAATTCAGTTTAAGATACCAATTGATCTAGTCATAATGATAGCAGTTGATACCAACATATATAGTTACCAGTAGTTATAGAACTGAGTCAATATCTACTGTTTTGAGTATATACTAAATATTTACATCGAGTAGATATTTGGTATAAATCAATATTATGATAAGTGTCAATTTAGTCTTTTACCACAAAGAGTCTTTGACATGAAAAGTCATTGTTTCCTATGCAATATTCACAAATGAATTTGATTTACATGAGTAGATCAGATTCATAAGACTATTATTTGAGAAGTAGATCCAGGTTTCTTCACATCAGAATTGTATTTCATCGAAGAAGGATACTAATATTTAAGGATTAGTTTGCTGTTGGGTTAATAGCAGAGTTATGTTTGCTGTTATGGATTTGAAGGAAAACGTTAGTTAAGCACATATGTCAAATCCATAAACGAAACATAAGAGTTCATGCTATCAAGGAAAAAACAATCAAAGGTTGATAGACGTGAAGTAAAGCTGTTTTGGACAAGCTCACATATAGATCAAGATAAAATACAAAGAGTTACAACAAAGATCAAATGATTACAAGAAGCAAAACAACTTCCAATGACTTAACTACTTCAAGGAAACAACTATTCTAAACACTGATACATTTCGAATGAAAATTGTTACAAGGAGCTGTCTATGAAGAACATGGACCTAAACTGCTTAGCCTATTGGCAAAGTAGAATAGTGGTCCTGATCAAGTGGCTGAGTCAAAGAAGAGAACGGGGCTCCTCTTTTTCTCCTCATTAGCTAGTTCTCTACTGACGGTGCGCTGCACAAACACGTTCATCATTTTCTAGATATTGGTTCTGTGCAGACACTCATCCAAGGAAGTTGGAAGGAAAAAATCTGAGTAAAATCACGTTTGGCTCAAGGAAGATGGAAAGTCTCCACTTTTGAAAAAGAGCATTCAAACGTGATCGTGGTCATAGAGAAATGGAAGAGGTGTGCTAAAAGGTTGTTGAGGTAAATCTTCATACAAGATGATTTCTCAAAGCTAACCAAACAACTTTCGAATGGTAGAAAGAATAATACCAAGTTGTTGAGAGAGAGGCTTGATCGAAAACTAAGAATACTCCTAAGTAAGATTTTGAAAATGAGAGGTCTCATATTAGTGTCTGTCATAGTGTTTAGAAGTAGTTTGCGAGTGATAGAGATGATGAAGGAAGGTCTCTATAAATACTTGCCGAGGCAAGACAAAATGACTAATTAATTAGAGAGATTCATTAAGATCGAGGTGTCCTTTCAACCACTCTCAATAAATTTATGTGAGATAATCGTGAGAGATGGTTTGAATACCATCGTTGTAGTGGTCACCCCACCGAGAGGTGCTATTCCCTCAAGAACACTATCCAAGACCTTATTGATGACAATATCATCACGGTGGCAGACACAAGGGAACAAAACTTGATACTTGATCAAGTGAAAAAAGTGTGATAAATGTCAAGGATATGTATTTCAGCTAGAATAAAAAATGTTGTACTATACTCCTGTTTGAAATAAAGACCTTAGCTGCAACATGCTTTCTTGGGACACTATCCTAGGTAGCCAAAATACTTTTAGCACTGAAAAAGCCACTTGGGTCGGTAGGGATGTCAGTCACCTTACCAGATCTGGTCGGGCCTACCAACCAAACCAAGAAAAAGGTGACCACTCTGGCAAAGATCAAGAAACAGATACTGGGGCTAAGAATATGGAAGATACTCTGCTAGCTCAGATGAAGAAAACCCAAGCCAACATATCTATCTGGGGCTTGCTATGTGCTTCCAAAACCCATCGAGATACGTTGGCTAAATCCCTTAGTCAGGCAGTCATCCCCATTGAAACCTTTCCAAACGAGCTCACCCAAATGATCGGAAACATACATTTTGGAAATGTGATAATGTTTACTGATCTAGATCTACCGAGGGAAGGAACCAATCACATCGATGCTCTCCACATCACGCTTTGAAATGTGATAGTGCTCATCTTTGAATATATGCCCCACAAGCACGCTAGCCAAACTGGGGATAAAAATATTTGAGCTGACTCCTTCATCACAGACAATAAGGGCGTATGACAACACTAGTCGATGTGTCCTAGGGGTAGTAACTTTGATAATGACTATTGGGCCGCTCACCATGCTAGTCGAGTTCCAAGTCCTAGACATACCAACTACTTTTAGTCTATTGCTGGGACTCTCTTGGATTCATGGGGTAAGAGGGGTAGCCTCCTCGCTGCATCAGCGTGTCAAGTTTATCCACGATGACCATATAATAATCATTCTTGTTGATAAGATCGTGGAAAACAAAGAAAGCAGGGACATTTCAATCCTCGAAATAAAGCAAGATGACACGGGTATCTTCCTCAGTGGTTTCAAGGCTATCCCCCAAGCCAGAATCAACGCCATTGGATATGGGCAAGAAACTGACATCACCGGAAAGAAAACCACATCTTTAGGAAACATGATCCCGTTAAACATGTTTCGAAAAATGAATTATATGCCTGGTTTGGGTCTCGGTAGAAATCAGCAGGGGCTTATTAACCTTGTCCAAGACGAACTTAAGGAATGTATCCCTCCATTTGGTCTAGGATACAAACCCACGCCAGCTGAGTTAGCCACAGTTATGAGACAGAAGCATGAGAAAAGTAAGGCAGATCGTGAAAAACGTCTTTACATAGATCCCCCTCTCCAACCATATAGAAAAACATTAAATGATTACTTTGTAAGGAAAGGAGAAACATATGCCTATCTCATGTTTCCCGAGCCCTGGTTAGACCAGAATGGAAAGAGACGTCCTGGTTGGGAAATCTTCAAAGATATCAGTCTCACCACCAGTGAAATGAAACATGTTACCCTGGAGCCTCGTAACTCTGCATATAAAACTATCACAGTTGAATACACTTGGACTATAGACCAAGATGACTATGCCCTGGTCCTGTTAGACAATGACTGTCTAGGAGACAGTTTCCTGGGAATGATAGATGGTGGGGCTAGCTATGAAAACCTCCCTGCTGAGTTCGAATCTATTGCTGGTAACCCCTACAGAACTAGTATACTACGACCAGTCCGCTCCTAACAACCGCAGATCTGGTGGACCGTTTCGGATATACTATTCCCCCTCCTTCCTTTAGCCTTACGGATTTGTCATCTACCGATCCGCTCCCCAAAATTGAGGACCTCAAACCCCAGGGCCTCAATAATGTAACCAACCCTGTACAATTTGCTCTTAATAATGATAATCTAGATGTCTTCGCGTATTCCTTAGTTGCACCTTTATTAAAAGATGAATTAGTTAATATTAATAATGAGTCGTTTAACGAAATGGATCAAAAAGATAAAAGTTACCTGCTTGAGCTTGCCAAGTCAGTCAAGCATCAAGAAAAGCATCAATCAGCAGCATCAGATGAAGACTTGTCCATTATCAATCTGGGGCTGAACAATGAAATCAGAGAAGTCAAAATCGGCAGCTACCTGTAAGGTTCAGAAAGGGCAGCACTGATCGACCTTCTCAAAGAATTCATGGACATCTTCGCATGGTTATACGAAGACATGCCCGGGTTAGATCCAGCCATTGTCGAGCATCGAATTCCCACATATCCTGATGCATGACCAATCAAGCAAAAATTCCGCAGAATCAAACTGGAATGGTCACTGCAAGTGAAAGAAGAAATCATAAAGTAGCTGCGCGTCAAATTTATCCGGGTAGTTGAATACCCGATCTGGCTGTCGAACGTAGTTACTACTAGAAACCAGCCAATTATCGACGGACTTTTCCATTAGTAAATACCGACGAAATATAAACTATCACGGATGGACTTCCGTCAGCAAATAGGCGCCATATTTACTGACGGATATTCCGTTGATAATCCAAAAAGTTCCGTCAGAAAAATAAAAAATTCATCAATAAATTAAATGGAAAATTGCGTTATATTTACCAACGTTAATTCCGTAAGTAATTTCCACTTTCCATCTGGAATTACGGACAGATAATTTCTGTCGGTAATTTCCGTTGGAAGTTTCCGTCAGCAATTACAAAATAAAGATTACCCCTTCCAGACTTCTCTCTTCGCAAATGAGATAGATATCAGTGCTCACAATCTCTCTTCGCAAACCTCAGCCCGCCATCGACGCCCTCACCGCAGCCACTGCAGCCACCGCGCACACTCCTTCCGTTCACATTCCCTCTAGCTCTAACACTCCCTAAAAGGGCTCAGGTACGTCTCTCTCAAACCCTAGATTTCCCCTTTTCCATTTTCACGATCTCTCTCAAATCCTTTTCTCAAACTCTCTATTCTCTCTTCGTCAGCCAGTGCCAGTCCCTCTACTTCAACGCCCTCTTTTCCTGGTTCGATTTTACTTGTCGATTTTACTTGTCAAGATCGGCCCAAAGTTATCGACTTGATTACGGTGAGGTCTTCCTTCAATTTGTTTGCTTTTCAAGTAAAATTAGATTAGGGTTTCTGTTTCTGTTCCTAATAATAAAGAAATTTTCCTTTTTATTAGGGGCTTGGTTAATTATCGGATTGTTTATGGGTGAGTTCATATCATGACAGTTTTAGATTGATATTGATGGATGTTTCTGTGATGGTGTAAAGTGAATTTTGGTTTCAAGTTACCTTTGGGTTTTGAATTCAGCTACTAGTAATATGTGTAGTGAATTTTTTTTTTGGGGAAGTATGGATTAAAACGATGTTAAGTGTTATTTATAATTTGTGACTATTAATTTATATGACATGGTTATTGAGGTTAATACTCATGAATTTATCTAGGGAGCCCATACATGGATGAAATATATTCATGCTTGTTATGTGTCAGCTAATTTGGGTAGATTTTTACATGAACGATTTAAGATCGTATGAATCAATTTGAAGGAGAAGTTAAATTCTTTCAGAGATTAAAAATTTTAGATGGGATTTTCATTTATGGTAAAGTAGCAATAATTAGTAGATTGCTAAGAGGAAAAACCACAACTGTAAGGCTTCTTTGGAGATTGCATATCAATTTGGGTGAAAACAAATTTTCTATAACTAAATGGGCAATTTTCCTCGTTTTTGTACTTATTTCTTTGCCCAGTGCCCCTTTTGAGATTGTATTTACTTGAGCTGTATTAGGCCTTTACTCTTTGATTTAAGGATGCACTGAAGACTTATGGTTTTCCTAGTCTTATTTGTGTTGACTTGAACTCAATTCAACCTAGCGTTTGTCCTAACTACATTAGGGTCAGCTACAAGAATCCTTTTCTTCATTTTTGTTTCGGTCCAAACCCGATAAGCCTTGAATCTTGATCTGTCAAGCTGGTTGATACTGATATCACTGCACTTTATACTGATATCACTGCGCTTATTAATGGGTGGACTTAGTGGTCAAATTTATCAGGAGCAAAAAAAAAAAGGTACTCAGTGGTCAAATTTCCTTATTAACGACAAAAAATAAAAAATCGTAGTTAATTTGTAGTCCACGGTGTAGAAAGGAGAAAAAAGACTAGTAATGAATGTGATATAAAGTAATTAAGTATGTATATAACCTTGTCAATATCAAAATCTTCATCTTCAAATCTTGGTCTAGTGTTGGTCTTGTTTTGATTAAGGGTGTCCCTGTCCTTGTTCTTGGTGGGAGATCTGAAGGCTCGTTTAACGGCGGTCAACCATGAAGATGCACCTTTCTTTCCCATAGAAAGATGTAAAAAGTAGAAGTAATAGGCTGCTGCATTTATTTACATACCAGGTGAAAAAGGAAATGGAGTTAAGAGAGAGAGAGTTGGTATGAAGAAAAAGATGAATGAAAGTAGTAAGAAAGGTATGGTTGGAGACTTGGAGCAGGGTTGCACTAATTAATTTAATGAGTAAGTGCAAACAAAAGAGGCTATATTGGAGATGCACCTTTCTTTTTCTTTTCTATATCCTATTAAAAAATAATTGACTGATACACCATTTAAAAAAATATAATTAACTGTATTATACTCCCTCCATTTCGAATAAAAAGTCCACATTTGAAAATCAAACTTCTTTAAAAAAAACATTTTTAGTAATCCATTAGTAATAATATGACGTTTTTAAAAGTGAATTCTTTAAGTGAAACATTCCAAAATAAAATAGTGAACTCTTTGTCCGGAACAAAATAAGTAAATATTAGTGTAATGTGTGACTTTTCTTTAATACTCTTATACGCGTAGTTAGTGGTGAGAATTGGGTGTTATTGTGTTAATAGATAACTTTAGGTTATGTCATTATCTATTCATGATTAAAGTAAATTGAAAAAGTAAGAATAAAGTTATAAAAATTCTTTTTAAAATAAATTGAAAAAGAATAATTATTTTAAGAAGGATAAAAAATAAAATAAAAAAGTACGAAGTAGTAAGTTGTGAACTGACCACATGGTAGGCGTCACATGTTTTAGTTTTAGTTTTTTTAATATATATATCGGGGGAGGTGTAGACTGTCGACTGTAGAATGTGTACTAGTGTAGTATAGTAGGGGAGTAGGAGCGTAGGACTAGTCAAAGTGGTTTAGATTCTTTTAGGTGTAAATAGTAAACAAACAAATATAGTTGACAATCGGAAAGACCATGTGGTCGAAGAGGCATCAGAGAGAGCTAAGAAGAATAGAGTTAGTGCTTCAGGGTCGGGGGTGAAGCATACTCCAGGGTCGATTAATGTTGCTGAGCACCAGTCCCGCATGGTATGTACTCTAATATATATTGTATTCCTTGTCTTTCTTTTTAATTGTAAATAGTTGGGTAGTCATGTGGATGTTATGAAATCCATGGCTTTAATAAGCATGTAGGTTTTGTTTTTACCAGCTTGTCTGTTATTGTCTGGAATGCCTATTTGTATCACACTACATTTTTTTGGAAAATTGGTTGGACAATTGGCGTTTTAAGTTTGTTCATAGAATTAGTGTTTTGTTTACTGTATTTCATCTTGGGTTTGGGTAAGTGGCAACGTAGAGAAGTATGAGATTGTTCACAACTAATATAGCAGCATTTGACAAATATTGGCAGTCATGTATGTTAACTTCAAGTCCCTATCACAACTAATAGGTCTGAACATGCTGAAACAATAGATAAATTGACAACTAACAGGTCACAACTAATTAACTTCAAGTCCCTATCACAACTAACAGGTCTGAACATGCTGAAACAATAGATAAACCGACATTTTCTACCCTTATTTTTGGAACTTTTTACATTTAACTAACACTAAACTATATTGTTCATGTATAAGTGGTTTACGAGTGACAATAACGAGGGTGCTCATCCAGACATCTAGATGACATATTTCACATTTGTGGAGAAATGCAACAAGTATGTGGACTAGAAATTTTGTCTCTTTAGCCTCTAGATAGAATAATCCACAGCACTAACACAATGTATTTAAAGCGGTTGGCCTTCTAACCATATGAAGTTCTAATTTGCATAAATAGACATGTGTATGTGTGTCTGTGCTGTGTAGATAACATTAGGATACATATAGTACTCAAAATCGATATGGACCCAATGCACTGTGTGTCCTTTTATTGTCTAGTGCTATGTATATCCTCTTATCCTACAAAAGTATTGAATTGAAACCATCTAATAAAAAAGGTTCTGCTATGCTCTGCAGCGTAAGAATCCAAAATTAAACTGTAATTGCTATACAATTAGCAGCCAACATCCAGTCCAGATCAAACCGATGCAACCTCAATAATCTAAAAGTGAATTGCTAACAAAGCAATGGGCATGTGTAAAATATTATAATTCTCATCATGAATAACTAAAATTCAAAATGAGTAAAAATAGAAAGGATAAACTGTCAGATTTGCTAGTACACTAATGCATAATCAATAATGGATCGAAGAAAAACTATTATTACAGTCTTTACAATGGACATCAAGAACAACACTTCAGAACTTTCAAGCGTCCGTTCGTCTGGTCTACGTTGTCATCTTTCTTCTGCTCTTAAGCAGCAACTTATACAGAATCGACCCTTCCTTAATTAACTCTGCCTACTAGCAGTTTCCAGATGTAGAGACCTCTGCACTGCAAACAGGGCAGACCTGTAAACACCAAAAGTCATTCATCCAATCAGCTCTCTCTAAAATTGTGTGCGGTTCAAAAAATTTCATCGCAAGTCCTATTTGCATATTCCATGCTGAACATTAGGGTTAATTTGACTGAAAAGAAAGATCCAACTACTCCCAACAGCCCAAGAAAGGCATATATGTTGCACTAACTGGCCAATTATCGACTCTTGTAAATCCTCTAACTGCCAACCACCTTACCTGACCCAGATTTAAATAAGGCCCTCCTGGAAATCAACTTTCTCTAATGAAAAGTAGCTTTACTTGGATAGTTAATACCTCAATAAATTGAAAATGAAAGAAAAAAGCAGTTAAGGATATTACTATTAAAAATCTTAGGCCAAGAAGCCGAGGAGGATGGAATTCTAAAATCATTGACCGGCACCTTTAGGCAGAGATATCTTTTTTGCAACCATTAGAAAATACGACTTCATATTTTACTCTCTTTGTTCAAGACAGAGTTTACTGTTCTATTTTGGGATGTTTCACTTAAGGAGTCCATTTTCAAAAATTATGTTTACAATTTCCATAACATATTGATTGTGTTGTAAGCATATTGATTGTGTTGTAAGCTTACATATTTTTGTAATTATGACCAACATGACAATGATGCATTCCTTAATTTTTACTAACGTGGACTCTTTGGATGGAACGGAGGGAGTAACATTTTTTTACAATATACTCAACTCAACTCAGACTTTGTCCCATGTACTATATAATATTCTACAAAACAATACTGTAAGAATTATGTTTCATATGATAAATTCCCTCGACTTTTCTTTCTTTTCTGTAAAAATTATGTTTCATATGATAAATTTAGTAACCGAAGGAAACGTGATTGCTCTGTATCAAGATAAGCATAACCCAATTACTAAGAATTATGTTAGATTGTCGATTTAGAATGTACATGCTAATTTGGGTCTCCCTTTCCTCTACTTCTTTATGTATGATGGAGTATACATCTATAAGAAAATACTTCTTTTTAATTTTATTATTCTTGAAAGATATTTTGCTTGACAAGTTATACATTGTTATATGAGTTTATGGGGGAAAAACATAAGCGTTGTATGAATGCTAATTAAGTTATATTATTATTGTGATGATTGTAGATTCAGACATATGGTCCTCATGTTGATTATTCAGATATATTTGTAAGTACTCACACCACCTCCAGTACTACCGGTGAGAGTCGTGTATGGGTTGATCAAATAGCTGAGACTACATATGTAAGTAATGAGGTTAATGTTAATTAAATTGAATTATGTATTGATTATGTAAAGTGTTTTAATTTACTATTGTGTTTTTATGACAGAATGCCTATGGGAGCGTAGGGAGTGTGCTGGGCAATTTGATGTGAACGCATGGAAATCTATCGTTTCTTCTCATGGACGTAAGAAGAGGGGCGAGCGACTATACGGGCTAGGCGAGCATGAGGCTGCCTTATTTCCATCTTCTTCTGAGGATTCACCATTTTCTGCAGAATCTCATCCTCAATCCACTTCCAGTTGTTGTCATGGAAGAGTTACAAGCTAGAATGGCTAGCCAAGACCAAACCATGGCTGAGCAAGCACGAACCATGGCTGATCAGTAACATGCCTTGATTGAGAGCCAACAAGCTTTAGCTGCCCAAGCAAAAATGATGGCCGAGATGAAGACACATATGGAAGCATTCATGAACAACCGATCGACCTCCTCGTCACCTAGTACTCCCACCCCTTCTTCCTTTATGCGAGATATGTTTCCACTCCAATAGTTTGGACAAATACTACTTTGTTAATGATATGTCAAGTTTTTGTTAAGGGCATGATGGATGTTATGATGACATTTTGATGTTAAGGGTATGTAATAGTTAGGGATTGATGTTAACTTTTTATATCTTTTGAATGTTTTATGTTTTTGGAATTCGATCTCCTTCCCTTATAAAATGTGTTAAATCAGGTACCCAAAACGACAAAATTTTCATTTTTTTGATATTTTTTTTGCAAATATTTTCAATTTTACCAACGGAGTTAGGTTTGTTGAATAGGTTTTGAAATTTTAATACTGACGGACTATGTTGTCGGTAATCACTGACGGAAATATAATTTTACCTACGGAAATTTTCGTCGGTGATTACGGATGGAAAATAATATTACTTACGGAAATTTTCGTCGGTAATTACTGACGGAAATTGTCGTCGATCTTGACGGAATATAAAATCAGCGGCGAAATAACCGAAATAAATAATTCTTGAAATCAGCATTTCCGTCGGTAATTACCGACGGAAAACCTCCCCCGACAGCAATTACCGACAACGGTTTACTGACGAAATACTCCGTCGGTATTCCGTCGGTAATGGAATTTTACCGACGGAAATGTTTCCGTCGGTAATCACTGTTTATCCAGTAGTGAGTGACCGTTTGAAGCCCAATGGAAATGGTGCAAATCTGTGTGGACTTCCGCGATCTCAACAAAGCGTCGCTTAAAGACGACTTCCCTCTACCCAACATCGACATTGTGGTAGATGCCGTGGCCTCTCATAAAATAAGATCTTTCGTAGACGGCATGCTGGGCTACAACCAAATCAAAATGGCAGCAGAGGATCAAGAAAAAACTTCATTCACCACCCCTTAGGGAACTTATTGCTACACTGTCATGCCGTTTGGGCTAAAGAATGTTGGGGTTACATATCAAAGAGCCGCCACCACCCTCTTCCATGATATGATCCATAAAAAAGTCGAGGTGTACGTGGACGACATGATTGTGCACTCCGATAATACAAACGGTGCCTATATCAGAGACCTTCGAAAATTCTTCGAAAGGCTAAGAAAGCATCGGATGAAGCTCAACCCAACCAAGTGCACAATCGGAGTCACCAAGGGCAAAGTCCTTGGATTCATGGTGACCGAGCAAGGCATCGAGATAGAGCCAGCTAAGATGAAAGCTATCATAAACATGCCGCAGCCAAAAACTCCAACAGAAGTCAAAGGCTTCCTGGGTCGATTGCAATACATCAGCCGTTTCATCAGACAGCTGACCTCCATGTGTGAGCCCCTATTCAAGCTCCTAAAGAAAGACACTAACCAAGTCTGGGATGAAAAAAACCAGCTAGCCTTCGAAAAAGTCAAAAAATACATTGCCAACCCACCAGTGCTAGTTCCTCCCCATACACATAAACTTCTTCTCCTATATTTAACCGTCATAGACACATCAATAGGGCTATGCTCGCCCATGAAAAAGAAAACTCCTACATTGAAAATGTCATTTACTTTGTAAGTAGGAAGTTACAAGGAAGCGAGATCAATTACTCAGCTTTGGAAAAAAGCTGTACTGGTCTAGTCTGGGCAACCCAAAGGCTCAAAACTTATCTGCAAGTCCGATCCATCAAGCTCATTTCCAGAATGGATCATATAAAATACATTTTTGGCAAGCCTTCACTTTCCAGCCGATTAGCCAAATGGAGGTTTCTCCTCAACGAGTTTGACATCACCTATGTCACACTCAAATCCATTAAAGGCGGCGTGATCGCGGACTATTTAGCTGATCTGCCTCTAGAAGCAGAAGATGCATCAGAGCCCAGTTTTCGAGACGAAGGTGTCCTAGAAATCGCCGATCATGACACCAAATGGCAAATGTTCTTTGACGGAGCAGCCAACAAAAGAGGCTTCGACATAGGAATCATGTTAATAGATCCTGTGGCACCCCGATCCTTCGTTAGCTTGGTTTGCGTACCATACTCGCATTTCTTCCTTTATTGATCATATGTTTGGTTGGTGAGACAGTCTAGATGTGTGTGAGATATCACATTAAGACCAAAATACTATTAAGAGATGCCCTATAGTTGTTGACTTGCTAAAGTCACAAGTTGTAACTCGACGATAGTTGGAATGCGACGCGATTGAGAGTTTGCTTGCGTATTAGGTTCATGACCTCGGTTTGGTCCTAGACCTTTACATGATGATTTATTAACATGTTTATATGTATTAGACTTCAAGTTGGAGGTGTTCCTTAAGTCTATTGATGATTTGGAAGCTTTGGAGATAGCGTTCGTCTCTATCACGTAGTTCGAGGTTGAGTTGTGTGATCGTCTCTTCTTTGGAGTTCTCATTCTCCTAGTTGTTATTCAACTTTCTAGAAGTATTCAATATTCTTCATTGGCCTCTTGACTTGCTTTAAGTCTCTTGTTATTGCTCGTTCGATCTTTAGTTCATTCGTCGATTCGTTAGCGGGTTGTTGTGCCTTGCCCCAGTTTCGCTCCGTGTTGTTTCGGGGGTTGTTTGTGAGTGTTATGTGGGAGATCTAGACCTACTTTGAATGGGGTTTGAACCTTGTTTAGTTTGGTTGAGTGTTTGGGGTCATTTGGGGTTGAATTTTAGAGAATCTGGGGTCTGGGAGGCTTGCGGCCGCAAGGGGGAAGGACCTTGCCCCCGAGAGGTCACCAAAAACTTTCTAGGAATTTTGCAAGGAGGATGCGGTTGCATGCTAGGGGACCATGCGATCGTATGGTGCCCCGACTTGCTTTGCCCTGTTTTGTGATTTTTGAAGGTTTTACCCATTTCACCCTTACTAAAACCTATACTAAACCCTCCCTAACCTTCCTAATTAGTTCTAATTGAATCCTAAAGTGTTGGGTTAGTTTTATTGAGCATCATTAGCCTAAACTAAGTTGCAATCAACCCTAAACATTCACTAAGTGTACCAATGCAATGTCTATTCTACCCTCTTTAATTGTGGGTGTTATAACCACAAACCCCCAACCATTTTCAGCCATTTCCTCCTTCATTTCATCCTCCCCAATTTGTGGGTTAGAGAGAGAGAGAGAGAGAGAGAGAGAGAGTCCAAGGGAGATTCAAGAAACCCTAGCCCTTCTCTCTTCGATCCATGAAGATCCAACCGTCGGATTGCCTTCAAACTTCGGATTCTTGAAGCCCTCGACGAGTAGAACAACTTCACCGATCTAATTTTCGTTCTTTGGAGTTTTCATCCGAGCTAGGTAAGTTACTTTCTTTTGATTTTGGTTCATTGGCCCTAAGGAAAACAATCTATGTGCAATTTGTGGGCAATGAACACTTGGTATGCTATGTATGCCTATTTTGGGGATTTTTGGAAGTGTGAACTTGTTAATATCATGAATATGATGATTTGAACGATATTGCATGTTGTAAGAAATGGGTTAAAGTTTATGTTGAGTTTTGTGAATTTTAGGGCTTGAGAATCAAGCCCGAATTATTGGGGAATTTGTTATAAAATAAAGTGGGTGTTAATGTTGGGTTTGATGAAATGGGTAAAGGATGAAACTTAGTATTAAGACTCAACGGAGTCATTATAAGTTGAATAATGTGTAAATAAACTTGGGTTGAAATCCTACGATGTTTGGGTTTTGTTTGAATATGATTGTGGAGCACTTAGTTTCTAAACTCTAAGTGGGATTATGATTACGATGAGTTCTTGGATTTTTAGGCTTGGGAATCAAGCCCGAACGAATTTTGGGGAATTATGAAATGTGTAAATAATGAAATATAATATTAAGACTCAACGGAGTAGTTACAAGTTAAATAATATGTTAATGAACGCTGGGTTGAATTCCTACGATGTTCGGGTTTTTGGTTGGTTATGATTGTGAGCACCCGAGCATCTCGATTTGTGTCCAATTGAGACACCTACGTTATAGAGATTTATTGGGGGATTTATTTAGAGCGTGCTCGTGAGAGCACGGTACATTAGAGACCAACCTATGGTCTCGAGTATGGTTGAGTAATAATTATTGATTGAGTTCTCACGTTTAGGGAATTTGGTCGCGTGCACATGAAGGCACTTGCGAGGTTATGACTACGAGGGTAGTCTTGGTTATATTGTGATTGGAGGGTCCTTGTGGACCCAATGAGGTGGTTGCGACTTAGACCAACATGGTAGTCCTTGGTTTGATTTCGAATAGAGGATTATGGTAGACCTCATAGTATGATTTTTGGTAAGCTTATATGCTATTTCTTATTGAGTTTGTGACTTGGGAATCTTGAGTACCCCGATACGTGTTTCTTGAACTAAACTTGTAAGTTAGTTGAACATGTTATTATGTGCAAATAAATGTGCATTGTTAATGGGTTTTGTAGAGCATTATGACCTACTTGATTTGACGAGTCCGCTCTTGTCGGAAATGGTTCCTATTTGAGCATGCGAGTAAATATCTATTTGTGCATTGCATATAAGTCCAACTGGCATTATTTGGATTGATTTTTCTGTCAGGGTGGGACGATACATCGCCTATACGAATCGTAAGATTCATATTCGCTATGGATCGCCGTACCTAGGACCTCACAAACCCCTCCATTGTTGGCCGCAGTGGGGCAGTAGCCCCTTTGCCGTATCAATACGTGCCGCATTGGCTTGCTAGTTAAATCGAGGGTTTCTCGGTTAATCGACGTACTCATTCACGATCATCGATGGCACGAAAATGAGTTAACACAGTTTATTGCAGGAGCACCACAACGGCACTAATTGGGTATCTTCTATATCCCTTACGTGGCTTACTATAAGCACTTATATGTAAGATAATGTGCTAGGTGGTTTATGAAGTTTATGTACTTTGATGACTTAGCATATGTTCATTGTTAGTATACTAATATGATACCATGATTCTTCTATATGCTTATGCATTATGCCATGACATGCCATGCTAGGTCATACAGTTGCATTTAGTAGCTTACTGGGTCATTATGACTCACTCCGTGTGTTTGTTTTCCTTAGTTTGTGCAGTGAGCTCGTTACTACGCGTTGCGGTTGCGGATTAGTGATTTCTAGCAGGTGGTCTTCTGAGCGATAACTTGGATTTATTATTATTGTATTTATTCATATTGAGAGACTCGGATGTAAAGTTATGTAAACTTTACTTGGGTAGATTGTGTTAGCTTTTTGGTTGTATTATTGTGGGAGCCGACTTGTGTGGTCGAGCTGTTGTATTTATTTAGAAGTTTATTCTGTTGTCTTCCCAAGCAAAGTTTTAGCTCGCTTATTCTAGTATTGTTTTATTGTCGTTTCTATCTCCGGCAACTTTAGTCGTGAGATCTTGGTTTAGTTGTTTAGCTTTTGAAATATTATTCTTATAGTCGAATTGTCCCTTCGACATGTTATAGCTGTTGAGTGGTTGTTTATCAGGTTGGGATCTTGATGGTTCGCCGGCCTTTGGTTGCCGATGGTTTGTTGCCCGTGCGCAATGTTGCGTCACGCGCGTCGTAGATTTGTCGAGAGATAGTTGTCTCTCAGCCTTGCGTTCCTTGGTTTAGGATTAAAGGCTTGTGTTCCACTTATGATTTACTTCCACAGATTTTAGTTCTTGTTGTTTCGTTTTGCCGTTATGGCTTTACGTTCTGGTTTTGAGCTTGTTGGCTCAACTTTTGGCTCGCACCATTATGCCTAGCAGGTGCTTGTCCGTCTCTAACCTTATCTTGACTGCCCGACCTTGGGATTTCGCATTGGAGTCCGGGTTGGGTCGCCACAGTTGGTATCAGAGCTATAGGTTAGCTATTTCACCAGGATAGGTTCCTTGGCCTAGTTTGGGTTGGGTTTATTGTTGAGTTATTAACGCTGAGTATTCTTTGTAGGCGTATTATGTCGGGAACTTGGCGTGGAGCTAGTTCTAGTAGACCTCGTTCGGATACAGCTCGTTATGACGAGAGGTAGAAGGACGTTAATTATCCGCATGTCACTTCTCAACCGATGTTTGGACAGGGAAGCGACTCAACTATTCTTGAGAAATTTTTAAAGTTAAAACCAGAATGTTTTGATGGAGGGCTTGATGTGGCGACCCGACCCGGATTCCGGAACGGAATCCCAACGTCACGTCGCAAGGACAAGGCAAGAGGAGGACAAGCACTTATAAAATAATAGTGCGAGTCGGACAGTCGAGCTAACAAGCTCTAAACAAGAACAAGAATACGTACTAAAATACGTATAATAAAATTTCGAAGATGCGGAAATGACAATGAAAGTAGTCCCGAGCTATGAAGCTCGAAACCAAGGACACAGATACCAAGAGAGACATAACTTTCACGAAGGAAAGAAAAAGAAACTCGCGTGCCGCAACATTGCAGACGCTGGACAAACCATCGGCACTCCAGGCCGGCGTTTCAGCAATGGACCAACCTGATAAAACAATTACCCACGGCTAAAGCATACCGGGGTCAACCAACAATAATAACAACTAGGATAGAGAAAAGCCCAAGGCTACTGCGTGCCTGGGATACAACAGAATAAAAACACCAAGGCTATGAGCAACGACACAACACGTCGGCCCAAAGGAGAACCAAAACAAAACCCAGATATTCTACCCGACTGTAAAGTTTAAATAACCTTACAAAACAACGAACTCACAAGAATAAAGTTATGATATACAAGTCAAGGATGCTAGAGAGATAGGAGTCCTCAAGCTATTACTCGAAATATACTCGTTACAATCACGAACACGCCGCATACTAAGCTCGAGCTATCGATCAACCGTGGTCTCGCTACCACGCATATGCGTCCCTCAAACGACTTCCGAATCGCAACTAGAAAACAAAATACGGGTGAGTCATAATGACCAAAGACGCTACTACTAAACAATAAGACATAAATTGAATATTGCCGTAAAAGGAATTGATATCGTTCTACGACGAAGACCCAGTAAGTCGGGTTGTACTGAATGAAAACCGGTCCTTTACCAGACTACCAAGATAACTCAGGGTGAATTCCCTGTTCACAAACAGTCAAACAGGTCAGGAAGCAAGGCACAAGAATAATCATGATTATGGTTGTATAACCTATTGTAGGACATCCCAAGTCTCTCATAGAACAAATAAGTAGAAGTATGCATATTTATAAATATACATATACCAAGTCTCTCATAGGATTATCAAGTGCGGTATATACATTCGTTTATGTTCAAGATAATTCATTCATGGAAGTTTATCATGTGAGGGCATGCATATCTACAATTGTATATGCATATGAAGAAAATCGGGGTAATCAAGTAGGAGTATGTATATCTACGAATATACGTATCATACCGTTCACAGGCCTACTATGAAAGTCAAGCGATCAAGAACAAGTATGTATAGACATTTAGTTTACATATTCATGATAGCACTTTGTTTTCACAAATGCTAGAAGAAATCCACATAATAGGATAGGATAAAAATCTGGTGCTGCCATGTAGCTCCTGCAAGATAAACTGTTAACAGGAACGTATTGTCGTATGTACGAGATGGTACATCGACCCAGGATAGTATTAGTCCAAGCGCCCTAATGGTTACACAAGGTACTCTTCTCCAAAGTGATCAAGAATGGAGGGGTTTGCACGCTCGGTTCTAAGCAACCCATCTCTATCACGAATCTCATGATTCGTAACGGTAGACGAATTGTCAACCAGGGAAGGCAAGGCAAGACAGGCAAGACAGGCAAGGCAAGACAGGCAAGGCAAGACAGGCAAGACAGACAAGGCAAGACAATGCAGGACAAGTCAGGACAAGACAGGACAAGACAGTCAAGGCAAGACAATGCAGGACAAGTCAGGACAAGACAGGACAAGACAGGACAAGACAGGCAAGGCAGTCAAGGCAAGACAATGCAGGACACGTATGCCAGCTGGACTTATCGGGGAAAACAAGTAATATTTACTTATTTAAGAAATCAAGCAAGGACGAGCACAGTAATAGCGGTCTCATTCAAGTCAGGTGGGCATGTTATTCTTTTACAGCTAGTAATTAGGCGTGAGCATGAATTAAATTAAGAATCTCGAAACTAGTATTCCAGTTAAACGGATTTCAAGCGTTGTAGGGGTTTTATCGTGGAGTCGGTATTGTTAAACGACCCACTAGCATCGACTATGTCGAGTCATTTCTATAGTTCCAGTCAAATAGTGTTTGAACACTATATGTGTCCAAGACTCCTTTCTAGGTTCTTGTTCACGGCAAGGTTAAGTTCTCGTTCCATTTAGGACCTTAGTTCAAATTTACTAAGTCAAGTATAAAAGGCAGAAACCTAAGTT
This sequence comes from Codonopsis lanceolata, assembly GCA_013146195.2. NCBI lineage: Eukaryota > Viridiplantae > Streptophyta > Magnoliopsida > Asterales > Campanulaceae > Codonopsis > Codonopsis lanceolata. Next base: position 132,183,457 of record CM028378.1, read on the forward strand.
GATTATTGTCCAACCAGGCTTAGTTCAATTTCAAGCTGTAATTCCATTTACTAATAGGATTATAAATCAAATCACATTGATACTCAATAAGAGGATAATTATAAAGATAAGAGATACAATATGCTTAAAGATCATGATCTCAAGTAAACATAGAGGTTTATGCATTAATCACAAACGAGCCTTATCAAGCTCGGCCCATCACCACACACATGACTTGGATGGCTATTCAGTCATCTTTACGACAACTCAAGATACTCGTCATAGAGGTTACTAAGGCATACATGGCTCGAATATCCTCCCTAAGGAAGAATGGTCACGAATGAATCCCGGATTTTCCAAGGATGATAACTAGGTTCCCAAGTAAGGTCACATATTACATTCCTACGAATCTTGGGACTTCATTAAAAGTCCAACTAGTATCATTGGTTCTAGTTCATGATTGAACCCATTCAAACCGCTCGCATCGATTCGAGTTACGTTACATTCTCGACTCACACATAAACCATCCAAGAAATAGCGATAATCTCGCACTTAACCTCGTTCAAGAGACTCCAATTAGAGTCCTAAGCCAAAATCAATCTTATTACCAATTTGGTCTCACCCGGCGATTCTCGAGTTTCGTAATTGATATTCAATGAACACAAGAAAATATAGGAATTTATCCTAAGGTTCAAATAACAATTTTTATCATTAATTGACTTCGCTTTGGATTAAACTACAAAGTCCCCATTTTCTAGTTCGAGGTATAAATTGGATTCACAATTTATCCGGTTTCTAACCCAACAAAAATCAATCTTGAATCATAATAATTCCAATATACACAATAACCCATTCGGTTTCAACCCTAACCAAAATCTATCAATATTCATGGATACATATCAATTTGACATGTATAACAACAATAATTCACAAGAAACAAGTTTCTATCAATCTATCATCAAGGTACTTGTAGAGAGAGAAACTAGGGCTTAGGTAACGCACCTCAATCAAGCCACAAACTTCTAGGATGTGGAAAACAAACCGAGGGAAAGACTCTACTCGCGAGGGCTGATGAGCGGTCACGCCGATCATCCGATGGCCTAACTCCTGAATCACAATCTCCCATGGAAGCTCCTTTCTCCTCTCTCTCTAAAACTCACGGTTTGTGAAGAAAATGAGGGAGGAGGAGGAGGAAATTAGATTATAAAGGGTTAGAAAGACGATTCTACCCTTCCTAGTCAGACAAGGCAAAGGAGGGTTTAAAATGGGGTAGAATAGGTATTTCACACCTAAAATCAAAACAGGAAAGAAATCCCAGAGCAGCCTGTCCTGCAGTGAGGCGGGCGCTCACCATGCTCCATGCGGCCTCCCTACCCCCCCGCACAGGTTGCTCTCAAGATCTCGAGGCGGGCGCCACTCCATCCCACGCGCCGCTCCCCGAACCTCCAAAACTTGGTCTAAACTTGATCTAAATGATCCCAAACTTATGGGCAACCATCCTAAGGTCTAACCCAACTCAAAACAAGTCTAAAACACACCGAACAACTCCCGAAACAACTCGAGCGAAACCAGAAGGGGTGCAACAACGCAACCCGATTTAACTAACTCGAAATCAAACGAGCAATGAAAGGAGACTTTAAGGCAAGTCTAAGGGCTAATGAAGAAGCTTAAATACTTCTAGGAAGTTGAATAACAACTTAGGGAAATAAGAATCCCAAAGGAGAGGGGGCGACACGATTACGCCGATCGATCCCGAATTACGCCGATAGAGACGAACGCTATCTCCAAAACTTCCAAATCTTCGATAGACTTAAGGAACACTTCCAACTTGAAGTCTAACACATCTAAACATGTTAACAAACCATCTTAAAGAGGTCTAGGACTCAAACCGAGGTCACGAACACAAAACGGCAAGAAACCTCAATCGCTGCCGCATTCGACTATCGCCGAGTCACGACTTTCTGTGACTTTAACTAGTTAAGGTCTATGGAACATATGGAACTAATATATTGGCTCCTATACGCCTCCCTCAGATAATCAAGGTTCTTACCTCAAGTCGAGTAAGCGAGGTTACGCTGAACGACACGCAAGGCAATAAGGTCAATTACACGAAGGTTCTGGGGTCTTACATCCTCACCTCCTTAAAAGAATTGGCCCACGAATTCACAATCCTACGACCACCTTAGTGTGCCTCAAGACACGAGGAAAGAATTACTTACATATTCTCCCCAATCAATTCCAAAGTCGAGTCATTTTGACTCTTGACTGGGTTCAAGAACATTATCAAGGCTTACGAGTCCAACAAACGTGGACATTGAGGTGAAAATTCCTCTTTATCAACTAATCAAGTAATTCTTAAGCATGTGCAATAGTTGCACCGAATTAACAAACATCCCAACAAGAGTTTTCCTGCTAAGCATAAAATTATCCCTGCCACGACACGAATTTCTAGGTCTAACGCCCTTACACTAAAATCAAGTAGAACAAGAACTCATTTGATCAAGTCACAAGTTCATTTCATTCATGGCATGATTTCAATATACATGTTGCATAATATATTTGCACAAGCAAAACAAGACACCACTTTCAATTTATTTCTTTTGGTAACGGGTTCCTGGTCAATTCCTATATCATATAATACCATTCTAGTTCTCCGACGAAGACCTTTGATAATCAAGTCAGGCCCTCCGTGACTTCAAAAGCTTTCGCTTTAGGATGCGAGGGTTGCAATTCACATAAAAGCATCCTTCATTAAGGTCTCATGCACATATAATAAAATCACATACATGCATGGAAATCAATATCATGTACATAGCATATTAATCTATTATGCAGTATACCAAGTATGGAATATTCATACACTTAACAATCTATTTACGATAGATAAAACATGTTACACCACGCATACTCTCATTAACGTATTAGACTTAGCAACAAGTAGACACAATAACTATGCATCCCTAGGTAGCAATTGGTTACTAACTAGAAGACTTCAACCACTATGGGTCAAGCAAAGGTACCGTTGACAACCAATTCAAATTAGAAATCGCGGGTCACCGCCTGGCACTCACCAAGTCTCATTATGGAGTCGACAATATTCCTCTATCGGGTAGTCCTCTCTATACCAGAAATGTAGTTATCGAAAGAATATTCAATTCGCAATACTAAACAATGCAGGACTCGGGGTCGCATCATCGCCATATCTATATATACCCATATGGCGATTTGGAATACAACACGACATTACGGGAAACTTATCCACTTCGCTCAAGAAACGATAACAACGATCAAAGACATTAGGAATCGCGGCGATCACTCTTGGAATCGACAACTTGAGTTTATCGGATAACCCATACGGACAAGAAATGATAGTTCCACAAGGTAACATCATACTCGTGGTATGACCGCAACTTAAAGGCAATACAGAAAAAGGAGGCTCATAAACACAAACTTGCATTTACGGCAATCTAGACCAACGTAACTTAGTAATCCAAGTCCTATATCTACAAGAGAACATGCCGATAAGGCACAAATCGAATGCTCAACGGAAAATACTCGACGACGACAAAACCCAATCTAGGCCATGGATCCTATCCTCGCTTATAGCTAACAAAAGCTCGATATTAACCGTGGCGATCAACTCGATTCTAACGAATCCCAACGCCACGTCAAGGACAAGGCAAGAGGAGGACAAGCACTTATAAAATAATAGTGCGAAGTCGGACAATGAGCTAACAAGCTCTAAACAAGAACAAGAATACGCATTAAAATACGTATAATAAAATTTCAAGATGAAATGACAATGAAAGTAGTCCCGAGCTATGAAGCTCGAAACCAAGGCCAAAGATACCAAGAGAGACATAAATTTCACGAAGGAAAGAAAAGAAACTCGCGTGTCGCAACATTGCAGACGCCGACAAACCATCGGCACTCCAGCCTGCTTCAAAGAATGGACCAACCCGATAAAACAATTACCCACTCGCTAAAGCATACCGGGTTAACCAACAATAATAACAACTAGGATAGAGAAAGCCCAAGGCTACCGCCTGGATACAACAATAAAACACCAAGGCGAGCAACGACACAACACGCCGCCCAAAGGAGAACCAAAACAAAACCCAGATATTCTACCCGATCAGAAGTCTAAATAACCTTACAAAACAACGAACTCACAAAGAATAAAATTATGATATACAAGTCAAGGATGCTAGAGAGATAGAGTCCTCAAGCTATTACTGAAATATATCGTTACAATCACGAACACGCCACTAAGCTCGAGCTATCGATCAATCGTGGTCCGCCATACACGCACTATGCGCCCTCAAAACGACTTCCGAACTGCAACTAGAAAACAAAATACGGGGTGAGTCATAATGACCCAGTACGCTACTACTAAACAATAAGACATAAATTGAATATTGCCGTAAAGGAATTGATATCGTTTCTACGACGGACCCAGAAGTCGGGTTGATCGAATGAAAACCGTCCTTTACTGCACTACCAAGATAATCGTGGTGAATTCCCTGCTCACAAACAAATAAACAAGTCGAAGCAAGGCACAAGAATAATCATGATTATGGATGTATATCTATTGTAGGACATCCCAAGCTCTCATAACATTAAGTAGAAGTATGCATATTTATAAATATACATATACCAAGTCTCTCATAGGATTATCAAGTTATGTATATTCGCTTATGTTCAAGATAATTCATTCATGGAAGTTTATCATGTAAGGCATGCATATCTACAATTATATATGCATATGAAGAAATCTCAGGGTAATCAGTAGAGTATGTATATCACGAATATAACGATCATACGATTCACAAAGCCTACTATGAAAGTCAAGCGATCAAGAACAAGTATGTATAGACATTTAGTTTACATATTCATGATAGCACTTTGTTTTCACAAATGCTAGAAGAAATCCACATAATAGGATAGGATAAAAATCTGGTGCTGCCATGTAGCTCCTGCAAGATAAACTGTTAACAGGAACGTATTGTCGTATGTACGAGATGGTACATCGACCAGATAGTATTAGTCCAAGCGCCTCTAATGGTTACACAAGGTACTCTTCTCCAAAGTGATCAAGAATGGAGGGGTTTGCGTTTCTCGCTTCTCGTTCGGCAACCCATCTCTATCACGAATCTCATGATTCGTAATCCAGACGAATTGTCAACCGTGGAAGGCAAGGCAAGACAGTGGAAGACAAGTAAGACAAGAGTGCAAGACAGAAGACAATACAGACAGCAGACAAGACAGAAGACAGTAAGGCAAGAAGACAATGCAGAAGACAGTCAAGACAACAAGACAGCAAGACAAAGGCAAGGCAAGACAACAGACAAGTCAGACAAGACAGACAAGACAGTAAGGCGGGGCCAAGGCAAGACAAGTCGATAAGACAACAAGACAGTAAGGCCAAGGCAAGACAAGACAGTCGACAAGACAGACAAGGCAAGGCAGCAAGGCAAGACAATGCAGACACGATGCCACCGGACTTATCGGGAAAACAAGTAATATTTACTTATTTAAGAAATCAAGCAAGGACGAGCACGAATAGCGGTCTCATTCAAGTCGTGGGCATGTTATTCTTTTACGCCTAGTAATTAGGCGTGAGCATGAATTAAATTAAGAATCTCGAAACTAGTATTCCAGCTTAAACGGATTTCAAGCGTTGTAGGTTTTATCGTGAGTCGGTATTGTTAAACGACCCACTAGCATTTAATTGCCGAGTCATTTCTATAGTTCCAACCAAATAGAGTTTGAACACTATATGTGTCCAAGACTCCTTTCTAGGTTCTTGTTCACTATAGGTTAAGTTCTCGCTCCATTTAGGACCTTAGTTCAAATTTACTAAGTCAAGTATAAAAGGCGTAAAACCTAAGTTGATTATTGTCCAACCAGGCTTAGTTCAATTTCAAGCTGTAATTCCATTTACTAATAGGATTATAAATCAAATCACATTGATACTCAATAAGAGGATAATTATAAAGATAAGAGATACAATATGCTTAAAGATCATGATCTCAAGTAAACATAGAGGTTTATGCATTAATCACAAACGAGCCTTATCAAGCTCGGCCCATCACCACACACATGACTTGGATGGCTATTCAATCATCTTTACGACAACTCAAGATACTCATAGAGGTTACTAAGGCATACATGGCTCGAATATCCTCCCTAAGGAAGAATGGTCACGAATGAATCCCGGATTTTCCAAGGATGATAACTAGGTTCCCAAGTAAGGTCACATATTACATTCCTACGAATCTTGGGACTTCATTAAAAGTCCAACTAGTATCATTGGTTCTAGTTCATAATTGAACCCATTCAAACCGTCTGTCGTTCGAGTTACGCATTCTCGACTCACACATAAACCATCCAAGAAATAGCGATAATCTCGCACTTAACCTCGTTCAAGAGACTCAATTAGAGTCCTAAGCCAAAATCAATCTTATTACCAATTTGGTCTCACCCGGGCGATTCTCGAGTTTCGAATTGATATTCAATGAACACAAGAAAATATAGGAATTTATCCTAAGGTTCAAATAACAATTTTTATCATTAATTGACTTCGTTTGGATTAAACTACAAAGTCCCCATTTTCTAGTTCGAGGTATAAATTCGGGATTCACAATTTATCCGGGTTTCTAACCCAACAAAAATCAATCTTGAATCATAATAATTCCAATATACACAATAACCCATTCGGTTTCAACCCTAACCAAAATCTATCAATATTCATGGATACATATCAATTTGACATGTATAACAACAATAATTCACAAGAAACAAGTTTCTATCAATCTATCATCAAGGTACTTGTAGAGAGAAACTAGGGCTTAGGTAACGCACCTCAATCAAGCCACAAACTTCTAGGATGTGGAAAACAAACCGAGGGAAAGACTCTACTCTGGCGAGGGCTTCGCGATGGCGGTCACGGCCGATCATCCGATGGCCTAACTCCTGAATCGACGAATCTCCCATGGAAGCTCCTTCCTCTCTCTCTAAAACTCACGGTTTGTGAAGAAAATGAGGGAGGAGGAGGAGGAAATTAGATTATAAAGGGTTAGGAAAGACCGATTCTACCCTTCCTAGTTGTGGACAAGGCAAAGGGAGGGTTTAAAATGGGGTAGAATAGGTATTTCACACCTAAAATCAAAACAGGGAAAGAAATCCCGTAGCTGGGCCTCGGGCAGTGAGGCGGGCCTCACCATGCCCATGCGGCCGCCACCTCCTACCCCCCGCACAAGGTTGCTCCTCAAGATCCGAGGCGGCGCCTCACTCCATCCCATGCGCGCCGCCTGCCCCCGAACCTCCAAAACTTGGTCTAAACTTGATCTAAATGATCCCAAACTTATGGGCAACCATCCTAAGGTCTAACCCAACTCAAAACAAGTCTAAAACACACCGAACAACTCCCGAAACAACTCGGAGCGAAACCGAAGAAGGTGCAACAACGCAACCTGACGACGAACTAACTCGAAATCAAACGAGCAATGAAAGGAGACTTTAAGGCAAGTCTAAGGGCTAATGAAGAAGCTTAAATACTTCTAGGAAGTTGAATAACAACTTAGGGAAATAAGAATCCCAAAGGAGGGCGATTACACGACTCGATTCCCCGATTACGCGATAGAGACGAACGCTATCTCCAAACTTCCAAATCTTCGATAGACTTAAGGAACACTTCCAACTTGAAGTCTAACACATCTAAACATGTTAACAAACCATCTTAAAGAGGTCTAGGACTCAAACCGAGGTCACGAACACAAAACGGCAAGAACCCTCAATCGCTGCCGCATTCGACTATCGCCGAGTCACGACTTGTGACTTTAACTAGTTAAGGTCTATGGAACATATGGAACTAATATATTGGCTCCTATACAGCCTCCTCAGATAATCAAGGTTCTTACCTCAAGTCGAGTAAGCGAGGTTACGGTTGAACGACACGCAAGGCAATAAGGTCAATTACACGGGTTCTGGTCTTACATTGATGTTTACGGAGCATTGGCTCGAAAAGCATGGAGAAGATCTGCGCTTTGGGTTGTACATCGAAGAAATGGTGACCTTATCGCCTTTAAATTGGATAGCACCCAGAAAGCAATGGTGGCTTGAATTACGAGATCACTGGAGACATCATGGAGTGCCTCGAGGTTGGGAGAACTCATGGAGTTTATGGCACGTTTATTCCTACAGTAATTGAAAGGTGGGAGATGGAATTCTAGCGTAGAACAAGGAGATATGACCGGGCTCGTAAGATTCAAAGAAAGTTTATGAAATGGATCGTTATCAGAGTTACTTGGTACCAAATGAGGCTAAGAAGACCTAATGGTTTGTGAAAGGCCCGAGGATGAAATATCGAGCGGCTTATTGCATTACAACTACAGATTACCAAGGGCCGTGGATCGTATGTATGCGATGGAGTTGGATATCAAGGAGCATGCTCAGAGAGAACTCAAAGATTATTAGGACGATATTTTTACCTCAAACGGAGACAACGAGGTGACGAGTTGACATGTAACTTTTGTATGAGAACAGGACACGCCGATAACAGATGTTAAAATCAGAAAGTGTTTCTCATTTGTGTGGCAGGATCATGTTCTAAGGATTT
>CM028378.1:132192155-132219797 GCA_013146195.2 Codonopsis lanceolata
TATTTTCGCAAAAGGAGTTGAACATGAGGCAAAGAAGATGGATGGAGAAACTTAAGACCACGATTGCGCTTATTTTATATCATCCGGGAAGGCAAATGTAGTAGCGATGCCTGAGTAGGAAGGTTCACATGTCGTGTATGATGGCAGAATGGAAGATGTTGAGGACTCATGAGATTGGGGTCCTAGTGTTTATGATAAAGGTGTGATTTTCGCGAATGTTCTACACCGCTTATGGAAAGATTAAAGAAAGAGGGATGATCCTGAGTTGAAGAAAATCATTGATGGTTGGCCGAGAATGTATCGCCTCGATTTTGTGACTAATAGAGGTGGTGTCAGACATTTCGAGGTCGAATTTGTGTTCCTTCTAATGATGACTTGAAGAGGTTGGTTCTTGATGAGGCTCATAAATCGAGGTATACCATTCACCCGGGAGCACGAAGATGTACTTAGACTTGAAAAGACAATTTTGGTGGAAGGTACAAGAGAGAAATTATGAGTACGTGTCAAAGTGTTTGACTTGTCACAGGTTAAAGCCGAGCATCGAGGCATGGATTTCTACAACCACCGGAGATTCCTCGAATGGAAATGGGAGTTCATTACCATGGATTTTGTGACAGGTTGCCAAGACGCGAGAGGATTTAATGCAGTTTGGGTTATACGACATTGACTAAGTCTCGCACACTTTATTCCGATAGCTATCACTTATTCGCTGACCGCTTGGCAGCTTTGTATATTCGTGAGATCGTGAGACTTCATGGCGCACTCTGAGTATCAGTCCGATAGAGATCCGAGGTTCACATCTAGATTTTGGCAAACGTTGCAGAAGCTTGGGGACCAAATTAGACTTCAAGATTTTCATCCGCAAACGATGGTCATCCGAGCGATTGATTCAGATTTGGAGGACATGCTTCGAGCTTGTGCCGGATTTCAAGGAAGCCGGGATTCTCACTTACCTTTAGCCGAAGTTTATGATAATAACAGCCTACCACCGAGTATCAAGATGGCGCCCGTATGAAGCTTTGTATGGGCGTAAGTAGATCACCAATTTGTTGGGATGAAGTTGAGAGGCGAAACTTTGGGGTTCCGAGTTAGTGCAACGGCTGAGAGCGTGAAGTTGATTAGAGACGCTTTGCGCACCGCCAAAGTCGACAAAAGAGTTACGGACAATCGAAGACGAGATCTTGAGTTCCAAGTGGGAGACTACGTGTTCTTGAAGGTGACACCGGGAGAGGTACGAAGAGATTCGGCAAGAAAGGAAGCTTACACCGAGGTACATTGGCCCATTCATTCTTGAGAGAGTTGGGTCTTTAGCGATCGCATTGCATTGCCACCTTCACTTTCGAGACTCATAATGTATTCCATGTTTCCATGTTGCAAAGTATTTGAAGGATGATACCCATGTACTCGAGTATGAAGAGATCACGCTTGAGCCTGATATGTCATTATGCTGAAAAGCCCGTGAAGATTTTGGATACCAAAGAGCAAGTGCTACGAACCAAGAAGATTCCCTTAGTTAAAGTTCTTTGGAGAAACAACATTGAAGAAGCGACTGGGAGACGGAAGCGAGATGCGAGAAGCATCCACATTTGTTTGATGAACTTGGTAAGAATTTAGACTAAATTCCTAAAGGAGGGAGAGTGTAACGCCCCATAATCTTGCATGTGCATTCTATGCTTGTCTTTATACTTTCTTGGTTGATTGTGAGCTTGTTTACTTAATATATAAACGCTTAGAATCATTCATAGATCATTCTAGAAGTCCATAACATGCTTAGAATCATATAAACTTGTTTGTTGAATCGCCGGTTTAATCGCGTTGAATTTGGCCTTAGCGATTCCTCTCTGCTCGTATTTGCTTCTATTTCGACGCACGGTGTTCGTTGAGTTCTTGGCTTTATATTCAGGTCTTAATCATGTTGAAACAAGTCTCTTTCATGTCCAAGATATCCTAGTTTGAATGGTGTTTGATTGTAGTTTGATTCGTTGTTCATTCGTCGCGTGGTTCGCGCCTTGTTCTACCTTGTTCGAGTTGTTCGGGTGTGTTTCCGACTCGCTTTTGAGTAGGGTTAGACCTTAGAATGGTTGCCCAAAAGTTTGGGACCATTTAGATCAAGTTTAGATCAAGTTTTAGAGGTTCGAGCCGAGGCGGCCGCATGGCACCTGGTGAGGCGCCCGCCCAAATGCAGGGAGCAATTGCAAAGTGGATCAACTTGGGAGAAGCCTCAGAAGTTGAGGCGCAAGGGGGAGTGGGTGAGGCGCCGCCTCACCTCGCTGGTCTGTTACGGATTTTTCTTCCCCTGCTTTTGAGTTATGTCGTGAAATGCCTATCCTACCCCCATTAAACCCCTCTAAACCCTTCCTAACCACCCACACTTAGTCCTAATCAAGTCCTAACACTAATTAGAAGTTAATTTAGGTTGGTTTAGTGTTTGATCACTCCCTAATTTCACTAATTGCACTTGAGAAATTCCCTTGTACCCTTCTCTCTTGTGGAGGTATAAATACCAAGCCTTGACCAATTTTTCAGAAAGTCTCTCATTTGTTCATCCTATTCTTACAAGTTAGAGAGAGAGAGAGTCAGCTTGAGTTTGAGCCCTAGCTTCTTCTTCTTCCTCCGATCCAAAGGATTCCACCGCTCGATCCGCCAAACTCGGATTCTCGACTGTGAGGCGAAAGCGACTTCACCTTTAGATTTGGATTCTCTTGAGTTTTCACTCAAGCTAGGTAAGTTACTCTTCTTCATTTTAGTTCTCATTGACCCTAAGGAAACAAAGTTTATGATGTGTGAGGTCAATGAGGACACATAATTGCTTCCTATGCTTTCCATTTGAAATTTTAAATGTATGATTTTGCTAGGAGCATGTCTAGGTGAATTTCTTGCCTTTGGGAGTTTAAATTACTCTTTCATTATGTTAATTGAGGTCTTGAACATGTTAGAAATATGTAGTATGTTTGTTGTTGAAAGTGATATTATTTGGGAATGCCCTAAATTATGCCTATGTGGTATGTGTGAAAATTGTTATGTGTTGTATCCTCAATATTGGACTACAAGAAGAACATGAATTACATTGAAATGGTTTGGGTGAATTTATACCCTTGTTGAACTTAGAAGTGACCTAGGTTGGGTTGTGAAGCATATAGCTTCATTTTCCCCAAAATTGGGAATTTAGAGAAGAGACTCAACGGAGTCGACTCTAGGGAAGAATTGAACATGATAAACTCTAATTTCAATCCCTACGAAATTTGAACACCGTTTGATTTGGTTTACTCAAGTATGAGTTTGGTTTAATTGATTATAACAAGTTGTTATGAAAGGTTGGTATTGTGCAATCTATTGCCTTGATATGATTATGGTAGAGATTAACCCCTACTTGGTTGGTCGGATTCGCTCTTGTCGAATTCGGTCCTTAATTGTTTAAGTCAAGTAAATATCTACTTGTGCATTGCATTGAGTCCAGTGGCGTAATTTGGTTTGTTTATTGAGTCAAGGTGGGGCGATGCATCGCGAATTATGGGATTCGTGCTTGCTATGGATCGCCGCACGGGACTTACACACCTCACTGTGGGCCTTGAGTGGGGAAGTAGCCCCTTTGCCGTATCAGTTAAGTGCCGCATTGGCTTGCTAATGAAATCGAGTAGGTTCTCGGTATGAGTCGATGAATTCACATAACATCGATGGCACGAACTAGTAACAAAATTGTATTGCAGGAGCTACGAAGCGGCCGTGACTATCATATCCTACTTGTATGCTTTACTTTACGCACTTATGTGAATAAGGTGCTAAGTGTTAAATGATGATTATGTGCCATAACTGTGATAAATGTCATGCTATAACATGAACATGCATATTTTGGTAACTTACTAAGTCTTTCGACTTACCCTATTTGTTTGCTTTGTTTTCCTTAGATCAAAGCCGAGGCGTCCACGCTAGATTCACGTATTCGCTTGGGCGTTGTGAGCGAGGTTGCTCTTTTGGACTTTAAGCGTTAATCTTTTATTTTGGAAAGGGTTGGGAAGCAAGTCATGTAGACTTGGCTTGGGGTTTTGTTGTTGTAGTAACTTAATTATTTACCACTTGTAATCTTTTGGTATGCCGACTTTAGGTCGAGCTTGTTTATATGTTGTAGGTTCATCACAATTTCTTCCGCTAAAGCTTGTTTAAAATATTATTGTTGTTGTTGTCTCCGGCATGTTGTGGCCGTTGAGTTTTATAAGCATGTGTTAATTGTAGGAGTAGTTGTTGGGTTCCTATGTAACGCCGATGACTTGTTTAATTTAAGTTGTTTTTCCGGCCAAGTGTAGCCGAGTTGTTATTCGTATGCGATGTTGCGCCACATGAATTTCGTAAACCTACTTCCGCATGCTTGTGTGTTTATCTTGACTATTTGGACGGCGCGATTCGGGATCTCGCATTGGGATCCGGGTCGGGTCGTCACACTTGTCACGTCTGCCGGCCTTCAATTCCTGCCGAATCCACTTAGCCTTTCAGCCTTTCAGCCTTTTCTTTAGCCCTTGCCTTCTTGGCCTTAGCCGCTTCCTTCACTTTACTTAATGCTCGGACTCAGAGCGATCTTTGGTTTCACAGAAAAATATCCGAGCAAGTGTAGGTCTCCTTTTTCCCCATTTGGTCGCTGAGCAATATCCTGCTTGCTGCATCATGAGCAGCATCCATGTCGAAGCACGTGACCATTGGCGAAGGCTTGGCAACTTTTTCAAGAGAGATGTTGGGTAGTCCTCGTTGCTGCCTTCGCTTGTTCTCGTAGCCCATATACTTCTTAAAGAAGGTGGCCATCATCTATTTGTCTTAGACCATAGAGATGAGTTCATCGTCTTTGACGGTAGAGTTGATCTCAGGCGTGTCCCATAGAAGGGCATTGATGAGCCTGACAAATGGCCTCTTGAAATTGGGGCTCTCCTTCACATTTGCAACATAGTTCCTGAGCTCGTTGTAGATGATAGTGCCGCAGTTGAATTGAGTCTGAAGATAGACGACACTTGTCGATTGAATTTGCCTGGGCAATGAACATGTCATGGGCCCGTTCTTGAACTGGGGTGAGACCTTTGTCAGATGGACTGAACAAGATACGTCTAAGGGAAAGACATTCCTCAACATCTTCCATTGAGGTTCCCTTGGAGTATTAGGTCCCCTCATTGCTTCCCAGGCTCTGTCAGCCTCAGCAATGGATATCTCAGAGTCTCCACCATATCGAACACCGATGATTCTTGAAATAGCTTTGGTAGAGATGGACATAGGTCGTCGTCGAATCCATCCACGCATCACAGACAGAGTCTTGGAGCCGATGACCATGCGCTGATAGAATTCTTCAGCGGGGAGGATGCTGTAGCTCTCGTCATGTAGATAGAACAGCGGTAGAATCCCTGACTCGTTCATATCCTCACAAGATTTGACTCCGGTGGCAAAAGTACAAACAGTTTTGAGGTCAATGCACATGCCGGGTAGATATGGTTTCGGGTCAAGAGCCACAATAACGTCATAAGGGAGAGGAAATAGAGGGTATCCTGGAAGTTTGATGTTCGGACCAGGTGGAATGACCTTTTCAGGGTCGAACGCCTTCCTATTGTCGGTCTTCGATTTGGAAGAGGATTTCACGTACAAAAACATATTCAAAAATTAGGGTTTTTATCCTGACTGAACAAACAATCAAAGATTTATTTTTTGAGAAATAATTGAATTTTTAGATGAAAAATTTTGAAATCTTTGAATGTTTTGAATAGATAAAACTGAGAAATATTATAGAAGAGTTCTAATAAAAATGAGTATTGAAAGCACAAGAGAAAACTGTTAGTTTCAAGGTTTTGAAATGAACAACAATGGCAGAAACCGTCCAGATACGCAAAGCATCTGTTCAGATTCCTCAATAAAGTGACTCAAAAGAAGAAATACTAAAAATAAATCAATGGATAGTAAACTAAAGAGTAATGAAAAGCTTACCATTGTTGCTGTAAGGAAGAAGAAGCAGATTATAGTTGAAGAGAGGGAGAGAGCAGTTGCGAGAGAGAAGAAAGTGAGGGTTTGAGTAGAAAGAAAGTCCGAGAAGGTTCGAAAGTTTTGGAAAGGGCGGTTCAAAGTCTATTTAAAGGAGAGAGAAAATCTTTTGAGCGAAAAGTTGTAACTTAAGATATTTTTCAAAGTATTTAAGAAAATTACTTTTAACCCCTTTACCTTTTTTGAAAACCTTTTCCGCTTTAATAGACTAAACAGTTGAAGTACTAACCTGGTAGAAGCGAGGAGCTTATGTCTGCCATTAGATAGCAAATTTATTCTGCCGGTTAGTGGAAGTTTAAGTCTACCGGTATGAAAGAAAAACTTGAAAATTGAAATTAAGCAGTAGGATCAATCATACCAAGATTTCTCCTTAAATAAGCAAACTTGGTTGCATCCGGTGGCTTGGTGAGAATGTCGACCAATTGATGTTCGGTTGGGCGTATTCGAGGCCCGATGTTACCTTTCTCCACATGATCTTTGAGGAAGTGATAACGGATAACAAAGTGTTTTGTCTTTGAGTGCATCACTGGATTTTTGGAGACTAAAATTGCAGAAGTGTTGTCACACATGATTGGACAATTTGCAGTCTTGATGTTATAGTCCACTAGTTGCTGCTTCATCCATAGTAGTTGAGCAACAGGCCGGCAGAAATGTATTACTCCTCATGGTAGAGTTTGTAACTGAACCTTGCTTCTTGCATGACCATGAGACAAGCCTATTTCCAAGAAATTGACAGGTCCCACTGGTGCTTCTTTTGCTCACTTTGCAGGCTGCATAGTCTGCATCTCAATACCCAACTAGATCGAAGTTGTTGCTATTTGAATACCAGATACCCAGATTTGTAGTTGTTAAAACATATATGATGATACGTTTGGCAGCAAGCAAATGTGATTCCTTTGGATCTGCCTGAAATCTAGCGCAAACACAAACAGCAAACTTAATATCAGGTCTACTGACAGTAAGGTAAAGACGTGAACCTATGATTCCTCGATACTTGGTCACGTTCTCTTGCTTTCCCTTTTCATCTTTGTCAAGATGGTAGTCGGTAGACATTGGAGTCTCGAATCCTTTTGCTGAATCAAGACCAAATTTCTTGATGAGTTCCTTTGCATATTTGGTTTGGCTGATGAAGATCCCGTCGGAAGTCTGTTGAATCTGAAGTCCTAGAAAGTAGGTGAGCTCTCCCATCATGCTCATCTCAAACTTGCTTTGCATCAGCTTCTCGAATCTTTTGCACGGGCTTTGATGTCATCCACGTAGATTTGTACCAGAAAAGAATGACCTTTGTGCTTTAGGATGAATAAAGTTGTGTCTATTCTTCCTCCCTCTAATCCTTGTTCAGTTAAGAACTTGGATAGAGTTTCATACCAAGCTCTGGGAGCTTGTTTCAGGCCGTATAGTGCTTTCTTGAGTCGGTACAGATGATCCTGTTTATCTTGGATGACAAAACCTGGAGGTTGTTCAACATATACCATTTCTTGAAGATCACCATTGAGAAAAGTCACTCTTCACATCCATCTGATAAACTTTGAAGTCCATGAACGAAGCATAGGCTAGAAAGAGTCTGATTGCCTCTAATCTAGCAACATGAGCAAATGTTTAATCGAAGTCAATTCCTTCTTCCTGTCGGTAGCCTTGAGCAACCAATCTAGCATTATTTCTGGTGACGTTTCCATCTTCATCTCGCTTGTTCCTGAATACCCACTTGGTGCTGATAACTGGATGGCCAGTTAGTCTTTGAACTAAGCTCCACACTTTGCATCTTTCAAACTGGTTCAGCTCTTCTTGCATAGCTTCAATCCAGTAATGGTCTTCGATAGCTTCATCAATCTTCTTTGGCTCGATTTCAGACACGAATGCGAATGCAAACATAGTCTCATTTCGAACTCTATTCCTCGTACGAACTCCTTCTGGTGAGTTCTTCCCTTAAAGATTCTGGAGTGGATAGAGAAGAAGATTCACCAAAATCAGGTTCAGAAGAGATAGGGTCTTCAAAACCTTCATTTTTTGGTGAACAAGTAGGGTGAGTGATCTGCAAAGGTGTTTGGGGTAGAGCAGAAGAGATGGGTTCAGGGTCAACAGAAGGGTTGGAGCTGGCACCAGCAGAGTTGAAGTCTGCCTGTGCAGGGTTAGTAGAACTAGAAGGGTTTGTAGTTGGAGGATCCTGAAGTGGAGTAGAAGTAGAAGCTTTATTTGTACCTGTCTCATCATCATCAGAATCATCAGAAACATTCGGAGCCTTTCGATGCTCTAATAAATCATATTCATCAAAAGTAAAATGCACAGATTCTAAGATTTTCAAAGAAGTTTTGTTAAATATGCGAAATGCTTTTGAATGTTTGGAATAGCCCAGAAAAATTCCTTCGTCTGATTTTGAATAAAAATTTACCTCTATATTATTTTCCATTATATAGAATAAAACATTTACAACCGAAGATTTTGAAAAATCCTTTGTTTGGGGCTCTTCCTCTCCAAATTTCATATGGAGTTTTGTTATGAAACTTGTTTACCAGGGATCTATTCTGGGTAAAACATGCAGAGTTGACAGCGCACGTAGTACCGGAAGTCTTGCTTCGCCAAAGATAGTTCTTCTTGCTCAATGAGTGTCATGTTCTTCTGTTCAGCTACACCATTTTGTTGAGGAGTTCCAGCAGCAAAGAAGTTGTGGCCGATTTCGTGGTCATCACAGTATCTTTCAATACCGTTGTTCTTGAATTCGGTGCCGTTGTCTGATTTGATGTCACTAATGTCTTCAAGCTTTTGGGTTTGAAGTCTTCTAAAAAGAGTGGTGACCAGATCATATGTCTCATCTTTTGAAGTCATTGTTTCGATCCAGGTGAACCTTGAGTAGTCATCAACTACTACAAGTGTATACTTGTCTCCAGAGATACTAACTGTAGTGATAGGTCCAAAGAGATCCATATGCAGAAGTTGAAGAGGTCTAGTCATTGACATGACAGACTTTCTTTTGAAGAAAGACTTGGAAAGTTTTCCTAATTTGCAAGCTTTACAACTTTTGTTATGGTCGGTAGACACCGTAGGTAGACCTTTGACAAGCCCATTTTTGGAGAACTTGGAGAGGTACTTGAAGTTGAGGTGACTGTGGGTTCCCAGGAAAATGCGCCCATGCCCCGCGTGCCCTTGGATAGGGGTGCACGACGCGTGCGGATCGCGGACACCACCTCGCTCATTCCACCCTCCCTTGTTTAGGGGAGGACGAAATTAAAAGTTCGAGAGGAGTGCTGTCTAAGATAGCACGTTTGAATACGCCTCGGTAACTTTCAGTGAATTTTTGGTCCAATATGGGAACTTTGGGTTTTTCTACATCAAGTTATCCCTTTTTTAGGGGATACCAGGATATAGGAATACATCACCCTTTCATTCCCATTCTCTCTTTTTTAGGGGAAACGGAAAAGTGCAAGAAAGGAGTGTTGCGAGGCCCCACTATGGATTTTAGGAAAATAGTCCTATGGCCTATTTCAGATCACTATGGGTACTTTGGGTTTTCTATATCAAGTTATCCTTTTTTTTTTTAAGAAGCAGGACGGCACATGCAGCTATTATTAATAAAAAAGATATCAGAAATAGAGGGGGGACAACCAGCCTTACCCCAAAATGGGGGGGGGGGACAAAGGAGCTTGAACCTCGAAAAAAGATAATACAACCAACCGACCAAAGGGTTTAGCACGAAAATACAATTAACTCCTGAAACTATATAAGCCATAGTCATCAAAAGCCAGAGCCCGTTTAACTGAAACTGGTAAACCTGCTAAATCCGAAAAAATAATCTGACTGCCATGCTCATGAGCGAACGCCGCTAACCGATCTGCCACCATGTTCTGCTCCCGAAACACATGATGTAAACTAAAGCTACCAGCCAGCGCCCGACATTCTCTAAGAAAATAAATATACTGCCAAGGTTCCTTATGACCATGAACCAAAACATTAACAGCCGTTAAGGAATCAGATTCCACAACTACACTGTCTAACCTCCTTTAAAGCCATAATCTCTGCCCGCATATTTGTACCTGGACCATAATCACTTGAAAAGGCATACCTAAAAACCCCTTGAGCATCGCGGATAACCCCGCCACCTGTACACCTCCCATCTTTAGACGAGCCATCCGTATTAAGCTTAAATCCTAACTCCGGAGGCCTCCAGTGAACCCAAAAACCCCGTTTAACACTAACTCTTCTCAACTGCACCTGAAGACAATGGAACGCTGCACAAGCCACCCGACTACTCAAAGCCTTCGGCTTGAAGCAAGTCAAAGCTCCTCTAATCCCTTCCAAAATACGCACTCTTATTTGCAACATTTGCATATTACTATTTTCAAAAATAACTGCACATCTCGCCTTCCAAATCTCCCAACAAGTGAATGCAAAAATGCACAACAACGTAGCCCCTAACTGCGTGCGAAGCGACACGGAAGACCAAATATGGAAAAGATGATTCAGGTTGTCATACTACTTTGGTAACCGAAAATAATCCGTAAAGAAAGACCACAAATTCAAAGCTACCTTAGAATGAAGGAAGAGATGACTACTAGACTCCACTGAAGGCGTATCCCCACAACAACAACAGCGAGAAACAAAAGGCACTCTGCGAGCCTGAATATTAGCATCCATCGGAAGGGCATTATGAAAAAGTCTCCAAGCAAAACAGCTCACCCGCAATGGAATCCAAGGCTGCCAAATGATTTGAGCCCATCGCTGCACCGTACTACGAACCCGAAAATGATTCCAGAAAACACAAGCTTTGAACTCCCCTGACGAAGTAAGCTAAAAAATCAACTGATCCCTGCTTGCCTCGTCGCACCGAATCTGCTGAACCTGGCCTTTCTGTGAATCTGGAATCAAAGGCCAGATTTCTTCCAACTGCCGCATAGCACTGGCCACTGTGAGATTTCGATCCACCGGACGAGGGCCAATCAAACGCTCTCCACACCAGTTATTATCCCAGAATGAAATATCCCCTTGACCAACTGCCCAACGAACCGTCTGCCTAACTAAAAGAAGCTGAGACCAAACAGCCTTCCACGGCTTGGAAACATAACGCGACACAACCGAATCCTCAATGCCATACTTCGCCACACAAAACTTCGCCAAAAGACCCTGCTTGTTGAGAACTCGCCATGCTAATTTAGCATGCATGGACTCCATCACTTGGGCAAGCGGACGAATACCTAAACCGCCCTCATCTACAGGCCGACATACCCGATGCCATGCAACCCAGTGAGTACGACGCTCACCATTACTACTCCATAATAACTCAGCCAGACGTTGCTCAATTCTGCGAAGGAGAGACTTAGGAATCGGGAGGGTGGACAAAGCATACACAGGTAGACTGCACAGAACCGATTTAATCAATGTAACCTTCCTACCGAACGAAAGCAATTTATTACGCCATCCCATAATCTTGCCCAAAATCTTACTTTCCAGGTTTTCAAAATATGAACGTTTTAAACGACCTTTGAAAAGAGGAAGACCCAAGTAATTTAAAGGCCAAACCTTATGAGCATAACCCGACCATCTCGCAATGTTAAGATCTTGTCTCCGAGAACAGTGCTTTGAAGAAAAGAAACCGCTCTTACTATCATTAACCCGCTGCCCTGAAGAACTTTCATAAGCCCGCAACACCTTCTTAAGACCCAAAATCGAATGCTTGGAACCATTGCAAAATAGGAGCATGTCATCTGCATAAAAAAGATGCGTAATCAAATCACCTCTCCTGCCATGAATAAACGGGAGAATCAGACCCTGAGAAACAGCCCGCTGAATATTATTAGATAGGACTTCTTGAGCCAGGATGAATAACAATGGTGAAAGAGGATCACCCTATCGCACTCCCCTATTTGCTTTGAAAAAACCCGAAGTTGTCCCATTAACTTTAAAAGAATACCAACTGTTACTGAGAAGATTCTGAATCAACCCACAAAAATTCAAGTGAAAACCAAAAGCCTGCAGAACACGATGAATAAAGCCCCACTCCAAACGATCATACGCTTTAGACATATCAATTTTGAAAACCACATTCCCCCCTCGAGTTTTGTTGTCTATACGCTGGACTAATTCATGAGCCAACAGAATGTTTTCCTGAATACTACGACCCTTCACAAATCCTGACTGATGCTCCGAAACAAGATGAGGAAAAATCAAAGCTAATCGATTGGCTAAGATTTTAGAGATAATCTTCGCTGCAAAATTACACAAACTGATCGGCCTTAAATCACCCAGACTCTCAGGATTTACTACTTTTGGAAGAAGAATAATAGATGCAGAAGAAATGCCCCTGTGCATGACACTACCACGGAAAAAGTCTAAAACCGCCCCCATAACGTCCATTGTAATAATCGACCAGCACCCTTGAAAAAACCAACCTGTGTACCCGTCCGGCCCCGGAGCACTAGAGGGGCTGAGAGACTTAATAACAGCCCACACTTCTTCTTCAGACGGCATAGTCATCAAAGAAATATTCTCCGCCTCCGAGACTTTAGAACAAAAACCCTCCAATAACTCCTCATCCATCACAGGATTAGTAGAAGCAAAAATGCTTGAAAAATACGTTTCTGCCAAAGAACCAATCAGCCCTGGGTCTTCTGTTAAAGTTCCATCTGTAAGACGAAGTTTAATCACATTCCGTTGGGCTCTGTCCTTGATACTAGCATGAAAAAATGTCGTATTTTGATCCCCCTCGCACACCCAAGATTGTTGAGCTTTCATCTCCCACATCTCTGTATCCCAGCCCAAGAGTTGATTGAGGCGATTCTTAGCGGTATTTAAATCCTCCTCCATTGCCGTGCCTCCTCCCAATTGCTAATCCAACTCAAGCCGAAGAATGTCATCCTTTGTGGCATCTATATTGCGTTGAACATTACCAAAAACCCTCCAATTCCAGTCTCGAAGAGCAGACCGAAGCCGACACAACTTCCCATATAATAAAGTTATACCCACGCCCCAGCACGAAAGACTCCACTGATCTGCCACAAAAGAAAGGAAATCTGGGTGATCTAGCCACATTCGATGAAAACGGAAGCCCCCTTTATGCTTAACAGACTCCTGAAAATCAAACAGAAGAGGCGCATGGTCCGACACAGCGGTGACTAGATGAGATACTTGCAGCCGAGGAAAAAGAAGCTTGAAAGAACTGTTAACCAAAACTCTGTCCAGTCTTTTCCGAATCCGACGGGCCCCTGCCTCTTGATTACACCAAGTAAACCGACTACCCTCAAAACCCGCATCGACCAAACCTGCTTGAAACATACAATTATTAAAGTCTTCCATTTCGCCGAACTCACACGGCGCCCCACCTAACTTCTCTTCTGAGTGACTAATAACATTAAAGTCTCCACCCACAAACCACGGAACTGTACATCCTACTGAGATACCTTCTAACTCCCTCCATAAATCCATTCGCTCCTGCCTATTACACTTAGCGTACACCACAGTGGCCATAGTTGGAGTTAGGTTCGGAATAGTTACCATAACAGTTAACTGCTGCGAAGAGCTAGTCACAAGCAAGAGATCAACAACATTATTCCATAACAACCATATATGACTGTTAACAGGATTTACATGCAAATTCTTATCGAAACCGACTCACCGACATAATTTAATTAGTCTATCACCACTCGTCTTGGGCTCTAAAATTGCACATAAAAATGGTCTATGTTGCCGAATTAAAGACTTCAGAAAAGTACGTGTAGGCTTGTTACAGACACCCCTTGCATTCCATATAACTATCGTCATTAAAACTAACAAGAAGTATGTGAAGCCTGGGCTTTACTAGCCGCCCTAGTCATTCGGACATTTTCCTTAAAAACCGAAGCCATCACCTCCGCATGCAAGCCCGAACACCATTTTGGAAATGACGGTCTAAGACGCACCTTACCAACATCCACGTCTGTGAACAACCTGTTACTCTCCACCACTGTATCACTGTAATCCCCGTTCGTCGAGTGAGCCTTGCCAAACTTACGAGGCACCATATGTAGAATACCGTCCCCTAATTCACCAATGAAAAATGCATCATTAAACAGTTCCTTCTTGTTTAGAGAGTCACTCGGTATATCCTCCTGTTTATCATTCGATGATCTTGGCCCATCCATGGCTACCTCATTATCTTCATTCTCATCCAAACCATCCAATACGTCAAAGGAATTCTTGACAACTATCTAATCGCCTCGCTTCACCTTTTACCCAAATCGCTTTGTATACCCTAATTGATCCTTAAGAAAAACCTTCGAATTGGTAATGTCAACATGCTCAATCTCTATCGGAACCCCTGCGACTCTAGCCAATGACACCGGCTCCATCCCCGTCCCGATCCTCCCGACCTTCACCGGTGTCCAACGCGTTATGCAGCTGCATTCTGGTGTTGCCCTGCCTTCGGCCCGCTTCATGGGAACCAACGTGTTATTATCATGTACAACATGGCTATCACCCCTTAAATGCTCCAGATTATTAGGTTTAACCGCCTTGGCCTTATCTTCCCTAATCTGGCACGCAACTTGTGATCTTCCCAAATCCGGCACAGTTTCATGCACTACCCCCTCCTTATCCATTTTTTAGGGGATACCAGGATATAGGAATACATCACCTTTTCATTCTCATTCTCCCTTTTTTAGGGGTAAACGGAAAAGTACAAGAAAAGATGTTGCGAGGCCCCACTGGATCCAAAATATTTTATAGAGTCACCACCTTTATTTTGAGGAAGAAATAAAGAAAAACAAAAAAAGAAAACCAGAGATTGTAAAAACGGGTTCGGAGGTGGCTTGTTATTTAGTTGGGAAGGTGCAGGCACCCAACTCGCTCCTTCGGTCTCAAAAATAGTTTTTGGCTAAATTATGCTTTTTGTTATATTTATTTAGCTAATAAATAAAGCATTAAAAGACAGGAAATAAAAACAAATTCATCAGTGGCTACATTATTTACGGACTTGCAGCCGTTTCTTTACAAATAGTTACAAATATACTTAAAAATATTTGGCCATAATAATAGCTCTTTTTAGTGCTATTTCCTAACTAAATCCGGGCAACACAACGGCTTATATTTTTACATTGGACCGAATGGAAAATAACACTTTTTACAAAAAACTTAAAACTTACCTACTGGTGGACTAGGGTGTGCTCGCTCTGTCCTTCAGGGAGAGGAAGTCTTTTTTTGATGAAGTGGTGCGGGGATTCGGGCAGAATAACTACTTCTGAAACTTACTTTGGGCCTCGGGATCCGGGCGGAGTAACTGCTTAGGATTGATTGATTGAATGCTTGAGGGAGGCGGAAATCTGCAATTACGGCTTATTTCGGCTGATTTGGTTTTTTACTCGGGCAGAAAGCAACCGCTCTTTCCGAGAGATTTTTGACCAATGAATAGGGTGGAAACCTAGCTGGGGGGCTAAGGCTCACTTTGACCGGTTGGTTTTAAGTTTGGAGGAGATTTGGCAGGGTTTTGAAGCTTTATAGGAGGATCTCTCACTATCTCACTTCGCTCTCTATTTCTCCAGTGTAACAACGACGCGGAGAGTTTTCGGGGAAGAAAGTTTTTTTTTTTGAAAGTGAACCCTGAAGGCTCTATTTATAGCCTGGGAAGAGGACATCGATGGGATTTCTTTTTTTCTCTTCAAGCTTCAGCCAGTTGTACATAACGCCGAGAAATTTTCACATTACGCGAACTATAACTGTCCTGTAGCTGTTTGGGATTCCCTGTAGCACAAACAAGGTGCCACCCACAGCTAAACTGGGTGCCACCCCCATTTTGAGTGGGTGGCACCAGCTTTGGCTTAATTGTTTCATTTTTGGCACCTTTGGCCCCTGCATTTCACTGTTTTGCGCATCCTGCTTTTTCCTTTTGCATTTTCAACCCTGTAACTTGACATTTGTTAAGTTTTAACAGGTCTTGATATTTCATGTCATGTTACATACCAGGGGTACGACATTGGGGTATCTACAGAGCCCCTCAACGATGGAGTCTACTGGTAACTCGCAGCTTACTAAGTAGACGAACATCGTTGATAAGAAATAGACTCTCCAATTTCGCGCAATTAATACGGGGGAGAGATGCAACGGTTAGCAGTTATAATGCAGCAGTTTATAATGCAAACCAAACCTCCATATCCTAGACATTTTTAGTTGGTTATAGCAGGTTATCGTAGTTTTTAAACAAATATGCAAATTAAATGCTCTGATGGTCGGAACTACTAATTTAGGCTGCCTACATATCCCTTAATAAAGGAAATTAGACCAAACGTAGTTCGGCCTCAAGCTAGCAAGACGAACAACCAACGAGGATGTTGTGCTCTTCGGGTCAAAACCCGTCCGAGAACAAAACGGAAAAAGATTTTCATGTTTTTCGAAAAGTCGTATTCAACCGATCAAAACCCGTCGTTAAATACTGTATGAAGATTTTTAAGTTTTTCGAAAACCGTTATTCAACCGGTCAAAACCCGTTGTTGAACATGTTAAGAGAAATTTTCAAAAATTGTATTCAACCGGTCAGTACCCGTCGTTGAACACAATAAGAAAAATTTAAAATTTTTTGAAAACTGTATTCAACCGTTCAAAACCCGTCGTTGAATACGATAAGAAAGTCTTTCTTCAAATGTTTCGAAAACTGTATTCAACTAATCAAAATCCGTCGTTGAATACGGAAAAAAAGGATTTTTCTTTTTCCTTCCTCTTTTTTTTTAAACAAAACTTTTCAAAAACCATATTCAAACGGTCAAAATCCGTCGTTGAATAAGAAAAATATTTTCTTTTTATTAAAGGTGGAATAAGAATGCTTTACCTTTCTTACCTTTTCACACTTTGGCTGCTGCTGATTTAGCTGATTTTGCTATTTCTGCAACTCTTGCTTCTTCATGCTGGGAATTTTTTTGTTTTTTGTTTTCTTCCTTTTCTTTTTTTCATGCAAGCTTTATTTTTACAAAATCCTTACCTTTGCCGCTGATTTTTCTGGCTTTTCTGCTTATCTTGCGGCTGATCTGCTGGGAATATGACTTTTCCATTGCTCTTGGATGGATAGCCGCCGAATATGGTTAACAAAATCACTTTTGTTAACTTTTCGTTAAGTCTTAGGGCCACTTTGCAATTTTGGAAATTCGAGGACTTGAGTGCTGAACTTGAGTTGCTTGGAGGGGGAAAAGTGAAAATTTCACTTTTTTTTCTTTCATTTACGGGAATGAAGGCAGAAGCCTTCATTTCTCTCTTCTGCTTCAGTTTCTCTCCTCTATAGCCGGCGGAGCAAGCTTTTTTTTTCTTTTCTTTCAGTTCTTCTCCTTTTCTCAATTTTCTTCCACCAAATTGCTTGTTTTCCCAGATAGATGGCTTCTTCTTCGAGATCTAGGAATGGAAAGGCGCCAATGCACCCAGATTCGGGTGATGAGAGGAGGGAACTTCCTCCTTTAAACCGGAATCACGTTGAATATTTCTACTCAACGGATGACTTGGAGAATTTGGTCCGCGATTGGCACAAACATGTCTCGAATCATCAAAATCCTGATGTAAGTATACTCTTTCACCAACCTATTTGGTTGATTTCTTCAGATCTGCTTAATTCCTCCACTTCTTTGGACTTTTGGAGTATATATATGCTTCTTATAATATTTATGCATGCAATTTATGAGCTAAAATGATGCAATTTTGGTAATGATGCATGGAATTTACGCAATTTATTTTTGTGATGCATAATTGAACTAGCGGTCACTATTTGACCCTACAATGCATGATTTATGCTATTAATGCAATTTGGGCTATATGATGCATGCTTTATGCCTAAAAATATTTTTATATGGTATATGCCTATGAAACGAACTTTTCGGAAAATAATACAATTTTTTTTGGGCATATTTTCGGATGCTTTTTCGGATATATGTAGAACAATACATATATATTTTATGCACCAGAATTCACCTTTTATGCATGTCTATGCTGCAGGGATATGATAAATGTCATGAGAATATTTTCTTTCATGATTGGTGGCACTTTATTCTCTTTTTCGCTAATACTATAATGCAGCTTATTGAACTATAAATGTAAATGATAGATGCATATATAACTTTATTTGATGCAAATGCAGGAAATATTTATGAGATGCTTGCTAATATGATGCATGAGTAATTTTATTTTATCATGGGTGTGAAAATGCAAAATGCGGTATACACTTTTAAATGCAAAACATACACTTTTTATGATGCCTAAAATGCCAAAATACATATTTGAATGCAAAAAGATGCATTATTTTTTTTTATGCCCGAAAATTTTTAAAATGCACGAATGCATTTTTTATTTTTTGGTGATTCTAAGGATGCAACTAAAATTTCTATATGCAATATATGTTTTTTTTAGTTTTTTATTTATGATAAAAAAATATATGCAATGATAATAAAAATTTGAAAGCAAAATTTTTCATAGTAAAAATTCATATGCATAAAAAAAATGGAAATATGAAACTTTAAATGCATGTCATAATACAAATGCGACAATGAAGAGCATACAACATTTTTCTCTCTCTCTCTCGCTCTCTCTCTCTCTTTTGCGATTTTTTTAATGATGATTGATATACATTTTATTTATTCAAGAATGCAAATGGAAATCCTTAAATACATGTTAAAATGCAAAAATGCATGAATGAAAGGAATACATTTATATGTTTTTTTATATATGCAAGAACACATACTTTATATTATTATTATTATTATTATTATTATTATTATTATTTTTATTTTATTATTATTATATATATATATATATATATATATATATATATATATATATATATATATATATATATATATATATAAGTTGTCTAATGTACTAATTATGCAATAAAAGGGGTTTATGAGAATCTCACCTTTCCTCCCTTCCTCTTTTTTATTTTATTTTATTTATTTTTTTAGGAGTGCAATACCTTGACCCGGGTTCGAGCGAGTTGTGACATGGTGACAGAAAATTTTCATTTGATGCCCGAGCCGGCCTGGGTGTTGGTGGAAGATACAGGCCTTGGGGTATTTCTGCGGGCATTCCGTCCCTTCCGCAGCTACATGGCTATATTTGATACATTGCGGAACTACGGTGGTGACACTACCCACACCTTCCACTTCACGGGGAGAGGCCACCATGACCCCATGCGATTTTCTTTGCTATCACGGGTATCTCTACCGGCATCGGCCGGACTTTAGAGCGGATTACACTCTCCGTCATCATCATGGCGTGGTGGAGGATCTTCAGGCTTCGTGGCGAGTATAAAGCTGGGGATGAGATCAAGATTGGCGTTAAAAGATGGCTTTTGGCAAATGTCTTTGGAGACGATCAATCCGGGGATAGCACTGCTCGCGTCGCGAGCATTTGTATTTTTCTTTTTGGGGATGTCGCTCTTTGCCAATTCATCCACCTCCTTGAGAGTTTCCTTCCTAGGCTGCCTTCGGGAACTTGACCACGTGATTGACTATGATTGGGAGCGAGGCGAGCTGGTGAGCTTTATGCTTCCATGGATAGGGCGGTGGAATGATTCACCGATTATGGCGGCTTTGTTCTCGCTTGGGAGTATATTTCTTTTCCTATTCTTCTTCTTTTTTTCAAAAATTTTCCTCCTCGACAATTTTTTTTTGATATGTATATTTTTATAGGCGACTTTTGCTTCTCTCTTTTTTTCTTTCGGTGTGGGATTACTCGTCTTTGATTTTACACGGGCCCACTATGCATCAACGTTACGGACCACCTTATTTGGCTACGTTCGTAAACGCAAACCGGAAGAAGAAAGATAGGGACGGCCATTTTCTAGAACGACTTGGGTTGCGTGACAGGATAGCTAGCTCCCCCTTGGGCTCAGTGCATTTAGTTCCTTGGCAAAATTTGGTAGGGCCATATGAGATCACCCTAGCATTGAGGTGCAACCGGATTCTCATGGTGTCGATCATGAATGATTCCTTTTACATGGGCGAACGAGTTAATCGCCAACATATCTTGTACTTGACGTTTACGGTGGTGCCTCCTGCACCTCCCCCTTGGGTGATTGTTCCAGATTTTCTGCCGAACATGTATCTTTACCTGTCAAAATTTGTCATGCTGCCCTGCGATTATCCAGTCATGCCTTTTGAGGAGTTTTTGAGGACGATGCTCCATCCTGCCCCTCCTACCCTCGTAGTTGCCAGGCGTGCATCTGATGCATGTGATAGGCCAGGGTCTTCTTACCCAGCTCCTGGTGCGCAGTCAGAGTTCTCTATGCCCGATGATGCCTTCTCCACCTTCCGATATCGCCGAGATGGAAGACTTATAGAACAAGTCTTGCCTGATGCAGACATTCCTGAGGAGTACCGTGTCCCTGAGCACGCTCGCACGGTATATATCATTACTCATTTTAGCATCACTCTTTTTTTTCTTTCTTTTAGCATCATCATCATTTTTTTTTCTTGGACTGATGCATTTCCTTTTTTTTGTTGCTTCAACAACTTTTTTTTTTCTTTTCAGGTTAAGGTGTCCACATATAAGAGGCTGCTGCATGGCTTTATTAGTATAAACAAACTTTACCAGCGGCTTATGGATGACTTTTCTTGCCGGGGTAATGATGATATATGGCAGACCAGACGCCGCGATGATGATGATGATGAAGCTGGCGGGTCGGCTCACCCTCGGGTGAGAGGTAGAGGTCACAAGCTCAGTGGTGGAACGGGCCCTCGAGTTATGGGAGGCGGTTTTGATAGAGGTAGAGCATCCTGCGATTATTAGCTCCTTCTACCTGCACACATTAGTTTTTTCCTTTCTTTTTTTTATCTTATTTTTTATTTGCACCCAAAATCTGTACAAACATTTATTATGTAATGCAATATAATTTTATATGATGTGAGAAAATAGAATGCTGACTCAAAATGCATGCAGAAAATAAAGCTATACCGATATCTAAGGGTAATGGCACGCTGCATCTCAGAAATGGATTTTAAAAGAATACACCTGCCTCGAGCGGCTTTTTCTCGATGATCTGGTGGGGAGAGGAAAGCTGGCCGCCTCCTCCCTGCTCGGCCATATAATTGCTGTAGGGCTACACTTGGCATAAGGCTACTCTCAAAGCCCCCGCTGCTTCTTCGCAATCGGCAAAGCAGTTGAATGGCTCCAACCCAAGTCGTCTCAGGACAACGGCAATGCTGATAATGAATAGGACAAGGGACACTTCGGTGCTTCTCATTCTCGATGAGACGAGCCTTTTCTGCTCTCGCGTAAGAAGTATATGGGTTTGGTTGGGCGGACGTCGCAGGCATTGATGGACCGCCTCGGGGCTTAAGCTGCAAAAGAAGGATGGTTTTAGGGGAACAAAGGGGGTAGAGGCAATAATAGATATGTACACGCACATAATGTACAATCTAAATTTCTTTAGCAATTAGCAATTTTATATTTTAGTGTTTTAATGTGAGCTTTTGTCGTGGTTTTTCTTTTTTACTTGTCAGTCAAGCCTCTTGCATGCTGAAGATTGGAGGTAGAATGCCGAGGATTCAAGTAGTGCCTTCCCTCTCCTTTTTCTCCTGATTTTTTTTATATGCTCTAATTTTTTCCTAGGCCGCCCTTTCAGGTTTTCAACCTAGCGAGCCCATATTTCTCCTTTTATGTTTTTTATATGCTCTAACTTTTGTCTAGGCCGCCCATTCGGGTTTTCAACCTAGCGAGCTGGAGAGGGAAGCACCTGCTAGATAGGTTAGCTCAAGTATAATACCTTTTGAGCTTGTCGAGATTGAAGGGCTGAACAAGGTCTTCTCGTTCTTGGTTTGTGAGGAGTACGACACCTCCTGACCGGATCTCTTTGACAATATACGGTCCCATCCACGGAGATTTCCATTTTCCCCTAGTATCAACATAACTAGGGGGTTTTTCTCGAAGCACGAGATCCCTGACTTGGATGTCGCGGCCTTTGACTTTTTTATTGAAGGCCCGGGCTATGCGCCTTTGATATGCTCGGGTATGCTCCAGGGCTAGCAAGCGCCGTTTGTCGATGAGGGCTAATTCTTCAAATCGCCCTTTGACCCAATCGATTTTTGATATGCCAGATTCCATCAATACTCTTAATGATGGAATTTCAACTTCAATAGGTAGCACTGCTTCCATGCCATATGCCAAGGAATAAGGGGTAGCCCCAGTGGGTGTGCGGACCGAAGTGCGATAGCCCTAGAGGGCTAGCGGCAATTTTTCTGGCCAGTCTCTTCCTGTGTCAGCCATTTTTCTGATGATGTTTTCTAGTGTTTTGTTGGCTACTTCAACGGAACCATTGACTTGTGACCGATAGGGGGATGATTTATGCCTTTGGATTTTGAACTCGTCGAGTAGACGGTTCACGTCCCCTTCAAAATGTGTGCCGTTGTCGGAGATTATTTCGAAAGGTATTCCATAGCGATATATAATATTGGTCCAGATGAATTCGGACACCTTTCGAGTATTCAGGATTTTATAGGAAGAGGCTTCCACCCACTTCGTGAAGTAATCGACGGCTACTAGAACATATTCGTGGCCATTGGATCCCTTCAGGTGAATTTGTCCTATGACGTCGATTCCCCAAGTTGAAAAGGGCCAGGGGGCTGTGGAGTTATATAAGACGTGTGGGGGCACGTGCTGCAGATTTGGAAAACGTTGGCACTTGTCACAATGACGCACCCACCGAATACAATCGGTTTCAAACGTACTCCAATAGTACCCCTGCCGGATAACTTTCTTGGATAGCATATGACCATTCATGTTGGACTCAGAGGTACCACCATGAAGTCGGGTCCATAATTTGCTCGCCTTTGGCCTGGCCGACACATAATAAATTAAGGCCTTGATAATGCCTTTTATATAAGCTGCCACCGCTAAATACAAATTGCGATGCCCACATCCGCAGGGAAACTTTCCCTCTTTTGTCTAGGCCGGGAGGATAGATTCCTTTCTGAAGCAGATTTAGGATATCAGCGTACCATGGCTCGTGATTTGCTTCAGTGGGCCGCATTAATTTTGAAGCAAGATGCCGGAGTGACCTTCTTCCCAACTACAAAAGGTTGGACTTGGGGTTTCTCAAGTGAATTTTGACTAGCTATGCCGCATCGGGTGGCATCGGTGAATTGATTTCTATCTCGTGGCGTATAGTGAACGAGATAGAGTCAAATTGGGCAAGAAGTGTTGTGAGTTTGGCATGATAAAGTTGCACTGTGGATCCCGGGTTTTCCACTTCCCTTCGAATTGGTTTATAATTAGAGCGAGTCTCCATAGACCTCGAGATCTTTGGCTCCCCTTCGGAGAGCTTGTTCTAGGCCAAGCAATACAAGCTTCAGACTCAACTGTATTCGATTATTCGCACTCGAACTCCAACATTATGGTTAATGGCGCAGGGAATCCGGCCGGATCGATTATCAAGATTCCTATGCCAAAGCCCCTTTTATTTGTGGTCTCGCAAAGAACATCCGCCACCGTGTCATGGTCGTGATTTCCAAGACACCTTCGTATGGAAGCTAGGCTCGGTTGCATCTTAGGCTTTTAAGGGCGATCGGCTAAGTGGTCTCCGCAATTACGCCGCCTTTCATAGATTTGAGTGTGACATAGGTTTTGTCAAACTCATTGAGAAGAAATGACCATTTAGCCAGTCGACTGGATAGTGATGGCTTGTTGAAGATGTACTTTATAGGAACCATCCTCGAGATGAGCTTGATGGATCGTCCATGCAGATAAGTCTCGAGCCTTTATATGGCCCTGCACTAGGCCTGGCAGCTTTTCTCTAGCTAAATAGTTTAGCTCGCTCCTTGCAGCCTTCCTACTTATGAAGTAGATAGCATTTTCAATGCAGAATCTTCTTTTTCTTGGCGAGCATAGCCCCTACCGACGTGTTCGCATTTGTTAAATATATGAGGAACGGCTTATGTGTATGGGGTGGAGCTAACATGTGGGGATTGGTAAGGTAGACTTTTATTTTTCAAGGCTACCGGCACTTCGTCCCACTTGGTCAAGATTTTTGTTTAGGAGTTTGAAGAGGGGCTCACATGTGGTTGTCAGCTGTCTGATGAAACGGCTGATATACTACAATCATCCTAGGAAGCCTTTGACTTCGGTTGGAGTTTTTGGCCGCGACATCTCCATGATGGCTTTAATCTTTGCTGGCTCGATCTCGATGCCCTGCTCGATCACCAAGAATCTCAGGACCTTGCCTTTAGTAACCCCAAATGTGCATTTGGTGGTGTTAAGCTTCATCTGGTGCTTCCTTAACCTTTCGAAGGTCTTTGATATGGGCACCGTTGGCGTTGAATGCACGATCATTTCGTCCAACATAAACCTCCATTTTTTTATGGATCATGTCCTCGGAAGAGGTGGTGGCAGCCCTTTGATAAGTAGCCCGTATTTTTTCAGCCCAAATGGCATAACATTATAGCAATAGGTCCCCCAAGGAGTAGTGAATGAGGTCTTCTCCTGGTCCTCTGCTGCCATTTTAATTTGATTGTAGCCTAGCATGCCGTTGACAAAGGATCTGACTTTGTGAGCAGCAAAGATGTCTACCATAATATCAATATTGGGTAGAGGAAAGTCATCTTTGGGCTATGCTTTGTTGAGGTCGCGTAAGTCTACGCAGATCTGGACCTTCCCATTGGGCTTGGGAACGGTCACTATGTTGGACAGCCAGATCGGGTATTCTACTACCCGAATGAAATAGACGCAGTGTTTCATGATTTCTTCTTTAACTTGTAGTGACCATTCGCTTAATCCGGCGGAGTTTTGCTTGATTGGTCGAGCATCCGATATATAGGGATCCTGTTCAACAATGGCTAGGTGTAGGCCCGACATATCTTCATAGGACAAGGGAAGATATCTACCAATTCTTTGAAGATATCAATGAGTGTTACTCTTTCAGAGCCTTTCACGTAGCTGCCGATTTTGATTTCTTTTATTTCATTGTCCAGCCCCAGATTGATGTTGGACAAGTCTTCAATCGCTGCTAATGAATGATGTTGTTCCGAGACTGATTATGGAAAATTAGGAAAATTTTCTCTCTCTAGGAATTTTCTCTCTTTGGCCGCTTTAGGGTTTAGTATTGCTTGCGGCGTAGGGTTTCCTCCTCATGACTCCAAGCACCGGCCGAGGAGGGGTCAGGTCCTCGGCCCGGCCCTCCTTCCCCAACAAAAGCTAAACTTTGCTCTCTCTTTCTCGATCATGCCTCTCCTTCGATGACTTCTAATCGCCATACATTCCTCCCTCCACCTTTAAAGGTGAGCCACCTTACGCCTCTCTCTCCAAATTTCAAGTTTCGGCTTTTGCCAAGCCATTCCAGCTTATCTCTTGTTGAAAGTTTTCTCATGGTCGGCCATCCTTGAAATTATATGGAAAGAATTTTTACTTTCTGCTTAAGGTCGATGTTATTATCTGACATCCGACACCAAACACATGCCGATTTTTTTTTTTAGAAAGCAGGCGGCACTCAAGGAACTTTATTAAAAAATAAAAGAAGTACAAACTTGAGGGGGACAACCAGCCTTGCCCTTATAAATGGGAGGACAGAGGAGCCTAACCTCGAACAGGAAATACAGAAGAAAGAGGAAAACAAAAATATCAACCTTTCCTAAAGGAGTGGAAACCAAAGGAATCCATTACAAGCTTTTTAGCCTCGGATGGAAGATCCACAAAGGACAAAAACATCTTATTACCAATTTTGTTGGCCGGGCTGCTGCATCGATCGACCCGCGATTACGCTCTCGAAAACATGAGATAATGGAAGTTAGCGGATAAGTGCTTACACTGACGAAGGACATAAGCACAATGTTACGCAGACAGAATGATGATGCACCAAAACATTAGCGGCCATTGAGAATGCGATTCCACAACCACATGAGAGAACCCCAAATTATGACACATAAGTAAGCCATCCCTCGAGCCATAATCTCGGCTTTCATATTAGAACCACGCGAAAAATGAGATGCAAACGCCGATAAAATCACCCTTATGATCTCGAATTATGCCCCCACGACATTGACCATTTATAGAGGAGCCATCCGTGTTAAGCTTCACAAAACCAAAATCGAGGATGCCATCGCAGCCACAAACCCTTGTGAATCGAGGGTGACAACACAGAATACCAAGACACACTGCAAGATAGAAGAAGCTCGAGGACACAAGCCGCTTTCGCTTAAAAACATAAAACATATCACGAAGACTATGCAAGACCTTAGAAAATATCTTGATCTCATAGACATATCATCAAAAAACAATGATACAACGAGCTTCCAAATTTCCCAACATCCAAGTTGAATGTCCAAGCCGATCAAGAGAACCCCTGACCAAGTATCAAATAAATGGGGAATTGAAGAATATGTGGGGACTTTGCGTAAAAGAAAAGCAAACCTGTTCCAAACATCCTGGCAACCTCGTAAAATAAGAACAAATGGTTGGTAGATTCTTCCGGTGGTGAAGATGACAATGTAAATGACATTTAGAAGCTAATTGAATGCTTAGCTCGAAGATTAATATCAACTGGAATAGCATTATGAAAGAGCCTCCAGATAAAAGCGCTCACTTTAACTGGAATCCAAGGTTGCCAAACTTTCCTTGCCCAATGAATCACTGGTTGAGATTGGCGATAAACCGCCAAGAGGTCGCCGAACTAAAGTCGCTGCATTTGGTGAGCGAAGCAGTCGGGACGATCAATGTCTTCATTCAAACTGAAAGGGATATCAAGATGGAGAATGGGATCAATTAAGCTACACAGCTCCGAAAGAATAGGGAAAGCATCTCGGACAGTAAGCGTTTGATCCATAGGAAGGGGGCCAACCAACCGAGTCCCACACCAATTAGAATCCCAAAATGAGATGTCACCTTTACCCACTACCCATCGACTACACTCCATAATATTATCCATCTGGGACATAATAGCTTTCAAGGGGAAGACACACATCTAGGAATAGAAAGACGGGTCGGCCTCCGCATTCCTCAAATTCTACGTAAACGAGCCCAAAGAGAATTCCCATGCAATGCATTCCAAGCAAGCTTAGCATGCATAGAGACCATGACTTGCTGTAACGGACGGATGCCCAACCCTCCTTCATCCATAGGATGACAAACGAGATGCCAAGCAACCCAATGAGTTCTATCTTCTCCATTTGCACTCCATAAGAAATCGGCAATTTTTCTCAATGCGAGCAATAACAGATTTCGACGCCATAGAAGCCAAGGAATAAATCGGTATACTTCCAAGAACTGATTTTACCAATGTTAATTTTGCGCCAAAAGATAACAACCGAGATCGCCACCCATTAATTCTAGCCAGCACACGAGAGGACAAATCTGCAAAATAAGCTTGCTTCATTCTACCTTTAAATAAAGGGATGCCGAGATATGTCATGGGCCAAAATTTCTGAGAGCATCCGCACCATAAACCAGCCGCCTAACCAAATCCGTTATCAAGCAATCTCTTACTTACAAAAAGCCACTTTTTGTATGTTAATTAATTGACCGTAAGAACTCTCATAAGCCGCAAGAGTTGTCCAGTGCCTTGCACCGAAGATTTCGAGGCATTGCAAAAGACTAACATGTCATCCGGTGATAAAGGAGATGAGACACGAGAACACCCCACGCCCATGATGATAAGTGAATAATCAAACCTCGCTGATTGCTTGATTGATGTTATAAGTAAGCACTTCGGGCAAGAAT
>CM028378.1:132219897-132335719 GCA_013146195.2 Codonopsis lanceolata
CCAATATCATCATCATCATCATCATCATTGTCATCGACGCTCTGCCGCCGCACTAAGTCAAGCCTCCCATTAAAGAGAATTCATCGCCAATTTCGATACACTTGTTGATGTCAAGAAGCCCCGCGTGAGTTTCTATAAGTAGACACGCTCACCTAAAAAAAATGAATAAAAAATAAAAAAATGTTAGTCTAAAAAAAAGAGTGTATAAAAAAAGATATGTGTGTAAAAAAAAATATACATAAAAAATATATATAATATAAAGAAAAGAGACAATAAAGGTGGAAGTGTTCACCGAACGAGCCTCGCTCCGACGCGACGCCCTCCGGGATCTCGACGTCAGAAGAACTCCGCTCTACTAAGCCCCACCCCACTCATACCGGAAAAGTAGAAAATATCATCGGGCTCAGAACATCAAGTTCCCGCGAGAAATGAAGTAGACGACCTCGCCCGGCGTACATCGAATGCCGCCTCGCGCAACAGAGCAGGAGGAGGGGGATACGCCTAATCTCAGAAATCCTCGTATGTCATCACCGGATAATCGTCAGAACGAGGTATTTCAAATACCGAGACCGGCTCAGCAAGGCCGAGCTCTATCACCCAAGAAGGAGGCCAAGGAGGCACCACTGAGCCACTAGAAAAGACCGGTGGCCGACGATTCACCCGCTCGCCCATATACAAAGAATCCACCATGATGGAAACCATCAATATCCTGGCAGCCGCCGAACATCAAAGTAGTGGAATAATGACCCTCCGTGCCCTCCTAAGGAAAGAAGTGCATCAACCAGACTCGAGCCAACACTGCCTCCAAAGATTTTTCCCTATCATTACAACCACGGCCCTTCCTCGCCGATTCACCTCAAGCCAACATATTGGGACATATATGGAGTCCGTAAACTCGCCGAATGAGGTGACCCGCGAAAATCTGAAAACGAGAAGGCCTGCACTGCAAAAAAAAAAAAAAAAAGAGGAGAGAAAATAAATATGTTGTCAAAAATAAATAAATAAATATGTATGTAAATAAAAAAAATGATACAGAAAAAAGAGAAAAGAGAGATAGAAAAGGTGAAAAGGCATGCCTCACCGGCGGGGCAAACCCATTCGAGTCGGCGAGTCATTCCTACTGGCCCTATCCATAGAGATACACTTCGGCCAAACCGCCACTGCCCCAATCATACAAAGGGATCCGATCAAAATCCGCCAGACAAGCCAGGGACGGAAACTCTCGTCAAAATGAGAGGAGTTGGCAAGAGCGATGTGCCAAGAAAGAAGAATAAAAAATGCTCTTGCCACTCGAGTTATGGCAAAGATCATCATCGGCCACCAAGACCCGCCCGACATTATTAAGAAGCCACTTCGAACGCCGCCGATAAAGATCTCATCCGATGATTTAAAGCGAGGCTCGAAGCCCGTGAGGTCCACCTCTCCTCCCTACGATGACGGAGAGAGTAAAGAAGTCGAGTCGGTGGTCTCCCCTATGGGTAGGGATTCTCGTGATCGCAGCGAAGTCACACGGGGTCATGGTCGCTTCCCCCCAGCTAAAATGAAAGGTATGGGTGGTGTCCCACCAGAAGTCCCTGAGCACGTCAAAAATCGGCAGATAGCTGGTAAAGTGGGTGAAGGAGTGCATGAAGACACTGAAACTTGAACCCTCCACCAACAACTTTGCCGCCTCGGGTAGCATGGCATAAATCGCAGCCACGTCAGCACATGATACCCGCATCCTCTCAAATTCCTCGAACTCGAAAAGAAGAAAAAGGTAAGCCCTCTACCCTTATTTTCTCCTCACAGTCTTTTAAGTAAGCAAAAGTAAATATATAATGAACATATTGCATGCTTTATACTTCATGATTTTTTTTAGCATAAATAAAAAAAAATCTTGTTCATAACAAAGAAAAAAAATAAATGATTCTTTAAGTCAACGCAATACCATTTTCATACATGTACATAAATTTACATAAAAATAAACCTCATTCTTTTACATAAAAAAAAACGTAGGAATCTACATACTGTACATACATACTGTATTCTTTTACAAAAAAAAAATATAATATATAAAAAAATAAAAAAAACAATTTTTATGTGTAATTAATTTTGCATGTAAATAATTAATTTTGCATCTTAAATATCATAAAAATGCATATTAGGACTGCATTTGCCATGTATATAATTAAGTGTGAAAACATTCATGCATCATCTTATAATTGTTCTGCATTGCATCTGCATCAAGTAGAATAATTCATGCATCCATTATGTGCATTTCATTTGTCCAATAAGCTGCCATAGGGGTACGATAAAAAGAAGATAAAGTACCACCAATCATCAAAATAAATATCTTTGTGGCATTTACTATACCCTTGCAGCAGTTGCATGCTTGAAAAATGAATCTAAGGGCATGAAAAATATCTGTTTTGTCCTGTTTTTATCCGAAAATATGTCCGAAATGTGTTTCAGAAAAATTTAATTTGTATCCCGAATATTCCATTTCGCGATTCTATTGCATGCAAAAATATGTTTTAGCATAAAACATGCATCATATAGCCTCATTTGCATTTAGAATATAAATCATGCATAGTAGGGTCAAATAGTGACCACTAGTTCAAATCATGCATCGCAAAAATAAATCATAGAAATTTCACACATTATCACTTAATTACATCATTTAGGCATAAATAGGACATGCATGTGCATCACTAATAAAGTCGAGTGCTCAAAAGTCCCAAATGCGTAAATTTAGCAGATCCGAAACATAGCCAGAAAATTTCAAGAAAAAAGAAAAATCTTATAGTGGTGCGAGGAAGATTGGACACGTGAGTGTTCCGATCCCGCAGAATGTTGCCCCAGTCATTCGTAGAGTACTGGTAATTGAGTTTATTCCGGACCAAGCGAGGAGGTTCTCTCCTCCTCTCGCCAGATTCTAGGTGCATCGGTGCCTTCCCCTTCCTGGATCGTGAAGAAGATGTCATTTGCTAAGTAAAACACTGAAATTGGCGGAAGAAAATCGAGAAAAGGAGCGAAAATAAAGAAAATAAAAAAAGGAGCAAGCAGCAGCAACAATGGCGACAGAGCAAAGGAAAGAAAGAAGAAAAGAGAGAAAGAGAAGCAGTAAGCTTCTCCCTCCACTCCCGTCCATAATAAGG
This sequence comes from Codonopsis lanceolata, assembly GCA_013146195.2. Classification (NCBI taxonomy): domain Eukaryota; kingdom Viridiplantae; phylum Streptophyta; class Magnoliopsida; order Asterales; family Campanulaceae; genus Codonopsis; species Codonopsis lanceolata. The sequence goes on from CM028378.1 coordinate 132,223,035, forward strand.
GGAGAAAAAGGGAATTTTCCCTTTCCTCCCTCCAAAGTTTGAAGCTGCGACACTTTGGTCCTCAGATTTCAAAGTTTCCAAAATGGTCCCTGAGCCTAACGAAGAGTTAACAAAGTTAATCTTGTTAACCAAAATTGACAACCATTCACCAGAGGACAAAGAAAATAATATCCCTGGTCAAAAAAAAGAAAAGAAAAAAAGAAAAAAAAAGAAAAAAAGAAAAAAAAAGAAAAAAGAAAAAAGAAAAAAAGAAAAAAGAGAAAAGAAAAAAAGAAAAAAAAAGAAAAAAAAAAAAAAAAAAAGAAACAAGAAAAAAAAGAATAATAAATTCCTCAAAGAAGAGTGGCAAAATGCCAAGATCACCGACCGCTGGCAGCCAATTGGCACAAAAAGGTAAGTCAGGTACAGTATTTTACCTTGACTTTAGAATAATTTCCTTCTTAGGAAAGTTTGTTTTTTTAAAAAAAAAAAGAAAAAAAAAACTTTGCTTTGTTTTCAAATAAAAGAAAAACTCTTTTTCAAATTGAGTTTTGATTTCAAAAAAAAAAAAGAGGAATATTTAAAAAAAAAAAAAAGAGGAATATTTCAAAAACAAAAAAAAGAGCAATATTTCAAAAACAAAAAAAGAGGAATATTTCAAAAACACAAAAAAAAAAAAAAGGAATATTTCAAAAAACACAAAAAAAGAGGAATATTTGAAAAAAAAAACAGAGAGAGCGAGAAAAAAAAGGAAGGAAAAAGAATGTTTTCCACATCACAATTTTCGAAAATACTTGAAGAGTGATTACTTTGCCGTGCTCGGCGACGGATCTTTATCTGGCCGAGTGCGTTTCTCGATATTTGAAAGTTTTCTCGTTATGTTTGGAAACAAGGCAACACCGCCAGACACAACTTTGAAAATTCTTTTCTTAACACGTTTCAACGACAAGGTATTGACCGGTTGAAATGTGGTGACAGAAAAACATTCAAATCTTCATACCGTATTTGACAACGGTTTCGAACCGGAAGAATATGGCTTTTTCGAAAAAAATAAAAATCTTTTTCCGTTGTGTTCTCGATCGGGCTTGACCCGAAGAACATAACATCCTCACTTGATTGTAGTTTAGGTTTTTGGTCTGATTTCCTTTAATGAGGAATACGTAGGCAGCCTACATTAGTAGGTCCGACCATCGAGCACATTAAATTCATATCTCGCTTAAAATCGCGATAATTTTTTATAACCGACTAAAAATGTCTAGGTTATGGAGTTTGATAGCATGTTAATCGTGCATTATAATCCAAGCTACCAATTGCATTCTCCGTTTAAATGAACGAAATTGGAGAGTCTATTGTTTATCAACGATGTTCGCCTACTCGCAAGCCTTGGGTTACCCGTAGACTCCATCGTTGAGGGGCTCTCAGACACCCCAATTTCGCACTCGGTATGTGATCGACATAAAATATCAAGAATGTTAAAACTTAACAAATGTCAAGTTACTGTGAGTCAAAAATGCGAAAGGAAAAGCAGATGCGCGAAATGCTGAACCTGTGGGGGGAAAGTGCAAAAACAAAACTTGAACGCATGCTTGGTGCCGCACTGTGGTCTCTTGGTGGCACCAAGCCTTTCACCGTACTCTCTCGATGGAAATGTACAACTCTTGAAGCTCAAGGTACAACCTGGTCGAAGCATGATGAACAAATCCAAGAATGATCTGCCTGCCCCTCCGCTTCACACTATAAATAGAAGCCCTCGCTTCTCATTTCGCTTGCTCATTTCTCGCGATCAAAGATCGCAACGAAGCTCGCTTCGCTTCTATCGATACTATTAGTACGAGAGGTCCGAGATAGGTGAGTGGAAGCCCCTAGAATCTCCAAACCCCGCCCAAACTCCGCCAAAATAAAAACCCATAGGTTATAAGTGATCCCTAGCCTAGTTGTTAGGTATCCACCTCACTCCCCGACCCAAAAATCCCAAAGTAAGCCGTTACTCTGCCCGAGTAATGAGCTGAAAAGTCAAAAAACTAAGCCTAGGTTCCGCCCAACCAAAAAGGCCAAAACCTACCCAAATAAGTTGTCACTTTGCCCGAGTTGACAAGCCCAAACTCTCAGAAATAAGGGCCATACCGCCCAAATCAAAACAACAACCACACAACAACAACAAAAAAGACTCCCCCTCTCCTGAAGGACGAAGGCGACGTAGGATAACACCGCCGCTCTAAAAGGTAAAACCTTTAAGGGCGCCGTTCATTTTATTTATTTACTTTTTCTGTCTTTTATTTTTAAAAGTTGTTATTTAAAATCCGGTGCAATGTAGCCAATATAAGCCGTTGTGCTACCCAGATTAGAATAGGAAATATTTTGTAAAAGAGCCGTTATAATGGCCAAATATTCTTAAATATGTTTGTAATTATTGTAAGGAAATGGCTGCGAGTCCGAAAATAATGTAGCCACGGATGTATTTGTTTTAATTTCCTGTCTTTTAATACCTTGTTTATTTGCGAAATAAATATAACAATCAGCATACTTCAGCCAAAAACCATTTTTCAGACCGAAAGGGCCAGTTGGGTGCCTAGCACCTTCCCAACTCGTAACTTAGCCTCCGAACCCGTTTTCGTTTTCTCTGGTTTATTTTTCTTTTCTTTGGTTTTGCATTATTTGCCTTAAAATAAAGATGGCGACTCTAAAACTTTCAGATCCAGTGGGGCCTCGCAACATTTCTTCTTTGCACTTTCCCGTTCTCCCCTAAAAAAAGGAGAAATGGGAATGGAAGGGTGATGTATTCCCATATCCTGGTATCTCCTAAACAAGGGATAACTTGATGCGGGAAACCCAAAGCTCCCATAGTGATCTGAATGGGCCATAAGGCTATTTTTAATAAAATCCATAGGGGGCCGCAATATCCTTTTTGCACTTTTCCGCTTTTCCCCTAAAAAGGGAAAATGGGAATGAAAGGGTAATGCATTCCCATATCCCGGTATCCCCTAAAAAAGGATAACTTGATGCGGAAACCATAAGTTCCCATATTGGATACAAAATCCACTCAAGGCAACCGAGGCACATTCCAACGTGCTAACATAGACAAAGACTCCTCTCGCACTTTTGATTTCGCTCTTCCCTAAACAAGGGAGGGTGGAACGAGAGCAAGTGGTGTCCCGCACGCACGCCGCACCCCTATCCGGGCGCTGGGGCGGTACTGCTCGCACTGGAACCTCACAATACCTTTAAGGGTGATTGCCAACTATGAATCTGCTTAAAGATGTTTGGGAGGCCCTTGCACCTTGTGTGAAGGACTTGCCAGTGTTCGTGCCTCTAAGTTAAGACTGCTCACCACACAATTTGTGAATACCAGAATGAATGAATCTGAAGATATTATGTCTTATTATGGTAGACTTCTTGACATCTCAAACTCTGCTCTTGCTTTAGGAGATCCCATCACTAATGAACGTCTTGTTAGCAAGATGATGAGAAATTTGCCTGAAAGGTTCAATGTCAAAATATGTGCTATAGAGGAAGCACATGATATTGACAAGATGAGTTTTGAAAGATTGGCTGGTATTCTTCAAAACTTTGAATTGAACCTAAATGATCAAATAAAACAAAAAGGCAAAGGGGCTTCATCATCTTCTACACCTATTGTGGAAAAATATTGCTATGCCTGCTCCTATTGATATCTCATCTGACTTGCTTGAAATTCAAAAGGATATCGATGAGTCTGATTTTGGAGAAGAAGCTATTGCTCTTTTGACTACCAAATTTAGAAATTTTTTGAAAAATAAGAATGAGAATAGAACTCCATCATCAAGCTCTAAAAATAATTTTAAACCTGATTCTGGAAAATTTGTTCCCAAGGAAAATTCATTCTAAACCCCTGAAAAGCCTTTCACAAACCCCTTTGCTTCAAAATCTTCCTACAATGTTAAGAACATCGATTCAATTCAATGTAGAGAATGTCAAGGGTATGGTCATTATGCTAACCAATGTGCAAATACTCTAAGGAAAAAGGGTTCGAATTTTTCAAAGAACTCGAAAGTGATAGTGATGGAGAAGATCCAGGTGATCTTATCACTCTCACTGTTGTTTATGATTCTGAAACTGAAAGTGCAGGTTCTTCAGCCAATGTGACATCCAATGCAGCTACATCCCGAGTCACATCAGAAGATGCAGTGAACGGAAATAGGGATAATCTCTACTGCTTTAACTCCACAGTCCCAGATGATGGTGGAGATTCAGAGTCTGACTTGCTGGAAGGGGTACAAGGAACTGTACAAAGATTGGGAGAAACGAGCTCACCAAGTTACATTGCTTGGTAAGGCAAATGAGCTGTTGAAAAAGGCCAATGAAGATCGAAAAGATTGCATAGTAAAAGCTCCGAAAGCAAGAAGGATGTTGAGATCAAGGGTTGAAGGAGCAGCTCATTCAAGCAAAAGAAACCATTGCCAAATGGAATTCAAGTCAACATAAAATGGATGAGATGCTCAATTCAGGTAGCACATCCAAGGCAGGTATTGGTTTTGTTCCAAAAGTGTTTGTGAGAGAAGGAGAAGGCACATCTGAACCTAAACAAATTGCTCAGAATTTTCAGAAACCTGGTTTCTTCGAAAAGCCAAAAACTAGAAAGAAAAACTTTGTTTGCCACTTCTGCCATAAGCCTGGACATATACAACCTTTTTGTTTTCTGAAAAAGGCTATATATAAGGATGAAGTTAGGCAGGCCTTCTTGGCAAAAAAATCAGATGCAACATCGTATGAAACAGCCAATGCAACAGCCAATGCAGCAACATTGGAAGTCTCATTCGAAGTCACATCAGAAATCTCATTCTCAGAATAATCAGCCTAAAGTTTTTAAACAGATGTGGGTTCCTAAGGGTGGTAATGACAAAGGAAAGTCCAAATACTGTGAACCTTTTGACATATGTCCTGGTGCTAGAATGTCTGATGATGAGATGTGCAATGTTACCTTCACTTCTTTGAAATCTCATATAGCTGGGTCATGGTACTTTGACAGTGGTTGCTCTAGACATATGATAGGTTCAATTGAGAATTTGAAAGATTATGTAAGCATCAATGGTGGTTTAGTGACCTATGGAGGTGGTGCCAAAGGCAAGATAATTGGCAAGGGAACATTGAATGTTGAAGGTCTTCCAAATCTCACCAATGTTTATCATGTGGAAGGACTTAAAACAAATTTGATCATTATAAGTCAATTATGTGAAGATGACCTTCAGGTAAGGTTTGATAAAAATACTTGTGAAGTTTTTGATCAAACTAACAAATGTCTTCTGACAGATACAAGGTCATCTGACAATTGTTATATGTTCAACAATAGCCAATCATGCCAAAAAGCTAGTCTTGATATTACAGATATTTGGCATCAAAAACTTGGACACATGAGTTTTCGTAAGCTCCATGAGCTTGTGAAACATGATGCAGTGAAAGGGTTGCCAAACTTGGAAAAGAATTATACAAAGGTATGTGGTCCCTGCCAAAAAGGTAAGCAAACTAAGGCATCTCATCTTCCCATATCACAATGTTCCATATCTAGGTGTCTAGAGATGATACATACTGATCTCATGGGTCCCATTGAGGTAGAAAGTTTAGGAAGAAAAAAAATACACTTTTGTATGTGTGGATGATTTTTCTAGATACACTTGGGTGATTTTCTTGAGAGAGAAATCTGAAACCTTTGAGGCATTTAAAATTTGGTACACCCGTGTGATGAACTTGTATGATCTAAAGCTTATTAGAATTAGATCAGATCATGGCACGGAATATGAAAACTCATCATTTTCTAACTATTGTGCCTCTAATGACATCTCTCATGAATTTTCTGCTCCCAAAACTCCACAAAAAAATGGAGTGGCGGAAAGAAAGAATAGGACATTACAAGAGATGGCAAGGGTGATGTTAACCTCAAAAAATTTGGCTAAAAGATTCTGGGCTGAAGACTTAAATACAACTTGTCACATTGGAAATAGGATTTTCTTGAGACCAGGTAGTACAATGACTCCTTATGAAATTTTTCTTGGAAAGAAACCAACCTTAAAATATTTTCATGTTTTTGGTTGTGTGTGCTACCTTCTCAATGATAGAGACCAACTTTCTAAGTTTGATTCTAAAAGTGACAAGTGTGTCTTCATGGGTTATTCTACTAATAGTCGAGCTTACATAGTTTTTAATCTCAGGACTAAGACTATTATGGAATCTATGAACATTGTTTTTGATGATCTAACGGATCTTGGCCATAAAACTGTTGAAGAAGATGTTTCAGGAATCCTTTGATTTTGGATATTTTTCCTTCAGAAAAATCTCTTCTTTAGCTGAGTCAGAAGGTGATAAGCGGTCTTTGATTTTCCCTTCTTTGATTTATAAAATCTTAGTCTCCCAAGGATACTCTCCTTCTGCTACAACTAGACTCTCTCCAATTCTTGAACCTCTTCATATCTATGCAAAACTGTTGAGAGGAGATAGAATTGTGAATCTTCCTCTGGTCCATCCATATGTTCCAGTTTCTTCTATTTCTGGTTCCTCACAACCATCTGCTTCTACTCTTGTCAATGCTACTTCCAATGTAGCTACATCAGCCATCTCTGCACACCCTTCTGCTCCAATTTCTATAGCTTTTATATTTGAACAGTTGGTTATGGTGCACTCTCAATTGGAGATTCTGGATACACAGACTACACTTCTTAAATCATTAGCTGCTCAATACATTGCCTGGTTGGCCATGCATTCTGGCCAAATAGGGGGTGTAAATATTAGTGCAAGTGTTCCCCGCTGCTCCTTCGTGCTCGCCGCTGCCTCGAAGCCGATCCTCGGCTGTTGAAGCCGGCCGCTCGTGACCGCTTCAAGCCGTACAAGATTGATTTTCTAAACTGTGGTCTTATGGTTTCTTGTGGTTGCTTGGAAATCTGTGGTTGAATATTTATGTGGTTGGATATTTGGGTTGTCTGTTGTTGGTTGGATTTAAACATTAACATTGCTTCATGATTTGGTCTGTAATTCTAAACTAATCTGGTCTGTAACTCCTAAACTGTTATTGGTTGGTTATGCTTGTTTGTTATGGCTCTCACTGCATGTCCATTATTTATGATTAATGCATATGTTTAGGGGGTGAGTTGTTTGGATTATTCTTTCTAACATTTGCAGGATGTCATATGGTTTGATAATGGAACACTTGTTTTTGGATTTGACCAGAAATGCTCAACAAAGGGGGTGATTGTAAGGGTAAAATAGGCAATGCCTATTTTTACTTGTTTTACCCTTTCATGGTCAAAATATTATTTTTGTTAGGTTTTTGGTATTTTAGGATTTAATATCTTTTATTAGATTTAGTTGTGATTTATTTGGAATCAAAATCTTTTATTAGATTTTGGTTCAACATTTATGGTAACTAAATCTTAGCATAAATCCTAGTCAAACGGAGATTCTTGACTACTTTCATATTTGGTAATAAAATCTCACAAGATTGGTAAGTTGTTGATCTTTCCTTGTAGCTAATCCTTTTCCTTGTAGTAGTTGGACTGTTTTGCGTGTGTGTAGGAGATCACATAACTATAAATAAAGGTGCAAGGTTACGGGCTGTTGCAGAGCTTGTGAGAGAGAACAAAAAGCCATAAAGTCATGTTCAGAAGCAAGGAGATTCAAAAGCTGTTTTCAGACCAAAAGTTCAGCTGTTCACTTGTTGCTGGTGATGTTATAACATCGGCAGTCACATTGAAGATCTGAAAACTGTTTTGTTTTCCTGTTCAATCTTAAGGAAGCTAATTTTATTTATTCCCACGTTTTGTTTAATCTGTTTATGTGGGGGTTTTTGTTCTCCAAGACTCATTGTCTTGTTAGAATATTTTGTGTGTGATTTCGCAAGTGTTTTTGTAAAAACGATTATTATTTTTAGTGAAATCTTTGTGGCCTTGAGGCTAGGTCTACAAGTATTATCTTGTAGATTGTTTTTGGTAAACCTTGCATTCAGTTTTCTGTTTTGTGTTTATACTTTCGCTGCTATATTCTTTGTTGTCCATTGTGCTTCCCATTGTAGCTACACTAGATCTTCGTGCTCGTGCCTATGGCACGATATTTCGTCAATTGAAACGATAGTGCCTAAATAGAAGGTGTAATTTTTAAAAAATGTTACAGTTGAAGGGCGCTATTTGAACTTGACCCATAGTTGAAAGGGGTTATTTGTAAGTAGTTATATGTAGCTGACTCATGACCGTTTGATCGTGTGGCTGAAATCAATCCACACCGCCAAACAGCCTCAGTCAATCAACTGAGATAATGTTTTATAAGAGGTGATTGTTCAAAAAATTAATAATCGCAAGGTGTGTGGCGACCTGACCCGGGCCCGAGGTGGAACCGAGGGTCGGACCGCCCAAATACAGGGGAAACAAGTGGACAAAGAACATGCAAGGACTCATTTTAAGAAAACGACGTGACGCAACATTAGAGACGTATCACGCCTCGGCCTTAAAAGGCCGGTATTTTTAAAACTTTTTCAAACCTGATATAACAGCTTAAGCAATTAAACCAAGTCATCGGCGACACTACATGCCGAACCCAAGCTAACAGCTTTATGGACAAGAATTAAATAAGAGCTAATAGGATGCTCAATGGAAGACTTATACGTAGTGAACTAATAACAAGATAACCAAGCACGGCTTACACAATGCCTAAGGCATAAAAGGGTTACAAGTACTACAAGTGTTAAACTACAAGTAGCTAATAAGAGTAACAAGTCCAAGTTCTATACAAATTCCCAAGCATAGTCTAATTGACTTGCTTTAACCCATCGTCCTTGCAAAATAACAAAAGAAAGGAAGAGGACATCTAAACCACCTCTTCAACCGCAACGGCGGACAAAAGGAGGAACAAGGCACGAACACCGCAAGTCTCAACGGGAAGGACCTGTTTTGCTAGGATCTAAAGCAGTAAAGGGGAATGGGTAAGTCATAAAGACTTGTAAGCTATCAATCATGCATGTCATGGCAATATGCAACATACAAGGCAAGATATCGTCACATAAGCATAGAGATCATATATCCAAGATGCACATTGTTTCACATAGGTGCTCGTAATTAAATCACATAGGATAAGGATATATGGAGAGCCGGCCGCCACGTAGTTCCCGCATACAAGCGTTATCTCGAGTGTGATGGTATCGATGTGTGTAAGTACATCGACCTTCCGAGGAGATGCCCGGATAGACACCAATGATGCTCGTATTGATTACAGCAAGGGAGTTACTTCCCACCGTGGGCCACAAGGGAGGCGTGTGTGAACAAGGACAGATGCCACTGACTCATGCAAATGCCAAGTAATGTTTACTTAACAAATTTCAGTAGGGAACGAGGTCGACAAGAGCGATCTCGCTCATGACAAGTAAATATTCTCATCAATAATCAGCAGATTGAGTTCGACAAGAGCGAACTCAACATGTCAAATAGGCATTCTATTATATGACATCAAGAATCAAGCATGGTAATCAATCCAAATTCAAGAGTCTAGAATTATCATTCTTAGAGAAACGTGTTTAGAACGTCGTAGGATTGATCATTGAGCCGGTATTGTTCAATGGCTCACTAAATTTGACTCCGCTGAGTCGTCTCTAAAAATTCATCCAATAGAGTTAAAATGCTAAATGCATCCAAAACCCTTTTCTAAGTTCTCGATCGAGTAGACTAGGCCATTAATCCACTTAACAACCATAGTCAAGAATTATCATTAATTCAATATTTCATGGGAACTTTAGAATCATTATTTCAAAAGTTATCAAAAGCCAATGGTCCAAGAACATTAGTTATTCCTAGGAAGACATAGAACACATTTGATTCTAAGCATAGGACCCAATCAATAGGATGAACAATTCATAGCATATGAAACCCTAGAATTCATAATCTCTAAGAGTTGTCAAAAGTCATTAGTCCAAGAACAATAGTTGTTCCTAAGGAGGCATAGAACACATTTAATTCTAGGCATAGGACCAAAACAACAAGATGAATATATCATTCAAAATCCTTACAAACTCAACTCATCATCAAACATGGCATGGACAAGGTAGAAGCATGGGAATCATGAGAAGAGGGGACATGGCAAGTCTAACATACATCCTAAGGGGAATCAATAGCTTACCTTTCACCAAGGAAGAAGATGGGAAGAGCACAAACCAATCGGTTGAAAATGATCAACTCTTCAAGCTCTACACTTTTGATGAAGGTGGCTTGAGCAATGGAAGAAGGGATGATGGAGGACCAAGAAGAATACCTTCAAGAAGCCATGGAAGAACTTGAGAGAAGAAGAAATTCGTTCTTGGAGAGTGAGGGTGAAGAATGAAGGTCAAAACATCGATTGTGGTGTATATAGGTTCAAAATCTGAGTGGGACAAGTGTCACTCTCATGTGGTGTAAAAATATCTGATTTTGGCTTTGTTTAATGCTCACTAATGGTCTGGTTAATCCACTCTTAAAACATGCTACTAATGTTAGGACATAATCAAGGGGTGTTAGGAGGTTTAAGTGAGGTTTAGAAAAGGTTTGGATAGGGGTTTGAGTGCCAAAAGTCGCAACAAACAGGGAAAATCCCGTAGGTAGTTCCCAGAGTTGAGGCGGGCGCCACTAGAAGCCGGCGCCTGGGGACTGAGGTTGATTTTGCAATGCTCTCGATCTTGAGGCGGGCTAGTGCTCAAAATTCGATGCGGCCGCCTCGCCTAGCCCTTGAACTTGGTCTAAACATGCCTAAATGATCCCAAACTCATGGGCAACCATTCTAAGGTCTAACCCAACTCAAAACAAGTCGGAAACACACCGAACAACATCCGAACAAGGTAAAACAAGGCTCGAATCATGCGACGAATGGTTAACGAATCAAACACCAATCAAACACCAATCAAACTAGAATAACTTGGACATGGAAAAGGCTTGTTTAAACATGGTTATGACTTGAATACAAGTCCAAGAACTCAACGAACACTTTCGCACGCGAAATACAAGCAATACGAGCAACGAAGGAAATCGCTAAGGCCAAAACAAAGCAATCGAACCGGCGATTCAACAAGTAAGCATACATGATTCTAAACATGTTAAGAGCTTCATGAATGATTATGAATGTTTCTAAATCATATATATAGACTAAGTAAACATGCTCACAATCAACGAGAAAACATGAAGGCAAGCACACAATACACATGCAAGAATCCGGTGTTACATTCTCCTCCTTTAGGAATTTAGTCCCTAAATTCTTACCAAGTTCATCGAATAGGAAAGGGTATCTCTCTCTCATATCGAAGCTCGGTCCTCCCACGTGGCTTCCTCAATATTATGATTCTTCCACAAGACCTTCACTAACGGAATCCTCTTTGTTCTCAAGACTTGTTCCTTCGTATCAAGAATCCTCACCGGCTTCTCATCATAAGAAAGGTCAGGTTCAATGGTAATCTCCTCATAAGTAAGGACATGAGACTCATCCTTCAAGTACTTGCGTAGCATCGAGACATGAAAGACATCATGAACATCCGATATAGAAGGTGGCAATGCTAACCGATACGCCAAAGCTCCAATCCTCTCTAGGATCTCGAATGGTCCAATAAATCTAGGAGAAAGCTTACCTTTCTTCCCAAATCGCTTAGTACCTCGTCGGGGCGATACTTTCAAGAATACAAAGTCACCAACCCGAAACTCTAAGTCACGCCTCCGGTTGTCCGCGTAGCTTTTCTCGTCTACTCGAGTGTAAGCAATCTATCTCTAATAAGCTTCACACTCTCAGCCGACCGTTGTACCATCTCCGAACCCCAAAGCTTAGCTTCACCAACTTCATCCCAGCAAATCGGTGAACGACACTTACGCCCATATAAAGCCTCATATGGCGCCATCTCAATACTAGACTAGTAACTGTTATTATATGCAAATTCGGCTAATGGCAAATGAGAATCCCAACTACCTTTGAAATCCATGGCACAAGCACGCAATAAATCCTCCAATACCTGAATCAATCTCTCCGATCGACCATCGATCGGGTGAAAAGCCGTACTAAAATTCAACTGCACTCCAAAGCTTCCCGCAAGGAATTCCAAAATCTAGAAGTGAACCCGGGGTCTCTATCGAAACAATGCTAATCGGAATACCATGCAACCTCACGATATCCTGAATATACAACGCTGCCAACTGACTCAAACTATAAGTCATCGCAATAGGAATAAAATGTGAAGATTTTGTCAACCTATCCACAACAACCCAAACTGCATCAAAACCTCGGCGAGTACGTGGCAACCCTGTCACAAAATCCATGGTGATATGCTCCCATTTCCACTCCGGTATCTCAAGTGGTCAAGTAAACCTACAGGTCTCGGTGTTCACTTAACCTCGCCGACATGTCAAACATCTAGATACATACTCTGCTATTTCTCTCTTCATCCCATTCCACCAAAACTGTCTCTTCAAGTCCCTATACATTTTGGTACTCCCTGGATGTATAGTATACTTGGCCTTGTGAGCCTCATCAAGAACCATACGCCTAACTCCATCGGTAGAAGGAACACAAACTCTACCTCGAAAAGTTAAGATACCATCACCACAAACTCCTGTCTTACCATCACCCAATCCATCAATAACCTTCCTCAACTCAGAATCGGAAGCTTGAGCCTTCTTAATCAACTCGAACAATGCAGGCGTAGCACGCACGCTAGCAAAGATAACCCTATGCCCACTCACAACTGGACTCCATTCACGGACATCCTCAAGCATCTTCCATTCCCTCATCATCAAGCAAGACATAAAAGCCTTCCTACTCAAGGCATCCGCAACAACATTAGCTTTCCCTGGATGGTACAAAATAGTGCAGTCATGATCCTTAAGTTTCTCCATCCATCGCCTCTGTCGCATATTCAACTCTTTTTGTGAAAAGAGATACTTCAAACTCTTATGATCGGTGAATATTTCAAACTTAGCCCCGTAAAGATAATGCTTCCACTTGTGAAGCGCAAAAATAATAGCTGCCAACTCAAGGTCATGTGTCGGATAATTATGCTCATAAGGTGATAACTTCCGGGAAGCATAGGCGATAACTCTCCCATTCTGCATAAGCACGCAACCCAAGCCTTCTAACGAGGCATCGCTATAAATCACAAAGTTCTCCGAACCACTAGGCAATGCTAAGATAGGAGCCGTAGTCAACCTCCTCTTCAACTCCTGAAAACTAGCCTCACACTTATCACTCCATATAAAAGAAGACTTCTTCTGAGTCAAATTAGTCATCGGAGTAGCGATCTTCGAAAACCCCTCAATAAACCTACGGTAATAACCTGCCAAGCCCAAGAAACTACGGACTTCGGTTACCGTACTAGGCGTCTTCCACTTAGTAATCGCCTCAACCTTGGATGGATCCACCGCGATACCATCACTAGACACCACGTGCCCTAGAAAAGAAACTTGCTCTAGCCAGAAAGCACACTTACTAAATTTCGCATAAAGTTGCTTCTTCCGCAAGATAGAAAGAACCTCTCTCAAATGATTCTTATGTTCCTCTCGTGACTTGGAGTACACAAGAATGTCATCAATAAATACCACCACAAAACAATCAAGATACTCATGAAAAACCCTATTCATCAAGTCCATAAAAACTGCAGGTGCGTTGGTCAACCCAAACGGCATCACAACAAACTCATAGTGACCGTATACGCTGCATTTTAAGGTGTCTTCGACATCCTCCGCCGAACCCTCAACCGGTGATAGCCACTCCTCAAGTCAAACTTGGAATAGACAATCGAACCCCGGTTGATCAAAGAGATCATCAATGTGTGGCAAGGGATACCTATTCTTGATAGTAGCCTGGTTCAACTGTCGATAGTCTATACAAAGGCGTAAACTACCATCCTTCTTCCTCACAAACAACACCGGTGCACCCCAAGGAGATACACTCGGTTTAATGAACTCCCTATCTAGAAGTTCCCGATCCTTCAACTCTCGCAACTCCGCCGAGCCATACGATAAGGTGCCCTAGAAATAGGCGAAGTCCCTGGCAATAGTTCAATACAGAACTCTAGCTCTCGGTCGGGAGGTAAAGCATACTCAGTAGAAAAGACATCAGGGAACTCATTAACTACCGGAATATCTTCTAACTTAGCAGAAGACATGCTAGTATCAAGTACACAAGCTAAATACCCCGTACACCCACGTGATAAAAGTTGTCTAGCCCGCAAGGCAGAAATAATATGAACCCCATTCATAGCATGATCACCCGAAAACACAAACTCCGGAATACCGGGCATGGCAAAAGTTACTTTCTTACGACGACAATCAACTAAAGCATGATGTACACATAGCCAATCCATACCAAGAATCACATCAAAGTCTCTAATAGGCAATACTACCAAATCAAGATGCAAGACTCGATTATGAACAAGCACATCACGCCTCTATAGACCTCGACGCCAACAAGCAATCACCCAACTGTAGACACCTCAAGCACATAAGGTAATCAAGCAGCAATACACATAAATGTTCTAGGAAATGCGATGCAACATAAGAATGAGTAGAACCCTGATCTATAAGAACTCGAGCATGATGACCGAAGACCGAAAGAATACCTCCGATCACGTAAGTAGACTCGGGAACACCTCGCCGATCAAGCGAAAACACGAGCGCTCTTAGGGCGCCCATCGCCCACTCATATCCCTCTTGGACCTGCATCGCCGAATCGACCCCAAGGACTGAGCTGCTCTAGACTTAGGACAGTCTTTGAGCTGATGACTAGGATCTCCACAACTAAGACAAGTACCAAGTCTGGTTCTGCACTTCTCACTAGAATGCCCAATCTTATTACAATAAGAACAAATCAATGGCCCACTACTCGAGCCTCGAGGAGTAGGAGCACTACTACCACGACTCTCATACGGGCGCCTATTCTCGCCTCCTATTCGACCACCATTGCGACGGTTGCCCGATAGCGACCGATTCCCTCGACCTCTACCTCGCTGCGAAGACTGTTGAGAAGTTTGCACAGAGGCTTCGCTCCTCAATGTCTCGCTCAATCTCATACGCACGATCCACCGCACCCCGGTAATCTGCCAACTGTAGAGATAACAACTGCTTCCTATAATCGGTTTTCAACCCTTTCACGAACCTCTGGGTTCTGTGTCTCTCATCCAGCACTAGATGTGCACAATAACGGACAACTCGGTGAATTTAGAAGAATACCGAGCTATAGTCATAGATCCGCTCTAGCTCCCGGAATTCTTTCTCTCTGTCCTAACCACATTAGGCACATAAGTAGCCCTAAACTCTGTCTCAAATGTAGGCCACACCTGCGCCACCTGGTTCAATTCCCAACTAGCAAGTAGAACTTCCCACCAATGATTGGCGGCTCCTCTCAGTTTATACGCAGCTAAAGTCACCTTCTCTTCATCCGTGCAATCCAGCACTGCAAAGATCTTCTTCACATCCTCAAGCCATAATTCGGCAAGACTAGCATCCGCCTCTCCCTCAAAAGATGGAGGCTTCATCTTCATGAACCTCTCTAGCACAAAGATTATTCCGCAGCTCCGGTGGTATAACAACACGCGGTGGCGACGCCTCGCCTCTTGTTCGGGGTGGTGGTGGTGGAGGTACATTCTGACCATGGCCAAGCTGAGCCATCTCGGTCATAAACTCCGTCATGCGACGGTACATATCCGCCATCTGAGCATTCATACCAGCTGGACCCTGTGGAGGAGGTGGCAACTCTACCTCAGGCTCATCTGGAGCTAACCTAGGCCTGCCTCGCCCTACACGACCGCTCTAGGATTCACCATCGAGCACCTATAAGAATTCACTCGTCGTTAGAACATCACACAAGAAACTAACCCACCTAGGCCATGGAACCTATCCTGGCCGATAGCTAACCTATAAACAAGCTCTGATACCAACTGTGGCGACCCGACCCGGGCCCGAGGTGGAACCGAGGGTCGGACCGCCCAAATAGGAGGGAAACAAGTGAACAATTAACATGCAAGGACTTAAATAAAGAAAACGACGTGACGCAACATTAGAGACGTAGCACGCCTCGGCACCTAAAAGGCCGGTATTTTTAAAACTTTTCAAACCCGATAAAACAGCTTAAGCAATTAAACCAAGTCATCGGCGACACTACATGCCTGAACCCAAGCTAACAGCTTATGGACAAGAATTAGAATAAGAGCTAATAGGATGCTCAATGAAGACTTATACGTAGTGAACTATTAACAAGATAACCAAGCACGGCTTACACAATGCCGGCATAAAGGGGTTACAAGTACTACAAGTGTTAAACTACAAGTAGCTAATAAAAGTAACAAGTTCAAGTTCTATACAAATTCCCAAGCATAGTCTAATTGACTTGCTTTAACCCATCGTCCTTGCAAAATAACAAAAGAAAGGAAGAGGACATCTAAACCACCTCTTCAACTGCAACGTCGGACCAAAAGAGGAACAAGGCACGAACACCGCAAGCCTCAACGGGAAGGACCTGTTTTGCTAGGATCTAAAGCAGTAAAGGGGAATGGGTAAGTCATAAAGACTTGTAAGCTATCAATCATGCATGTCATGGCAATATGCAACATACAAGGCAAGATATCGTCACATAAGCATAGAGATCATATATCCAAGATGCACATTGTTTCACATAGGTGCTCGTAATTAAATCACATAGGATAAGGATATATGGAGAGCCGGGCCGCTACGTAGTTCCTGCATACAAGCGTTATCTGGAGTGTGATGGTGTCGGATGTGTGTAAGTACATCGACCTTCCGAGGAGATGCCCGGGATAGACACCAATGATGCTCTTATTGATTACAGAAAGGGAGCTACTTCCCACCGTGGCCACAAGTGGAGGCGTGTGTGAACAAGGACAGTATGCCACCGACTCATGCAAATGCCAAGTAGTGTTTACTTAACAAATTCTCAGGTAGGGAACGAGGTCGACAAGAGCGATCTCGTTCATGACAAGTAAATATTCTCATCAATAATCAAGCAGGATTGAGTTCGACAAGAGCGAACTCAACATGTCAAATAGGCATTCTATTATATGACATCCAGAATCAAGCATGGTAATCAATCCAAATTCAAGAGTCTAGAATTATCATTCTTAGTGAAACGTGTTTAGAACGTCGTAGGGATTGATCATTGAGCCGGTATTGTTCAATGGCTCACTAAATTTGACTCCGTTGAGTCGTCTCTAAAAATTCATCCAATAGAGTTTAAATGCTAAATGCATCCTAAACCCTTTTCTAAGTTCTCGTATAGGATAGACTAGGCCATTAATCCACTTAACAACCATAGTCAAGAATTATCAATAATTCAAATTCATGGGAACCTTAGAATCATTATTTCAAAAGTTATCAAAAGCCAATGGTCCAAGAACATTAGTTATTCCTAGGAAGACATAGAACACTTTTAATTCTAAGCATAGGACCAAATCAATAGGATGAACAATTCATTGCTTATGAAACCCTAGAAATCATAATCTCTAAGAGTTGTCAAAAATCATTAGTCCAAGAACAATAGTTGTTCCTAAGGAGGCATAGAACACTTTTAATTCTAGGCATAGGACTAAATCAACAAGATGAACATGTCATTCAAAAATCTCACAAACTCAACTCATCATCAAACATGGCATGGACAAGGTAGAAGCATGGGAATCATGAGAAGAGGGGGACATGGCAACTCTAGCATACATCCTAAGGGGAATCAATAGCTTACCTTTCACCAAGGAAGAAGATGGAATGAGCACAAACCAATCGGTTGAAAATGATCAACTCTTCAAGCTCTACACTTTTGATGAAGGTGGCTTGAGCAATGGAAGAAGGGATGATGGAGAACCAAGAAGGTAGCTTCAAGAAGCCATGGGAGAACTTGAGAGAAGATGAAATTCGTTCTTGGAGAGTGAGGGTGAAGAATGAAGGTCAAAACATCAGATTGTGGTGTATATAGGTTTAAAAATCTGAGTGGGACAAGTGTCAATCTCATGTGGTGTAAAAATATCTGATTTTGGCTTGTTGAATGCTCACTAATGGTCTCTTAATCCACTCTTAAAACATGCTACTAATGTTAGGACATAATCAAGGAGTGTTAGGGAGGTTTAAGTGAGGTTTAGAAAAGGTTTGGATAGGGGTTTGGGTGCCAAAAGTCGTACAACAGCAAACAGGGGAAAATCCCGTAGGTAGTTCCCAGCAGTTGAGGCGGGCGCCTCACTAGAAGCCAGGCGGGCGCCTGGAATGCTGGACCTGGGGTTGATTTTTACAATGCTCTTAGATCTTGAGGCGGGCTAGTGCTCAAAATTCGATGCGGCCGCCTCGTCTAGCCCTTGAACTTGGTCTAAACATGACCTAAATGGTCCCAAACTCATGGGCAACCATTCTAAGGTCTAACCCAACTCAAAACAAGTCAGAAACACACCCGAACAACATCCGGAACAAGGTAGAACAAGGCTCGAATCATGCGACGAATGGTTAACGAATCAAACACCAATCAAACACCAATCAAACTAGAATAACTTGGACATGGAAAAGGCTTGTTTAAACATGGTTATGACTTGAATACAAGGCCAAGAACTCAACGAACACTTCGCACGACGAAATACACGCAATACGAGCAACGAAGGAAATCGCTAAGGCCAAAACAAAGCAATCGAACCGGCGATTCAACAAGCAAGCATACATGATTCTAAACATGCTAAGAGCTTCATGAATGACTTAAGAATGTTTCTAAATCATATATATAGACTAAGTAAACATGCTCACAATCAACAAGAAAACATGAAGGCAAGCACACAATACACATGCAAGAATCCGGGGTGTTACAAATACCATCAAATCTATTGAACATTTGGGGCTAAAAAAGTTCTACCCTATGCCATCATAATATAAGCAACATCAATATAAGCTACTTCTCATCAGTTCCGATTTATGTTTCGTTCCTTTCCACTCACCATTTGGTTTATCTTTAAGACACCAAACTCCACTCACTCACTCACTCTAACGAGGCCAGGAAAATCTAAGTTAATTCACGTTGCAATCAACATATTTTGCAGTGATTAGACCTTAAGCAGTTGAGTACACTTCTCAAATTAACGAAAGCTACTTACTATTCTCCTAAAAAGAATACCAGGACAAGAGAGATGGAAGAAGAAAGATATGCTAGCTTTTATATATCTGCAACTCGGTTCTGTGAACGTGTAAATTGTATAAGTAACTGAGAGTACTAGTTACTTATTATACTTGTGTAGAAGTTCAAAAATAGTAAAACATATATGAGCAAAAATAGGAATGAACTAGAAATTATTCGGCAGCTATGACGTGGTACTTTAGAACTAACGAGATGTAAACCTTAATTTGTTAGAAAAGTAGAGCAACTCCATGTAATGACATATTTGCACTCATTTAGTCATGTTTCCTTTAAAGAATGAGTAATTTTCCGTGGACTAACATATTTTACACTAAACTCAGTTTTATAAAACTACCAAAAGCCTTCCAAAAATCATTCTTAGAGCAATTAAAAAGATATATTAAGGTTTTCCAATTTGCTGTAGAATCGCATAATTTACTATAAATGAGACATCAAACATGAGCTATATGTCATAGACTACCATCTATACAAACTCTAACCTCCATTCAACAGATATACCAATATTCCTTTAGCGATCCATCTCGCAAATCAGCCTTTGATCCTTGTCTTCTTTTCTGCTCGAACCTTTTGTGATTCATACCTTATGTGCTTGTCCTATGTGTTATTATAGCTAGTTACATTAATTGTGTTTTTGATTTCGTTGTTGAATTTTAGATTCTGAGGTGAAATGCCGTAGCTTAACCATACTTTATGCAGTCTCCTTACTGCTGTATGTATGCATGATTATTTTTGTTTGCTTTCTTCAGAATCCGAGAAAGGAAGGAATCTGTTACTGTGCTCTTGTCTGGTACGAGCGGCTGTGGCAAATCTACGCTCTTTGCTTTGCTGGTATATATTGTTCCTTAATTCTTTTATTGATACGTACAAAATTTCAAGAATCAGGTTAATACAAAATTGCAAATCAAGTCGTCTACTTATAATTCAATTGAGCCTACTTGTTGTTTGAATTAATATTCGAGCAGCCTACTTGTTGTTTGAATCATCCTACTTGTTTGAATTAATATTCGAGCAGCCTTTTTCTTGGACAGATTATTTATAAATCAAATTCCTTTCTTTAGTGCTTGAAGTTGTGGTGTTAAAAGCTAAAATTAGGAGAGTTTGGACAGCTTGGTGCTGTTTTGGAGTGAGGTCGGTCAGCTTGTATAAATCAAATTCCTTTCTTTGTACATTCTAACTAATCATTATACATTCTAAAAAATTTTCTTATACACAACATTTGTTGTCTTATTAGTTGGTTTTTTCATTTTTACCGAATATCAATATCTTCAAACCAAAATAGTTTGTTACTCTAGAACATATGACATATAACTGTCCGTGGTTAAATACTGTTTTTTTTTCTTCAAAAAGAGACCTACATGCAATTATTGACTTTGACACTTGTTAATTGTCATTGCATATGATACTAACAATATAAATTGTCTTCACTGGAACTTGAAAGACGACCTTAAATCGGATAAAGTTAATGACAATCTTGAGATAAAAATATTTTCTCAAACATTGCTTTCTTTCAAAAATTTTGTTTCAACAATGTGATCTCCAAGATTTATGATGATTAGTCTTGTTCTATTGCATAACCCTGCAACATGATCTCTGTTTCTCAATATTATTTATGGAACACTATTTTAAGTGTTAATTCATTATCTGACAACCCCGAACACTTTATACTATTCAAAAACTATATATAATGAATGTTTTCAAACAAACTTGAATTTTTTTCCGCCCTACAAATAGAATCTGAACTCAAATAAGTTCTTCATTTTGAATGATTACTTTTATTAAATTATATTTGTATTTTATGAATAAATAAATTTCAGAGAAGAAAATAAGCTAAAATCAAAATAACCAAATTATTTTTACGGTCAACTATTATTTTTGTTTTGTAAATTATTTTGATTTTAATAACTTCCATTATATAAATTTTTTGTTTTATTGACTTCGTAACTATTATTTTTGTTTTATTTTTAATAATTAGTTTTACGGAAAAAATTTGTTTCGTAATTTTTTGTTATTATTTTGCTAACCATAGTTTAAATTGTTTTATTTTATTGACTCTATAACAATTATTTTTGTTCCATCAAATATTTTTATTTTACTAACATATTTTTGTTTTACATAACTATTTTTAAAATTTTGTTTTAAACTTTTGTTCCGTAAATTATTTTTATAATTTTACTAACCTCAGTTTAAACTATTTTTGTTTTATTGACTCCATAACTATTATTTTTGTTCCATCAAATATTTTTATTTAACTAATGTGTTTTTGTTTTACATAGCTATTTTTAAGAATTTGCTTTAAAATTTTGTTCCATAAATTATTTTTTATTATTTTTAATCCCAGTTTAAATTGTTTTTGTTTTTATTGACTTTATAACTATTATTTTTGTTCCATCAAATATTTTTATTTTACTAAAGTATTTTTGTTATACATATATATTTTTAAGAATTTGTTTTAAACTTTTGTTCTGTAAATTATTTTATTTTACTAAACTCCGCGTTAAATTATTTTTGTTTAAAGAGAGTAAAATATTTAAACATAATTAAAAGAGAGGAGATGGTGGTGATGAAAAAGAAAATATGGAGGAGACGTGAGAAAAAAAAGAAATACAACTAGAGAAGATAGGAGAGAGAAAGAGTGAAATGGTTATTCAAAAGTAAATAATTTAAAAGTGAGATTTTGGAGAGAGAAATCAACCTTTGCCATTATATATATGTATATATATATATAGATATAGATGTTACAACTTGTCTTGAGAAAGACATAGTTGACTTTTCAACTATTTCTTTCTCAAAATAAGTTGTAACACTGATGATAAATATAGCGTTATTCGAGATATATATTCAATGTAAATGATTTAGAAACCATATCTATATAGTCTAAAGAGATTCTCAAAATTTGCGTGATGATGCTTGACTCTCATTTTTTCCTATAAAAATGAAGAACATGAATTCTTCAATCTCATACTTTCTCCAAAAAAATATTTATGCAATTGTTCAAACATAACATGATGAATAACCTATTTCTTTTACTCATCTTCTTAGTTTACATGCTTCACCATGCAAATGCACAAACTGATGAGTTGTGTATTTTTGGTCATCATTTTCGTATTGAGATTATAAACAGCATCATCAACGACATTTCTGTTCGTTGTCAGTCTGGTCATAGTGATCGTGGAATGGAGACGATCGCTTTTTTGAAAACCATTGATTGGAGGATTTGCGCTAACCCAAACGCTCTTTACTTTTGTCATTTTTATTGGGGTTCAAAACAAGCTGTTTTTGACGTCTACAATTGGAAGATGGATAGATATTGTGTTAAGCATAAGATAAGTTATGGTGTTAGTTGGTTAGTCAGAGATGATGGTTTCTATCTCTCTTGTGATGGTGGAAACCTGTCAGAAAATGTATTAATGTATCTTTGGAAATAAAAAATAAATTCATGTTCATGGCTTTTAATCGTTGTACTTGTATCAACCAAATAAGACTGTGAAATCACATAAGAAACTTTAACACACACTCTCTCTCTCCTCTTCACAGCAATTAGTCTCCATATTAAAAAAATCTTAACTCAAATGGATTGATCATATAGTTAATTACAGTTTAGAATCTAATGTTTCCGTTAGCTAGCATTTTGGTTTCCATTTTCGCAATTTAGGACTCGAAGTTCCAATTTTGTACTATAAGGGGTCTATTGTAACTGGGGTATTTACAAAAATGACCAAGTTAAAAATGACTTGATCATTTGTAGCCTCACTTAAAAAAAAAAAAACTCTTTTATGGTCTGATTTATTGATAAACCACGACTGGTTTATCGGTAAACCAGTAAAAATGCAGTCCCTTAACATCTGAAATCACTGATCGACAGTGTAATCGACAGACCGACCATTTGGTCGACCAAATGGTTTACAGTGGTTTTTTGATAAACCAGTGTAAACCACTTGGTCGACAACTGATTTATCAATAAATCAGTGTAAAACCACTTGATCGACCAACTGATTTATCTGATCGATCAGTGGTCGATCAAGTGGTTTATGATGAAAGGCTATATATGCTCATCAACCGGATCAAATGGCCGTATTTGTCTAATGCCACATTCGAACTACCAAATCCGTTTAGGATCCACTTCAATATTGTGTGACAATATCCATCCAAAATGGATTTAATTTTAATTTGATAGTAAATGTCACTTTTAAATTAGATTGTTAAGGCAATATATGTTATGTATTTAATTGTTTTTGTGGGATAGAGAGTATATGTAGAAAGAAAGTCAATTTAATTATACTCTTTTCATTCCGAGAAAATGAATCCTCGTTTGAAAGTAAATTTTTTTAAGAAAATGATACTTTAGTAGTTCATTAGTAATAAAATGATACTTTTATGCCTTCATTTTTAAAAAATAAGTTCTTTAAGTGAAACATTTAAATACTCTTTGTCCAGAATGGAATGAATATATATATATATATATATATATATATATATATATATATATATATATATATATATATATATATATATATATATATATATTCTTTTTTTGTTATCAACGATATTATTGGAGTGTATTTGGAAAATTTAAATTTTTTGTGGCACGATGAATAGTCTTTTTCCACTATAAAACTAAATTCCAACAAAAATAAAAAAGTTTATGAGTAAGTCTCCTATAAAATGGTTTAATAGATCTTAATTTATAAACCGGATCTCAAATTTATCACAATTCAACCCATCAACACGCGGTAGGTTGGGTAATGTAAATCCGTCTTACAAAAATTATGATAAGACTGTTTTACCCAAATTTTTGTTAAAGTTAATATAGTACTCCCTCTGTCCCAAAATATATGACGTTTTGAGGTTTTTCACACATACTAAGGAAACATATTGTAAAGACTAAACTGTCCCTATATGCTATATTGGGAAAAATGTTTTTTAGCCAACATACTATATGCTAGTGACACAATCAACCACGTAGTTTGTATAAGAAAAATTTAACTAATGTATTGAAATTTGAAACAAAATGTATGAAACGTACAAACAATTCATATAAAATGTGACAAAAATCGTTAAGGTACCGTCTAACTTCGTTAACAACTCGCTGATGTGGCTGTCAAGGGTTAGATTTGTTGGTGACTAGATATCTTGGACCCTTTGTGCGTTTTTGACATTTTAGGACATATATAAGGGATATTGGAGGAAAATTTTGTCAAACTCAAAGAACGACGGAAAGAATTGAGGGTTTGTTTGCGTGAGGGTTGTCGGATGCTTTGTTAGAGGGTGGGTTCAAGGGTTTGTTCTTTTTGGGTTCGTGGAAAACATTGATTTTGGAGAAGCTCGAATCTAGCAAAAAGACAAGGTGGGTGTGTCTGCTTCGGTTTGTTGTTCAGCAAAAAAATAGGTATATTTATATTATTTTACTAAATTTGTACACTTTCTGCTGAAAATTATATGTGTATACATGTTGTGTGGTCCACTAAGAATAAGGATACGTAGCAGCCTACTTCGGTAGGTACGACCATCACAACACTTGTTTGTTACCATTGCAGCATGCTTGTTCAGGCTAGGTCCGAACTACGTCTGGTCTGATTTCCTTTACTAAGGGATACGTAGGCAGCCTACACTAGTAGGTCCGACCATTGGAGCATTTAATTTCCATATATGCTTAAAAACTACGATAACCTGCTATAACCGACTAAATATGTCTAGGATATGTGAGGTTTGGTTTGCATTATAACTACTACCTGTTGCATCTCTTCTCCGTTTATAATTGAATGAAATTGGAGAGTCTATTTCTTATCAACGATGTTCATCTACTCAGTAAGCCTCGGGTTACCCGTAGACTCCATCGTTGAGGGGCTCTATATACACCCCAATTTCGTATCCCTGATATGTAACTCTGGCATATGATATCAAGAACTATTTAAACTTAACAAAATGTTAAGTTACATGGTTGAAAATGCAAAAGGAAAAGTAGGATGATTGAATAGTGAATTGCAGGGGGGCAAAGTGTCAAAAATATGCTAGAAATGGAGGCTTGGCGCCGCCATAACGAGTCCTTGGTGCCGCGCCAAGGGAGCTTGTTGTCCGCGCCAAGGTCCCAAATAGTGCACTCAGAGTTAACGCATTGCACAATTCTCTCAGCGCACGGTACAAGCTGATGAAGCACAAATCCAACTATAAATATCAGTGCCCCGCTACGATTTCAGGACACAATTCGACGATGGTTTGAAGCCCAGATAAACTCTGCGTATTTTTAACGCAGTGAGCGATCAGTGAACGAGAGTAATCCCCCTCTCCTATAAAGCCTCGAAACTCTGTCCAACCTCCTCCAAACACAAATCCAACCGGTTAAAGTGATCCATAGCCTTTTAGTTAGGTATCCACCTTACTTCCCCGGGCCAAAAACCATGAAGTAAGCCGTTACTCTGCCCGAGTAATAGGCCGAAAAACACCCAAAATAAGCCATTATTCCGCCCAACCAAAAAGACCAAAACAACCACAAATAAGCCGTTATTCTGCTCGAGTGAACGAGCCACAACCATCAGAAATAAGCAGTCATTCTGCCCAAATCACAACAACTACAACCATAACAACAACAAAAAAAGACTCCCTCTCCCTGAAGGACAGAGTGAGCACACTCCGTTCTAAAAGGTAATAGCCTTTAAGGGCGTTATTTTTTTTATAAAGTTTTCTTTAAATCCGGCCCAATGTAGAAAATATAAGCCGTTCTGCTGCCCGGATTTAGTTAGGAAATATTATTTAAAAGAGTCGTTATAATGACCAAATATTTTATCTGTGATTATTATAAAGAGACGGCTGCAAGTTCGTAAATAATGGAGCCGCGGATGTATTTGTTTTTTATTTCCTATCTTTAAATGCTTTATTTATTTGCTAGATAAATATAACAAAAAACATACTTTAGCCAAAAACCACTTTTGAGATCGAAAGGGCGAGTTGGGTGCCTAGCACCTTCCCAACTCGTAACTTAGCCTCCGAATCCGTTTTATAATCTTTGGTTTTTTCTTTTCTTTGGTTTTGCTTTATTTTTGTCATAAAATAAAGATGACGACTCTATAAAACATTTTGGATCCAGTGGGGCCTCGCAACACTCCTTTCTTGCACTTTTCCGTTTTCCCATAAAAAATGGAAAATGAGAATGAAAGGGGGATGTATTCCCATATCCTGGTATCCCCTAAACAAGAGATAACTTGATGCGGGAAACCCAAAGCTCCCATAGTGATCCGAAATAGGCCATAATGCTATTTTTATAAAATCCATAGTGGGGACGTCGCAACATCTTTTTTTGCACTTTTCCGTTTTCCTCTAAAAAAGGGAAAATGAGAATGAAAGGGTGATGCATTCTCATATCCTGGTATCCCCTAAAAAAGGGATAACTTGATTCGGGAAACCCAAAGTTCCCATATTTGATCAAAAATCCACTAAAGTCAACCGATGCGCATTTCGACGCGCTATTTTAGACAGCACTCCTCTCGCGCTTTTAATTTCGTTCTCCCACTAAATAAGGGAGCATGAAATGAGAGTAGTGGTGTCCCGCATCCGCACGTACGCGCACCCCTATCCAAGGGCGCGCGGGGCGTGGGCGCACACGCCGGGCGACCCACAGTGGCGACTCTGCTGGGGAAATCGTTTTATTTTAAATAAAATGAAGGGCTAGACTCATAAAAAAAACTTTTTTGTTTTTATTTGTTTATGGCTAAAGTATGCTTGTTATATTAATTTATGCATTTGAATATTGCGTTCTTATACATTCGTGTCTATATTTGTGGATATGATCCTCCATCTTGCAGCAGTTTCGTTCCGATAACTGTTACATGCATATTTAAAAATATTTTTTTAAGAAAAAAAAAGCAAAAAAAATCTCGAAAAAAAAAGTTTTCAAAAAAAAAGTAATAAATAAAAAATATATATATATATATATATATATATATATATATATATATATATATATATATATATATTTGCAATAAAATTCCGGGCTGCACAATAAAAGGGTCGGGGCTTTATTTTTAATATCGCTTTATTTTCGGCCCTCTATATTTATTTTGTTCTATTTATTATTTTTTTATTCCGCTCAATTTGTACATATTTGCATTCATTCTGCCATTTTATTTTGGGGATATAGTCAAATTTTGTAATTAATAGGAACAGATAGATTCCCCGCTTTTCTTTCTATTTGTTAATATGATGTGCTTGCTTGCTCGCGCTTAAACTAAAAAGCTGAGAAAATCCACGCGTAACAGCAAGACAGACCATATATGTTTTATTTTTTGTTTATATATCTGAAAATAAATAAGGATTTTATTGCTTTTTAGATACCGTACACACGTGCACGCATATAGGTATATTCCAAACTGTTACCCTACACCATGCATGGCCAGCCTACCCCTTGCATAAGCCAACGTTAGAATGCATATAGATTCTCAGGACACTTCAATGACCGACCGGTTTTTGCATATTTGAATCATGGGTCAGCCCCTGCAAAAAAAAATGCCAAAAAAAATAATAATAATGCGCAAGTCGAAAAAATATATATAAATAAAAAAACCAAATAAAAAAATTAAATTGTGCAAATAAAAAATTTATAAATACGCAGGGGCTGATTTGTTATTCTTTGATGCTCGACCTAGACCATTTCGAATGGTGGATCCTGGAAAGAATATAGGCCTTTCGGCTGGGATCACTCCGATCTTGGGGAGTCGAAAGGCAGGTGGAATACGTTGGTCATATACTCTGGAGAAAGAATCCACTATTCCAAGAAAAGTCTTGAGACCGTCAAAATAAAGCAGGGCTTATCCGGTCAATTGTAGGAAAATGAATAAATAATAAATAAAATATACTAATAAAGGCACGCTATACTCCAAACCCAAAAAGTCTTCAGCCAGCCTTCTGATATCTCCAAACCCCATTTTCCTCAGAAACCTGGCCCGAATTTGAAAAGGCAGAAATAATACTGGCCGGTTGGTACGGGAAACAAACACATGGATCAGATCAGAAAGTATCAGGGGCAGATCAGAAAAGGGGCAGTATCAATTCAGAGGGTACAGATCTGAGCGATATGGCAGCTGAAAGTGAGCAGTCCGCCATGGGTACAGATACAAGGACTCCAGGGAACGTTCCGACTCCAGCTACACAGCAATGGTTAAATCCAAATTTGAATGCACATATTGATCGTATGATGAGCCAAATATATATCAAGTCTCATGCAAGGTCCAAAGCCCAGTGGTGAAGTAATCTCTTCCCCTGTAGTCCCTAAAAAAGCATCAACCTCCCATATTCCTCCAAACCCAATTTCTCAGCCAAACACCAACCCACCAAATATTGTCACTACCCCAAATCCCAATCCTCCACCAAATCCCTACTACCCAAATATCAACCCTTACCCGTCTTATCCTCCATATCCAACCCAAAATCCATATCCAACCCAAAATCCATCTCCAGCCCAAAATCCATATCCAGCCCAAAATCCCTATCAAAACCAAAATCCCTATCCAGTCCAGAATCCCTATCCAACCCAAAATTCCTATCCAACCCAAAATCCTTATCCTGTCCAAAACCCAAATCCTACCCAAAATCAAGTTCCTTACCAGAACCCTTACCAAACGCCTCCTCAAAATCCTTACCAAATACCACAGCCAGAAACTAATCCAGCCTTTCCTAGTCTTACCAGCATATACCAAAATCCAACTCCCCCTCCCACCAAAATGGAGGCAGACGTGGAGAACTTGAAAAGTATGATGCTCGAAGCTTTGGACAAAGAAAAATTTTCTACGAAGGCATTAACGCTAAAACCTTCATCCATACTACCCTTAAATTTCAAAATGTCCGACATAGAAAAATTCGATGGGACTGGATGCCCTATCTCTCACCTTAAATCTTATTCTACTGGCATGCAATCAAGAGGGGCTAGTTTTGAGGCCAAGGCCTCCAATTTTCACCTTACCTTAATAGGGGCTGCTAAGCAATGGTTAATGCTAGTAGATGATAGCACCATGGGCACTTGGGACCAAATAGCTGAAGGATTCCTAGAAAGGTACAAAGACAATACCACCACTGAAAATAAAAGGGAACTTAAGGCATGCACCAAAAAGAAAATGAAACATTCGTAGAATGTGTAGCTAGATGAAAGGATAAAGTCACCCAGACTTTGGACAGACCTAATCCGATTGAGTCATACAAAATGTTCATCAAAAACCTCCAACCCATTTACCTAGAACGCATGCGGTATCTCCCTTATAACAATTTTAAAGAAATAGTGGAGATAGGAGTACATATTGATGAAGAAATACATACGGGATCCCTAGAGATTGATACACATACACCCCCAATTTCACTCTGTAACTCTGAATCAGATGAAGAGTCTTCGGAAGAAGTCAATGTGGTTGAAAGAATTCCACATGGTAAATATAGTAGTGTGCCATGGTCATATGAGACAAATGAATCTGCCAACTCTGTTGAAGGGGGCAGTAATGCCAACAAGAACCTCATAGGACCCTACCGAGCAAAAAGAAGGCAATACGATGAACTGAATGCCCCAATGTCCCTGATTTTTCAAGGCTTAATGGCACAAGGGGTTTTAAAACCAATGGAAAATTATCGACCTCCACCAAAACTATCAGACACATGGGACCACTCTCAGTATTGCGAGTAACATCGTAACAGTGGTCATTCCAATGATAAGTGTTATAAGCTCAGAAGTGCCATCCAAGATCATATTGATGGCTAAATCATTGAGAAGCCGCACCCATGATTGTCTCTAGTAAAAGTGGAAAATACCCTAGAATACCCTTGTATATACACCTCCAAAGACTCTTTGTACCTTTGAATGTCCTTTTGTCAAATAAAATCTCCAGGAAACAACTCTTTTCAACTCAGCGTCGATTTTCATAAATTTTGGGATCCTTGTTGTTTTCTGATGCCACTAACAATTTTGTAGGGGCTGAAAAAATAAAAAAATTGACTACTATCATTTGCTCTCCTGAGAAGACTATCCAGAGGTACGTAATCATTACATCTCATTTCAAGGAAAACAATTATTATTTTTTTTAAAGAAAGGATTTCGTTCTTAAAAAAAACAAGAGTCTTCGAAAAGAAAAAAAAAAGAGAGAGAGAAGAGGTTTTTCTATGTGTTGTCTTTTGTTTCCAAAACATGTAAAGACAGGAAATTCCCCCCTCACCATTATTTTCAATTGTCATCCCCAGTTGATAAGTGCATCAGTCATTCTTGATTCAAAAAAAAATCTAACAAGTCCTACTTTGAGAAGTCAAGGTTTACCACTCAAAACAAAACAAAAAAAAAAAAGAAAAAATGATGAAGAAAAAAAAAGAGAAGAAGTAAAAAAAAAAGGACCGATAGGGAGCCAAAAAAGAAAAGAAAGTTAGAAAGGCTGGGACAACCAAGAAAATAGAAAAATCTGGAAAGGCAGGAAGTCAAGAAAAGGCAACTCAAGGACCATACGCAACAATTCAGACTAGGGGCTTTCAAACCCCAGAGGTATTTTCTTAGCCTATATTGATGTCCACGGCCCATCCGTGCAAGAGTATGCTCGCGAACCCATTTGGTCAATGTTATTTCAAAAGTCCAACCATGCCCTCAGATCGAGCTTCCCGAAGGTATCTATATTCAAGTCTAGTAAATTCTTGCTTCTCCTATATTAGTTTGTCAAGTTTTCTTCTTGATCTCTGAGCACCACATATCGCCAAAGTATCTGTTAAAAAAAATGAAGATGACAAGTCAACTCATAAAAAAAAAACATATATAAAAAACATGATAAATCCACACGAGTTGATGATGAGTCATCAAGAAGATATGTACACGAAAACTTTTAAGAACACATGAAATCCAGAGCAGGCAAGTCGTCTTGACCAGAATCACCTTCGACCCATTGCGGTCGAGCTATTATACGGTACACTAGGGGCTTCCAACCATACACCCAACCTCTTTCAAATACTTGAACAAATCCACCAATTGCCAAAGCCTAACCATCTCTAAAACCCAGCTTCTCAAAACTGGGGCTGCTCCACCCTTATATATATCCACCAAGAGTGACAATTTTCTTTTATCCCAAGAGAGAGAAGACGAGTATCTCTTCAAGCACTCTCCCAAATTGTTCCGAGAGGTCAAAAAAAAGAAAATAAAAAGAAAAGAAATTTCCCTCTCGCAACAAAAAAAAGAGAGAAAAAAAAGAAAAAAAAGAGAGAGAAGAGAAAGAAAAAAAAAAGCCTCTCCTGAGCAATTTCTTCAAAATATTTCTCTCGCAACAAAAGAAAAACATCAATCACTCTTGGAAAACTCCACAACCCGCAACCAAAGCCAAAAGCCGACCTCCCAACCATACCTACAACCAGGTCTAGAGACCAAATTCTCATCCAAACCAATAGCCTAAAAGGCCACCCAATGATCGCTTTGCGATCGCCTTTCCTAAAATAACCAAACCCATGGCCCAAAATACCTTTGAGCAAGAGGCCAATCAGATCCTCAATCCTAAAGCTAAACCATCCTAAATTCTTGAACACTATACCCTAACCTAGTCACCACCTATAGCTTTGTTTCAATCGGATGCAACGTGATCTGGGTACAGGACAGAACTCCTTGCTAAAGACACATAAAATCATCAAAAGATAAATGTTAAGTAGGGTCCATAAAACCTGTGATACTCGGCAATCAACTCTGGATCATGACTCTTCCTTTTGTCCATTAGAGTCATCCACTTTCTGTGAGCATACTCATTTCTGTCTCCCACAAAAGTCTCTTCTAATCGAGTCTTTTTGGGGCTGTCTCCAGTTAGTCTCTTCAGAAACTTGCCCATCCCATCTTACAAAATTTGGTTGATTAAATTCATCCTGGGGCTTCTCTCGCTAAACTCATTGGATACACAAAGGCTCATCATCTCCAGAAGCAGCTATCATTTCCATCTCTGCCGGAAGGAACAAAGAAGCTACAAAATCGTGATCCCTCAAGAATAAGCGACTTATCCTTACATGCATTGAAAGACTGGCTCCCATTAAGGTAAAAGCTCGCTAGGTTGAAAACCCGAAAGGGAAGCCTAGGTAAAAGTTAGAGCACGAACAAAAAAAAAAGAGAAGAAACAAGAAAAAAAAAAGGGGGAAAAAAAAGAAAAAAAAAGAGAAAAGAAAAGAAAAAAAAGGTTCCTCCGAGGCATTGATTAGTAGGGCTCACTAGTCCTGGTTGAATTCCTTTTTTTTGAATGATGCACTAGTCAAAAGACTAAAAACTGACTCAACACATCATTCGCCTCCATTTCAAATATCACCATCAACTTCTATACACATAACCCTCCAAAGCCAACTAAAAGTCACATCTCAAGCTCTCATATTGCATTTCCATCACCTTACCTTATCATGTCTTAACATGTTTAAGAAACAGATGGTACACATGCGCATTCAAAAGTTTTTTAAAAAGAAAGGGAAGATTTCATTCGCATGCTTGCATCCTTTGCTTGTGTCTTTCTACCGCATCTTATTAGGTCTTCCACAGTATCGACCTATGAATGTTCTGCCAGCATCTTGCCAAGGATCACCTCCCAAAGATCCTCCACAACATCATCAAAAGTTACAAAAAGTGAAGCCCATATCCCCAGCAGATCAGCCGACAAATGGGGAGAAAAGCCAGAAAAATCAGCAGCAAAGCAAAAAGAAAAAATTTCCACCCAAGGTCGGAAATAACAGCAAAAGAAAATTTTCCAGTTGAAGCAGGAAAATGAAGCAAAATGAAGAAATTTCCAGCTAAGGCCGGAAATTGCGGCAGGAAAAGGGGAAGGCTTCAAAGAAAATCGGAACTACGACAAAAGAAAAAAAATCCCCAGCAAGTGCAAAGAGCAGCAAAGATAAAGTAGCAAGAGCAGCAAAGCGACAGCAGCGGCAGAATTCGCAAAGACAAAGCAAAGGTAAGAAAAGGTAAGTATTTTTCCCCTTTTCAGTGCATTTTGTATTGGTACTTGGAAACTTTCCCTTAAGGGGCACGCAACCCCGGATCAGAGGGAAATGTTTTGTTCTCCGACGAAGGCAGCGTTCATGAGGAGACAATTCATGCCGCACAACACTTACATCGCAACACTTGATAGACTACCTTTGTAGCACTTGCATCGCTACACATGCATTGCAACATTCGTCTTTTATTAATGCGATGGATATCGCATTGAGCGTTGCGATGCAATAGATATTACATTCGTCTTTCCGTATTAATGCGATGGATATCGCAGTCAGCGTGGCAATGCAATGGATATTGCATCCGTCTTTCCATGTTGATGCGATGGATATCGCATCTAGAGTTGCGATGCAATGGATATTGCATCCGTCTTTCCGTATTAATGCGATGGATATCGCATTCAGCGTTGCGATGCAATGGATATTGCATATGTCTTTCCATGTTGATGCGATGGATATCGCATCTAGTGTTGCGATGGAATGGATATTGCATCCGTCTTTCCGTATTAATGCAATGGATATTGCATCCGTCTTTCCGTATTAATGCGATGGATATCGCATTCAGCGTTACGATGCAATGGATACTGCATCCGTCTTTCCATGTTGATGTGATGGATATCGGATCTAGCGTTGTCATGCAATGGATATTACATCCGTCTTTTGGGTAATGCGATGGATATCACATTTAGTGTTGCGATGCAATGGATATTGCATCTGTTTTCCGTGTTAATGCAATGGATATTGCATTAGGTTTTGTGTCAACGCAATGGATATTGCGTTTTGTGTTGCGATGTAATGGATATTGCATCTGCTTTCCGTGTTAATGCAATGGATATTGCATTAAGTTTGTGTCAGTGCAATGGATATTGCGTTTTGTGTTGCGATGCAATGGATATTGCATCTGCTTTCCGTGTTAATGCAATGAATATTGCATTAAGTTTTGTGTCGACGCAATGGATATTGCGTTTTGTGTTGCGATGCAATGGATATTGCATCCGTTTTCCGCGTTAATGCAATGAATATTGCATTATGTTTGTGTCGACGCAATGGATATTGCGTTTTTATGGATATTGCGTCTGCTTTCCGTGTTAATGCAATGGATATTGCATTATGTTTTGTGTCGACGACAATGGATATTGCGTTTTGTGTTGCGATGCAATGGATATTGCATCCGTTTTCCGTGTTAATGCAATGGATATTGCATTAAGTTTTGTGTCGACGCAATGGATATTACGTTTTGTGTTGCGATGCAATGAATATTGCATATGTTTTCTGTGATAATGCAATGATATTACATTTTGTGTTGCGATGCAATGGGTATTGCATTCTGATATGCGCTATTTTCACTAGGTTGTAATGGATATTACAACTATCTTTCCGCATAACACTTGTCTGCATTGCAGCACTTGATCCCCAGTAGAGGTGAACTACGTTTGGTCTGATTCCTTGGATAAGAATACGTAGGCAGCCTACTTCGGTAGGTACGACCATCACAACACTTGTTTGTTACCATTGCAGCATGCTTGTTCTGGCTAGGCCCGAACTACGTCTGGTCTGATTTCCTTTATTAAGGGATACGTGGGCAGCCAACACTAGTAGGTCCGACCATTAGAGCATTTAATTTCCATATCTGCTTAAAAACTACGATAACCTGCTACAACCGACTAAATATGTCTAGGATATGTGAGGTTTGGTTTGCATTATAACTACTACCTGTTGCATCTCTTCCCCGTTTATAATTGAACGAAATTGAAGAGTCTATTTCTTATCAACGATGTTCGTCTACTCAGTAAGCCTTGGGTTACCCGTAGACTCCATCGTTGAGGGGCTCTGTATACATCCCAATTTCGTACCCCTGATATGTAACTCTGGCATATGATATCAAGAACAGTTTAAACTTAACAAAATGTCAAGTTACAAGGTTAAAAATACAAAAGGAAATGTAGGATGCATGAATAGTGAATTTCAGGGGGGCAAAGTGTCAAAAATAGGCTGCAAATGGAGGCTTGGCGCCGCCATAAAGAGTCCTTGGCGCCGCGCTAAGGGAGCTTGTTGTCCGCGCCAAGGTCCCAAATAGTGCACTCAGAGTTAACGCATTGCACAATTCTTTCAGCGCACGGTACAAGCCGATGAAGCACAAATCCAACTATAAATATTAGTGCCCCGCTACGATTTCAGGACACAATTCGACGAAGGCTTGAAGCCCAGATAAACTCTGCGTATTTTTAACGTAGTAAACGATCAGTGAACGAGAGTGATCCCCCTATCCTATAAAGCCTTGAAACTCTGCCAAACCTCCTCAAAACACAAATCCAACCGGTTAAAGTGATCCCTAGCCTTTTAGTTAGGTATCCACCTTACTTCCCCGACCCAAAAACCATGAAGTAAGCTGTTACTCTGCCCGAGTAATAGGCCGAAAAACACCCAAAATAAGCCGTAATTTCGCCCAACCAAAAAGGCCAAAACAACCACAAATAAACCGTCATTCTGCCCGAGAGAACGAGCCACAACCATCAGAAATAAGTATTCATTCTACCCAAATCACAACAACAACAACCACAACAACAACAACAAAAGACACCCTCTGCCTAAAGGACAGAGCGAGCACACTCCGCTCTAAAAGGTAATAACCTTTAAGGGCGTTATTTTTTTTATAAAGTTTTCTTTAAATCTGACCCAATGTAGAAAATATAAGCCATTGTGCTGCCCGGATTTAGTTAGGAAATATTATGTAAATGAGTCATTATAATGGCCAAATATTTTTAAATATATCTGTGATTATTGCAAAAAGAGGGCTGCAAGTTCGTAAATAATGTAGTTGCGGATGTATTTGCTTTTTGTTCCTGTCTTTAAATGCTTTATTTATTTGCTAGATAAATATAACAAAAACATACTTTAGCCAAAAACCACTTTTGAGACCGAAAGGGTGAGTTGAGTGCCTAGCACCTTCCCAACTCGTAACTTAGCATCCGAACCCGCTTTATAATCTTTGCTTTTATCTTTTTTTTTTGGTTTTGCTTTATTTTTGCCTTAAAATAAAGATGGCCACTCTATAAAACATTTTGGATCTAGTGGGGCCTCGCAACACTCCTTTCTTGCATTTTTCTGTTTTCCCCTAAAAAAGGGAAAATGAGAATGAAAGGGTGATGTATTCCCATATCCTGGTATCCTCTAAACAAGGGATAACTTGATGCGGGAAACCCAAAGCTCCCATAGTGATCCGAAATAGGCCATAAGGCTATTTTTATAAAATCCATAGTGGGGACGTCGCAACATCCTTTTTTGCACTTTTCCGTTTTCCTCTAAAAAGGGAAAATGGGAATGAAAGGGTGATGCATTCCCATATCCTGGTATCCCCTAAAAAGGGGATAACTTGATGCGGGAAACCCAAAGTTCCCATATTGGATAAAAAATCCACTAAAGTCAACCGAGGCGCATTCCAACACGCTATTTTAGACAGCACTCCTCTCACACTTTTAATTTCGTTCTCCCCTAAACAAGGGAGGATGGAATGAGAGCAGTGGTGTCCTGCATCCGCACGTACGCGCACCCCTATCCAAGGACGCGCCGGACGCGGGCGCACATGCGGGGCGACCCACAGCTTGCTGAGTCTGAAATCGGGCAGACAAACTGCTTACTTTTGCTTGATTTTGACTTCTAGATTTGGACAGAGCAACTGTTTTCATTTGTTTGATATTGCGTCTTGAATCGGGTAGAGCAACTATTTGCTTTTCCTGGATTTGACGTCTGGATTTGGGCATGGCAACTGCTGCTTTGGGATTTTTGAACCGGTGATATAGGTCAGAAACCTAGTTAGGTAGCTATGGTTTACTTTGGCAAGAATGTTTTAGCGTTTAGGAGAGAGATTTGGCAGTTTGGAAGAGCTTCGGGGCTAGAGAGAAAATAACCTCGGCGTTCTCTCGAGATAACTTTCACAAACTGCTGCGTGAAGTGTGTGAAATTCTGAAGCCGAAAGGCTTTATTTATAGCCGAGGATTGGGACTTCCTTCGCTGTTAAGTTTCATCAACCGTGCCTAAGCAGCTTGTACCACATGCTGAGAGAATTGCACCAAAAGGCAAAAGCTATAGTGCAGGGGGTAAAGTGGGCGCGACCTAAAGCAAGAGTGGGCGCGGCGCCCAGCCTTTTTCCTTTCCAATTTTGGCACTTTGGCCCCCTGCAATCCACTGTCCATGCATTCTTCTTTTCTTTTGCATCTTTTGTATTTTAAACCCTATAACTTAAACATCTGTTAGTTCTTTTAATAGGTCTTGATATTTTATGGCATGTCATACAACAGGGGTACGAAATTGGGGTGTCTACACCAAGCGAGTTCTTTGCTATCTATGCGAGACCATTGATGATGGAATTCTCCTTCATCATCAGTCTTCTTTAGCTCTCCATGCATTCATCGATGCCGACTGGACGGGCAACAAAGATGACTGTACTTCCACCAGCGCCTATATTGTCTATATTGGCAGCAACCTAATCTCTTGGAGCTCCAAGAAACAACACAATGTTGCTCGCTCCTCGACTGAAGCTGAATACCGAGTTGTAGCTGCCACTGCTGCCGAGGTCTGCTGGATTGCATCTTTCCTCGACGAGCTGGGTATCACCTCCTCCACTTAACCCGTCATCTATTGTGACAATGTG
This sequence comes from Codonopsis lanceolata, assembly GCA_013146195.2. Classification (NCBI taxonomy): domain Eukaryota; kingdom Viridiplantae; phylum Streptophyta; class Magnoliopsida; order Asterales; family Campanulaceae; genus Codonopsis; species Codonopsis lanceolata. The sequence continues at coordinate 132,260,743 of CM028378.1, forward strand.
GGCGACACTAGTCTTTGCTCGAACCCGGTCTTTCCATACTTGCATGAAACATGTGGCACTAGACTTTCACTTCATTCGAAAACAGGTTCAAGACGGGCTCTTATGGGTTTCCCATGTCTCCTTGGCTGATCAGTTGGTCGATACCCTTACAAAACAACTTACTCGTTAACGGTTCCAGCAATTACCTCACAAGATTGGTCTCTCCTCTTGGACGTCCATCTTGCGGGAGCATATTAGAGAATAAATATTTGTAATTATTATTTAGTGGTAAATACCGTATATAGTTCATTTCCTTGTATAGTTCTTACTTTATTAGAACTCCTACCTCGTATAGGTTTTTTATACTCTACTTCTTGTGTAACCCTAATTGTAACTCTCTTTAAAAAACAAAAAAACAAAAAAAGCAGGGCGGCACCTGCGGGGGATATATAAAAATAAAGGAAGAACATACAAACTTGAGGGGGACAACCAGCCTTACCCGATATATGGGGGACAAATGAGCCTAACCTCGAAAAAAGAAAATACAATCAAGCAAGGAAGGATTATACAATGAGAATATATTATATGACCGAAACAAAATTACTTCCTCCTAAAACTGTAAAAACCATAAGCATCCATAGCAAGAGCCTTCTTCATAATAGGGGGAAGGGAACAGAAGGCTAAATAACGATTACTTCCACGATGAATATGAGCCACAATAGCCAGGCGTTCCACCATAGAATTTTGTTCTCTAAACATGTGACGTAAACTGTACTCCGAGAACAAAGAACAACAATCACGCAGATCATAATTATACTGCCAAGGTTCAACATGGAACTTGACCAACACATTTACTGCATATAAAGAATCAGACTCCACTTCCACATCATCCAAACCCAAATACCGACATAACTGTAAATCCACCCTTAAAGCCAAAATCTCAGCTTTCATATTAGAACCACCACCGTAAAGACTAGAAAAAGCACACACAAACTCGCTATTAGCGTCCCTAATGTTAAAAAGGCCGGAAACCGTAGGGTCAACCCTATTAACCGGAAACATGAAAGGGTTAGGGTTGAGAAAATCCAACCCGTTTAATAAACATGCTAAACGGGCTGACCTTATAGGGTTGCTGGCAAGCTGGGTTGGGCTGGCGGGTTCTAGGGCTGGCCCGCGGGCTGGAAGCTTTTGCTAAATTAAGTGTTCAAAATGTTGGTATTGAGATTTGAACCCACAACCTCTCAGAAGGCTAAGAACTCATGGATGCCCCTTACACCATTTAACTATCCTAACTTTTTTGTTTTAAATTCAAATGCGTAATATATATTATCATTTCAGTTGGTAAACCAATGTCTATCCTCTGTTATCTTTGTGATGATGTATGTGTATTTGATGAAAGTCAAACCCAAACATGGTCGTAAGTGCAGTTCTAAGACATATAAGCTTCCAAAATTGGTCAAAATGAGATTTTTGGATACCTAATTAGATATGTTAAAAGGGTCGAGAATTGCATGGTAGACCCTGCTAATCGAGAATCGGAAAGGGTTAGGGTCGGGAAAATGCAACCCGTTTAAATTTCGTGCTTAACAGATTGACCTTAGTATTATATTTTACTATTTGATTAAAATATTAATTTGATTGTATTAACTTCTTACCAACATTTATTTTATGTTATTTTATTATGAGCAATACGAGGGTCACTCTCATTTTGCACCAAAATATGAGTACTTTATGATGTGGAATACTCTCATTGGTTGGATATTTTATGGGTCCCAGCACTCCAGCCAATGAGAGTGTGTCATGTCACAGAGTACCCATATTTTGGTGCATAATGAGAGTGGCCCAAGAATTACCCTTTTATTATTGTAGATGAAGAGGATAATGATGTTGAAGAATATACTTTCTCAAAAGAAAACTCGATTTCATGTTTTTAATTCGTATTGTTAATCGTTGTCACTTATCCGCCAATATGTTTGTTACTTAATTTCGATTTTTTGATTTAAATAAGGCATCATGTGTTAATAGACCTGACCCTATTAAACCGTACCCTACAGGGTTAGGGTTAGGGTTAGGGTTAGGGTTGCGATTTGAGTTACCCATTTAACCCGCGGTCCTATAGGGTCACAACCGTACATGGCTGAACCTATAGGGTTAGGGCTAACCCAATTTAACGTCTGTACATGCAAGCGCTGAAGCCACTGCCTGACTTTGAAGAATAGGAACTAAGCATGTCACGAATACCATCTAACACCCTAGACCAAATTCCATCAGTAGGTGATTCAATCAATAAAAGGCTTATGCCGTTATTCATAATTATTATTAGTTTCTATCGTTCTCATCCACAATACATGAGAGTGAGAGTGACCAAATAGGTAAATGAATAAGTTTTGATTCATTATTTTCAGTCTTTCCATCCAAGCATAGCCAAAATAGGATAAGAATCAATGAGATCTTTCAATTCTATTTTCAAATTCAAATTTCAATTTTCTATTAATTTTAACATTGATGTCCTTTTATTTTTTTATTATTAAGGGGGGTATTAATTGGCATTTAAAAAGTCAATTATATTCTTATCCTATTTCATGGTAGTCAAGTGATGCTAGCCTTACCATGAAATAGGATAGGAATATAGGAGTGATGCTAGCGCTATTATTACCACAAACTAGTTTTTTTAATCCGTGTTAACTAATCATTATAGATTCTAAAATTTTTTCTTATATACAATATTTGTTTTTTTATTAGTTGGGTTTTTCATCTTCACCGAATATCAATATCTTTAAACAAAAATAGTTTATTACTCTAGAAACTATGATATATAACTATCCATGGTTAAATACTTTTTTTTCTTTCAAAAGAGATACCTACGTACAATTATTGGCTTTGACACTTGTTAATTGTCATTGCATATGATACAAACAATATAAATTGTCTTCTCTTGAACTTGAAAGACGACCTTAAATCGGATAAAGTTAATGACAATCTTGGGATAAAAATATTTTCTCCAATATTGCTTTCTTTCAAAAATTTTGTTTCAACAATGTGATTCCCAAGATTTATGATGATTAGTCTTGTTCCTTTGCATAACCCTGCAACATCGTCAATGTTTTTCAATATTATTAATGGAACACTAATTTTAAGTGTTAATTCATGGTCTGACAACCCCTAGCACTTTATACTATTAAAAAACTCTGTATAAGTATAATAAATGTTTTCGAACAAATTTGAATTTTTTCCACCCTACAAATAGAATCTGAACTCAAATAAGTTCTTCCTTTTGAATGATTACTTTTATTAAATTATATTTGTATTTTATGAAAAAATAAATTTCTGAGAAGAAAATAAGCTAAAATCAAAATAACGAAACTATTTTTACGGTTAACTATTATTTTTGTTTTGTAAATTATTTTGATTTTAATAACATTCATTTTAATTCTTTTTGTTTTATTGACTTCGTAACTATTATTTTTGTTTTAATTTTAATAATTAGTTTTACGAAAAAAATTTGTTTCATAATTTTTTATTATTATTTTGCTAGCCACAGTTTAAATTGTTTTGTTTTATTGACTCTGTAACAATTATTTTTGTTCCATCAAATATTTTTATTTTACTAACATATTTTTGTTTTACGTAAATATTTTTAAAAATTTTGTTTTAAACTTTTGTTCCGTAAATTATTTTTATAATTTTACTAACATCAGTTTAAACTATTTTTGTTTTATTGACTCCATAACTATTTTTTTTCATCAAATATTTTTATTTAACTAATGGATTTTTGTTTTACATAACTACTTTCTAAGAATTTGCTTTAAAACTTTGTTCCATAAATTATTTTTATTATTTTAGTAACCTCAGTTTAAATTGTTTTTGTTTTTATTGACTTTGTAACTATTATTTTTGTTCCATCAAATATTTTTATTTTACTAAAGTATTTTTGTTTTACATATATATTTTTAAGAATTTTTTAAAAACTTTTGTTCCGTAAATTATTTTATTTTACTAACCTCCGCGTTAAATTATTTTTGTTTAAAGAGAGAAAAATATTTAAATATAATTAAAAGAGAGGAGATGGTGGTGATGAGAGAGAAAATATGGAAGAGACGTGAGAAAAAAGAGAAATACAACCAGAGAAGATAGAAGAGAGAAAGAGTAAAATGGTAATTCAAAAGTAAATAATTCAAAAGTGAGGTTTTGGAGAGAGAAATCAATCTTTGCCATTATATATATATATATATATATATATATATATATATATATATGTTACAACTTGTTTTGAGAAAGCTATAGTTGACTTTTCAACTATTTCTTTCTCAAAATAAGTTGTAACACTGATGGTAAATATATCGTTAGTCGAGATATATATTCAATGTAAACGATTTAGAAACCATATCAATATAGTCTAAAGAGATTCTCAAAATTTGCGTGATGATGCATGACTCTCATTTTTTCCTATAAAAATGAAGAACATGAATTCTTGAATCTCATACTTTCTCCAAAAAAATATTTATGCAATTGTTCAAACATAACATGATGAATAACCTATTTCTTTTACTCATCTTTTCAGTTTACATGCTTCACCATGCAAATGCACAAACTGATGAGTTGTGTATTTTTCGTCATCATTTTCATATTGGTATTGTAAACTACATCAACGCTGACATTTCTGTTCGTTGTCAGTCTGGTCATAGTGATCGTGGAGTGGAGACGATCGCTTACCAGAAATCCATTGATTGGAGGATTTGCGCTAAACCAAACGATCTTTACTTTTGTCATTTTTATTGGGGTTCAAACGAAGCTGTTTTTGACATCTACAGATGGAAGATGGATAGATATTGTGTTAAGCGTAGTATGTATGGTGTTAGTTGGATGGTCAAAGAGGATGGTTTCTATCTCGCTTGTGCTGCTGGAAACCTGTCAACAGAATATGTATTAAAGTATTTTTGGCGGTAAAAAATAAATTCATGTTCATGGCTTTTAATCGTTGTACACTCTCTCTCTCTCTCTCTCTCTCTCTCTCTCTCTCTCTCTCTCTCTCCTCTTCACAGCAATTAGTCTCCATATTAAAAAAATCTTTACTCAAATGGATTGATATGGTTAATTACAGTTTAGAATCTAATGTTTCCGTTAGCTAGCATTTTGGTTTCCATTTTCGCAATTTAGGACTCGAAGTTCCAATTTTGTACTATAAGGGGTCTATTATAACTGGGGTATTTACAAAAATGGTCAAGTCAAAGATGACTTGGTCATTTGAAGCCTCACTTTAAAAAAAAAAAAAAACTCTTTTATGACCTGATTTATTGATAAACCACTGATAAATCACGACTAGTTTATCGGTAAACCAGTAAAAATGCACCTCCTTAACATTTGAAATCACTGGTCGACAGTGTGGTCGACAAACCGACCACTTGGTCGACCAAGTGGTTTATAGTGATTTTTTGATAAATCAGTGTAAACCACTAGGTCGATAACTGGTTTATCAATAAACCAGTGTAAAACCACTTGATCGACCAACTGATTTATCTGGTCAACCAGGTTTATAAATGTTACTTTTAAATTAGATTGTTAAGGCAATATCTGTTATGTATTTAATTGTTTTTGTGGGGCATTAGGGAAGATGTCAATAGGGAGAAAAAAAATAAAATATTTATTTGTAATTTTATTTAAAAAAACAGATGCAGTACCTTGTTAGATTTTATTTATTTGTAATTTTTTTTAAGGAAACAGAGGCGATACCTTGTTAGATTTTGAGGAGGACAACCAACTTTGCCCTTATATAATTAATAATCTTTCGTTAAAATATAAACTTTTTTTTAACACGTACACCATGGGTATTAACTTTTTTTAAACTGCGTAACCTGTTTTATTTAATGAAAAGTGTATTTTATATTTTATACATATTATTAAGAACGTAAAAAATCGGAAGAATTCCAAATTAGTAATTATACATATTATTACTTATTCTTATTTTTAAAAAATAAAATAAAAATAATTTATCTTTTAGAGTGGTCTTAATAACATAAAAACAGTTTATCTTTTAGAGTGGTCTTAATGGTTATACATATTCTTAGTTAAACCAAAAAATTTCCAAAAAAGATAATACTCATTTTAAAACCCAAACCACCTAAAGAAAAACTCAATAAATTGTGTTTTAGACTTTTTTAAAAAATGGTTAAACAAAAAAAGATGAATCCATCCTTCTTAACAACATTAAAAATCGAAAGAATGTTTTATACACTCAATTTAAATTATTATTATCACTTCTATTGATTTAAATTGACTATTTTTCAATTTAAAATTTTAGTATTTTTCTTAACTTTGTAAATAATTATTTTTATTCTTAAATAATTATTCTTAAATAGGACAACAATACCAGTTGGAATTATACTGATTTAAAAAGAGGAGGTGGAGAGAACATGTGAGAAGGGGTGTGTAGGGGTTGCTCAACCGCCGTTCAACCGCCCTTCGCACATGTGAAATCTAGACGAAATTGGGACCGTGGGATCTCGGTAAATGAATTGATCTCGACCCCTCATTAGCATTTATCAATTGTACATGTGTAATCCAAGTTGTATTGTAATAAAGATTGTTTTTGTGGGATAGAGAGTATATGTAGAAAGAAAGTCAATTTAATTATACTTTTTTCATTCTGAGTAAATGAATTCTCGTTTGAAGGTAATTTTTTTAAAGTTTCCGTGGCATGATGAATAGTCTTTTTCCACTATAAAACTGAATTCCAACAAAAATAAAAAAGTTAATGAGTAAGTCTCCTTTAAAATGGTTTTATAGATCTTAATTTATAAAACGGATCACAAATTTATCACAATTCAACCCATCAACACGCGGTAGGTTGGGTAATGTAAATCCGTCTTACAAAAATTATGATAAGATTGTTTTACCCAAATTTTTGTTAAAGTTAATATAGTACTCCCTCTATCCCAAAATATATGATGTTTTGAGGTTTTTACACATATTAAAGAAACATATTGTAAAGACTAAACTGTCCCTATTCAAACATTAATGAGGTGTGTTGTTATTTTGGGAAAAATGGTTTTTTAGCCAACATACTATATGTTAGTGACACAATCAACCACGTAGTTTGTATAAGACAAATTTAACTAATGTACTGAAATTTGAAACAAAATGTATGAAACGTACAAACAATTCATACAAAATGTGACAAAAATCGTTAAGGTGCCGTCTAACTTCGTTAACAACTCGCTGATGTGGCTGTCAAGGGTTGGATTCGTTGGTGACTAGATATCTTGGATCCCTTTGTGCGTTTTTAACATTTTATGACATATATAAGAGATTTTGGAGGGAAAATTTTTCACCGTAAATGCGAAACTCAAAGAACGACAGAGAGAATCGAGGGTTTGTTCGCGTGAGGGTTGTCGGATGCTTTGTTGGAGGGTGTGTTCGAGGGTTTGTTCTTCTTGGATTCTTGGAAAGCATTGATTTTGGAGAAGCTCGAATCTAGCAAAAAGCCAAGGTGGGTGTGTCTGCTTCGATTTGTTGTTCAGCAAAAAAGTAGGTATATTTATATTATTTTGCTAAATTTGTACACTTTCTGCTAGAAATTATATGTGTATACATGTTGTGTGGTCCACTAAGCAGTCTTGTGTTCCCCATTTGGAAATAAAATGACTAGGGCTTTGTCTACATAATTGATGTAAAATTTAGGGCTTTATGACTCTTTTGATTTCTACATATAATTAATGTTTAATGTTGTTGATTTGGTATAAAAAAATTCAATTTATCATAGTGACCTGTGCTAAGTTCGTAACCTCACCTCTGTTTATTGTGTATTACATATATGTCCTTTTTTTCTTGAATTTTCTGAACAAAATGGTCCCCTTTGTTTATTAACTCATAGCTTTGGATTGTTGCTATTACAGTTAGATAAAAAAAATTATTTTGGCCTTTTTATTTTCTATTTTGCAGCATGGCTGGTAGTTTTGGATTGTGGATTAACTATGGTGGGGTTATTAGGGCCAATCCATTAAGGTACTATGATATTGGTTATGTGGGAAGGTTTACTGATATACCTTGTGAGAATTTTAACTTTTCTGCATTGCAAGAAATGATAAAGTCAAAAACCAAAAAGTCAATTGATAAAATACACTACCAAATGCCATATGATATCATGGAAAATGGGCTTAGGTTTGTATTGTGTGATGACCAAGTAAAGGATTTAGTTGAGGTTGGCAGAGATAGCAAACAACTAATAAATATATATGTTGAGCATGATAATACTAAGGATGTAGATACTGATGTTGAACAAGACAATGCAAAAGAGCACAATGATAGTGATGATGATAAAGATCCTAATTATATTTTGAGTGACAATGAATTAGATGATGTGGCTAGTTTAGATCACATTAGTGAAGATGATGACAAAGTCAGTTTTTTTAGGGAGAAAAGGATTGAAAATAAGAGGAAAAATGATCTTACTTCCTCAATTGTTGACCCAAAAAACCATGCACCACCAATTGTTGAACCAACAGCTGATGCACCACCAATTGTTGACCCAATAGGTCATGCACCACCAAATGTTGAACCAACTAGGTCAACCACTCCAATTACTACTCATCCTATGCCAACAATAATCAATGATGATTTTATGGAGCGGATTAGGAATTTTGGCGGTGAGGTGGATAAAAGTGGGTACAATAGTGAGTATGTGGACTCAAGTGATTATGATTCTCCCCACTTTGATAGTGACAATGACATGGAAAATATGAAGGATAACTTGACCCACTATCCAGTCTTTGACCCTACAACCAAATGGGACCACATGTCCCGTGTAAATGGGATGAGGTTTGCTAACATTGGCCAATTAAAACACCGTGTCACGTGTTATGCATCAAACAATGGATATGATTTAAAATTTGTCAAACTTCAGAAGAAGGCTGTTCTAGTTGCATGTAGACACCATCAATGTCATTGGAGGTTGTACACTAGCATGATGCAAAAGGAACAATCAATTCAAGTTAAATCTTTGAGAGATACTCATAAGTGTGTGAGAAAGTTCAAGTTGAAAATTTGTCGGCCAGCCTGGGTAGCTCAGATGTGTGCTAATGAGATAAGGAATAATCCTAGGTGGAAACTGATTGATATGAAAGCTTACATTTTGAAAGTGTATAAGGTGGAGTTTGTTAGTCCCAAAGGGCACAATAATAAGTTAGAGGAGTGGGGGTTGAATAACTTATTAAACACTTAAAACCTTTTGTTTTAATTCCTAAAACAAGCACTTACAATCTATTGAAAAGATTGAAGTAGCGGAAGTCTTGTAAGGAAGACAATTCACGTCTGCCGGTAAAGCACTACCGGTAGACTTTACTGAATACTCAAGTCTGCTGTTTGAAGCGATAAGTAAACAGATTCGAAACATATTAAAGAAATAAGCAACAGTAATGAAAGAACACAAATATTTTGGGATGGTTCGCACTATAAAGAGTTCTACGTCCACCACCAAGGCAGTCAACCTTGGATTTAAATGTGCACTATGTTTTCCACTAGTTCTATTACAAAGAAATCCAATGGATCGTGTACAAAATATTTGACTTGTGTTTGGGGGTTAGGAATTGAATATCTGGACAAACAAAATATTCAATTGTGCAGAAGAATAGTTAAGGAAACAACAATAAGAAGCAAAAGATAAAATGTTGACGCAAATCTTCTTGTTGTTGTTGAGGACTTCTTGATCAGTTTAAGATCTCTTGAATGCACTGAGTATGTAAGACTTGAAGTTGTTGGAGAATTTTAGAGCATTATTTTCTTCAGTCTTTAATGGCAGTATTTATAGTTGGGGCATTCTTGAGACCATTTGGAGAAGACGAAGTGTAACAGCTCTATTAGGTTGAATGCATTAAATTCATGGAGCTGACTTGTAGATTTCATCTTCACTAATACTGAGCAGGGAATGATGTAGAGTTGTTGCAGTAGCTAGCAGGTGAGCAATTAGAGTTATAGACCTGTAATAGTTAGTACAGACTCTAAGTGTCGGTCTATTCACCTGCTCTGTCACTATTCAGGAGGCGAAAGTCTTCTTGCTTTTCGGAAAGCTGGTCAGGTGTGTCTGAGAAGTCAAGAGCTGAGAGAGGATTGGTTTAATTCAAATTCAAACTGATAAATTTCGAATTTAATTAATCCACCAATATCTTTGAGGACACGTCATGCTTGAGTATGTGCAAACAAGGTCTACCGCTGGATGCTGAATAAGGTCTTCCGGTGAAGCTTTGCTGAAGTCTTCGCTGAACTTGTGAAGCCTATAAAGGCTATTCTATGGCAAAGTTCTATACACCATTGCCACACAACCTAATTAGCCACTAAGTATAGAACCTAATGTAATGTATGAACATATGTAAATCAAAATACAAATGAGAAACAACAATCTCCTCCTATTTGCATCTGGTCATCATTACTTACAAGTGAGGGCTATAAAAACTATATGATAGATAATAGCATGTCAGAAAGTATTTTAGTTTTATAACGGTAGACATGCCTCTATCAAACAGAAGAACACCTCAAGTGTAAAATCTAATCGAAGTGCTTACAACAGAAGAGAAGTAAGGAACATCACAAGGATTAGTAATAAACAATTCAAACTGGATTTAAACTGAATGTTTAAATTCTAAGCAGATATATGAATTGAAATAGCAAGAATTTAAACAGAAGAAAATTTTTGAAAGACAATAAGCTTCTGTATTTCAAACGAGAAGTTTAATGTTACAAAGTTTTCAAAAACTAAGATAGATACAAAGGTTTTAGGGAGAGAAAAATTTAAGCTACCAAGGCCTTTTCCCTTTGCCTTTGTTTCCTTTGTCTGCCTCTTCTCTTTCTCTTCTCTGTCGTTCGAGTTCTTCAATTCTTCTGGTGTACTCATCATCGGCTGAGGTAGGAGGTCTGGTGGAGCGAGAACGGTAGTCCAATTCTTCACGTAGACGGTTGTTCTCTTTCATTAGAGTCTTGTTGATAGACCTCAGTTGTCTCTTCTTCGTGATGGCCAGATCAAGATCACACTCGATATTGATCTTATCATGAGACGCGTCGAGAGTGATTTTGTTGAGCTCGAGAACATGATGGCGATTATGGCCTAGATGAAGAGTGATGTTGTGGAAGAGAAGGTAGAACAGAGTTGAGCAGAGTCTTACGCATTCCTTACGTTGAGCTTCCACGTTGATCTTGATATCCGTGGACTCGTGCTTCATTTGTCCAAACCTTGTCCACATATCTTCTTGAAACTGTCGAAGAATGGCAGATGTCTATCTATTAACTTGGACGTGGCAGCTACAAGCTCAGCGAAAGCTGTGGAGATACCGATAAGCTCTCCCATTCTGTCATAGATAGCGTCCAGGCGGGTCAAAATTTCCGAGTTGGCCGGTTGGGATAGAGAAGGGTCCAGGCCAATGTGGATATCCTCAATGCCGGTAGAGGAAGTCGTGTCGGTAGAGGTTACGAGTCGGAAGGGCTGCTGGAGAGGTGGAGTGGCTGAGTTGGATGAAGAGGAGTCACGAGATGGAAAGGTATGGGTAGAAGAGGAGTTGGATTTTGGGGGAGAGGGAGGAGGGGTTGGGGGTATTTCGATATCTGTGTCTGAATGATCACAGATATCGGAAGGGTTGGGTAGGGAAATGTCTTCCGTTGAGAACCAGAAGGAAGGTGGAGGATATGAGATGTCTTTTGTTCTCAAGGAATGAGGTTTAGGTTGAGGTGTAGGTGGAGTAGGTTTGGTAAAGAGTTCCGCTACCGACGAAAATTCAAAGATGAACTTCGTGGTAGCAAAGATAAGATGGGTCGAAACCAGGGGGTTAGGATGAGAGCGATAGGTTGGCTTCGTTCTGAAGGGGTGGTCTGGTTTCATTCGGATGGTGTAGTTGAGTTGGTTGGGTTACGAGGGGGTGAAGAAGGGGTAGATGGGTTTGGTGAGTAGTTGAAGGGTGAAGGAGGGGCTGGAGAGGGTGTTCGGGTAGGCTCCTCCTGGGTGTGTGGCTCCTCCTGAGGGATAGGCTCCTCCGGAGGGGTTGATTCCCTCTGAGTAGATGACTCAGTGGGAGTGGGTTGGGAAGCGCTAGAGGGTTGGGTGCCAGCAGACTTCCTTTTCAGCCTTAACAACTGAATAGGAGATTCAGTCGCATCATCGGCAGAGGTGGCAGGGTCTGCTGGTGGTTGGGTCGGAAGACCTTTACGTAGGCATTTACGCTTAGGCTTTGGTGAAGGTGAGGGTTGGTCAGAAGAAGGTTTACGTTTGGGTGTAGGGGATGTCTGGGAAGTGAAGGTTGGAGGTTCAAGATTAGATGGCTGAGGTGATGAAGACTTACCAGCAGCGACAGAGGAGCTGCCATCAGACTTGTCACGTCTGCCGGCCTTCAATTCCTGCCGAATCCACTTAGCCTTTTAGCCTTTCAGCCTTTTCTTTGGCCCTTGCCTTCTTAGCCTTAGCTGCTTCCTTCTACTTCAACAGCCGTTCAGACTCTATAGCCAGATCTTTGGCTTCACGAAAAATATCGCGAGCAACTGTAGGGTCTCCTTTTCCCCATTTGGCCGCTATAGAGCAATATCCTTTGCTTGCAGCATCATGAGCATCCATGTCGAAACGCGTGACGACCATTGGTGAAGGCTTGGAAACTTTTTCAAGAGAGATGTTGGGTAGTCCTCGTTGTTGCCTTCACTTGTTCTCGTAGCCCATGTACTTCTTAAAGAAGGTGGCCATCATCTGTTTGTCTTTGACCATAGAGATGAGTTCATCGTCTTTGACGGTAGAGTTGATCTCAGGCGTGTCCCATAGAAGGGCATTGATGAGCCTGACAAATGGCCTCTTGAAATTGGGGCTCTCCTTCACATTTGCAACATAGTTTCGGAGCTCGTTGTCAAGCCCAAATACTGGTCCTTTAGAAGTGGCAGAGTTAGATCCAAACGTGATGGACAATTCTGTTGCTCCCAAGCAACCGGCTCCTATTACTTCCCCAATAAGTTTGCGGTTCTTGAAGTTATTGATGAAGAAGGGGAATTTATTCCATCCAAGATTGATGCTTTAAATGAAACGGGGTCCCTCTAATGCCAAAGTTCCAGCTTTTAATTCTGATCGTGTCACTAGATCAAAAGCAAAAAATATGGATTCTACCCCATCAGTTTCTCATGGATAGTAAGGCCGTTTTTTGGAATGCTCGGGGTATTGGAAACGATGCCACTATTGCTCGTATCAAGCATTTAGTTCGTTCCCACAAAGTTTCTATTGTTGCTATTTTTGAGCCAAAGATTAGCATGGATCGCATTGATATCATTGCGAGGCGTCTCCGCTTTCGGTATTATTTTTCAAATTCTTCTAGTTCTATTTGGATTTTCATTAAATCATCCTTTACTTGTTCTTTAGTTCATGATCTGATCCGCCCAAATAGATTTCTATCCGACTTGACAAAGATTATACTTGGTCCACGCCGATCTTCTTTCCTGGGGTTTATGCTAAGTGTAATTCCAATGATCGTCAAACTCTTTGGAATGATTTAATTGATCTTAGCTCCAAGTTTGCTGGTTCTTCTTGGATTGTCGGAGGGGACTTCAATGTTATTCTTCATCCTGATGAAAAATCTAGGGGTAGAGCTTGGGACCAAACTAATTCCTTGGATTTTCATGCTTGCATTGCTTCGGTCTCATTGATCTTGGTTATTCGGGCTCTCGGTTTACGTGGTGGAACAAGAGAGGGTAATGCTATTATTCATGAAAGGATAGATAGGGTGCTTTGTAATTCTTGGTGGTGGATTCTTTTATCTCTCTACGGTTGAGCATCTTAACCGTACTTGCTCCGACCACGACCCTCTATTACTTCGGTTCTCTTCTTTGGAAACTCCAAACCGTGCTGCTTTCGGGTTTCTCAACATATGGACTAGTCATCCCACGTTTCTTGATGTTGTAAAATCGGCTTGGTCTTCGGATATCTCTGCTCATGGTTTCGTTTTCTTTGAATCAGAAACGTGTGAAAGCTTGAGCTTTACGTATTTGGAACAAAGGCGTTTTTGAGGAACTATATTTTCTGATTAAAGAAGTGAAGACAACGCCCTTGAGTATGAGCTCTATTATGAGCTTAATAATTCTAAGCAACCGTTCCAATATGATGAGGGCTCGAGGCAAATCTAAAGTTGGCTCTTTCTCGGGAAGAGGGTTTTTGGCGCCAAAAATCTAAAATTAAATGGTTCAAAGAGGGTGATGGTAATTCAAAATTATTTCATGCTTACGTTCGTCGGGCTCAACGCAAGCTTCATATTCACTCGATCTCCACTTTAGGCGGTATACTTCTTGACAATGAAGGCTGCTATCAAAAGTGGTCTTTGTTTATTATTTTAGTTCTCTCCTCCAAACAGCCTCCCGCCTATCTTGAGCACTCTTGATATGATCCCCAGGTTGATCACGAGAAGATTGGAATTTGTCTCTTATTACTCCTCCGTCTATGGATGAGCTTTGGTCTATAATTTCTAGCCTTAATGGGGATAGTGCAGGCGGGTCGGATGGATTTACGGTCATTTTTTCATTGCTTCTTGGGATATTATCAAGTTGGATCTTAAAACCATTCAGAATTCTTATTTGGTTTTCCTCTTCCTCGATCTTGGTCTAGCACGCTCATTGCTACTATTCAGAAGGTTGATGTTCCTATTTCTTTCAAAGATCTTAGGCCCATCGGCCTTTGTAATTTTAGTAATAAAATTATCTCCAAAATTACAGCGACTCGGTCTAATCAAGGCGCTTTCACTAAAACCGTGTTATCCAAGACAATGTTTTACTTGCTCAAGAGCGATGTCTTTTATGGGGAAAAAAGTGGCTGGTTCTAATATTATTATGAAACTGGATATGGCCAGGCCTTTGATAATGTTTCTTGGGGCTTCTGATTCAAGTCCTCCGCCATTTTGGATTTAATGAGGTCTTCATTGATCTTGTTTGGAGATTAATTTCACCAATTGGTTCTCGGTGCTTATAAATGGAGAGGCTGCGGGATTCTTTCCTTCCAATTGTGGTCTTAGGCGGGGAGACCCTCTCTCCAAGCCTTTTATTATTGCTTCGGAGGTGCTTAGTCGAGGGCTTAATCGCTACATGTTGCTAATCCGGTATCGATATTCTTCCTTGAGCGGCTGCCCAATTGTTTCTCATCTCTTTTTGCGGATGACTTTATCATTTTACGTAATGGGAGTCATAGATCTATTAAGAAGCATATGGACCTTTTGGCGAATTACTCGGATCTCTCGGCCGGCGCATTAATTGTGATAAGAGCAAATTTTTTGCGCATCCGTCTCTCTCTAGATCTCGTCAATCCGGACTTGCGGCTCTCTCGAGGATTTAACTTGGGCTCCCTTCCTCTTACATATCCGGTTGTCCTATTTACATTGGCCGTCGTAACAAGCATCTTTTTTGATTCCATGGTCGTCAAAATGCAGCGCAAAGTCGACTCATGGATTGGTTCTTTTCTTAACCAAGCCGGTAAGACTACTTTAATTAACCATGTTCTTCAATCGATTACGGCCTACTGTTTGCCTCTCTTGAGCCTCAGGTGTATGCATTATTAAAAGGCTTGAGCAGTTCTTTGCTCATTTTTACGGGGCGTGTAGATGGTCATCCTAAATCTCATTGGATTTCATGGAAAAATTGCTTTGCTTGCCTAAGCGATGCGGAGGCGGGTATCACCTCTTTGTTCTCTTTGGTTCAAGCATATTCGATTAAGCTTTGGTGGAGATTTAAATGCTTGTTAGAAACCTTTGGACAGATTTCCTTCGTGCTCGTTACGGCGCCGTGGTTCTTCAATTCTCATTGTTGTTCTCATATATGGCGGCGTCTTCAACGGATTAAATCTTTGGTGATCCCCTCAGATCGGTTGGGTTGTGGGTCATGGTTCGATCTCTATTTGGCAAGATCATTGGCTTCGGATATAAGCTGTCCAAACCTCTGATTGCTCTCTCGAACTTGTAAAGGACCTTTTTGACTCGATGGTCGGTTACTTCCGTTGCCGGGGCAGTTCTTCCTCCGTGCGCTTCTCCACTTGATTGCCAACCAATCTGCATTTCAATTTCGAATCAGCCGGATCTCCCTCTTGGCGTTGCACTACCTCGGGCAAGTTTTCTCTCAAATCGGCGAAGTCTCTTATTTCTCCTTCTAGTGCCACCCTTATGTCATCGAAATTTATTTGGCACAAATTTCTTCCAACTCGTATCGACCTATTTTTATGGAGATTATTCATGGGCATTTGCCTATTGATGAAGGGCTTCTTAAAAAAGGATTTCTCTTAGCCTCTCGGTGTGTTTCTTTGTGCTCATAGTTCTATTGAGACTTTCACCATCTACTTCTTCTGATGAAGCTGCCAGCTTTGTTTGGAAATCATTTATTCTCGCATGGTATAACCATTGGTGGTCGGTCAATCCAACAAAGATGCATGATCAATTGGCTCGAGGCTAAATCTGCGGTTCTCATTCTTCTCCCTTCAATTATTTTGTGGAATCTTTGGAAATTCGAATGGTGTAATCTTTGAGGGGTCTCATAAACCTCATTCTGCGGTTGTTCATACGGTTAATTCGGACCTCAATCTCATCCTTTGCATGGAATTTCTTTGGGTTTCGGCAAAGCCAAGGTCTCACTTATTCTTTTGCCTCCCAGAAAAAGGTGACTATTCGTCTTTGTTACTTGGTCTAAACCCCGCCGGGCATTCTCAAGCTAAATTACGATGGCGCTTTGTCGTGGCAACTTGGGCAGTGTGGTGGTGGGTGTTATTCAAAATTCGAGAGGTCTTTGTTGTTTATGCTTATTCCTTGTTTTACGGCGAGTCCTCTAATACTATGGCTGAAATGAAAGCTCTTTTCAAGGGCTTCGTTGGCTTCATAGCAAAGGTCATCGTGATGCTATTGTTGAGATTGACTCCATGATTATACGTGACATTCTAAACAAAGATTATAATGTTCCGTGGAACTTGGCTTACTTTGTTCGAGCTATTGGTTTGATGGGGGATGAGCTCTCTTTCTCAGTTCGTCATTGCTTCAGGGAGGCTAACTTTGTGGCGGATGGTTTGGCCAATCTGGCCGTGGACTGGGATGTGATCATTGCTTTTCTTCGGTCTGCATTTCCCGGTAGTATTAGAAGTAATGTTTCTCTTGATGCTAGTAGCACAGCTAGAATTCGTATGTCTTAATTTTTTGGTTAGGAGCCTTTGTTGTTATTTCCTTTTTTTGAGGTAAGGCTCCTTTGTCCCAGGGTAAAATGGTTGTCCCCTTAAGTTTGTTTCTTTCTTTTTATAAATAAAATCTCGCGAGTGTGCATGCTTCCCAAAAAAAAAAAAAAAAAAAGATGATGGTGCCGTAGTTGAATTGAGTCTGAAGATAGACAGCACTTGTCAGATTGAGCTGTTGGGTAGTGAACATGTCATGGGCCCCGTTCTTGAACAGTAGACCTTTGTCCAGCAGATGACTGGAACAGTATACGTCTAAGGGAAAGACATTCCTCAGCATCTTCCCTTGAGGTTCCCTTGGAGTATTAGGTCTCCTCATTGCTTCCCATGCTCTGTCAGCCTCAGCAATGGATATCTCAGAGTCTCCACCATATCGAACCCCGATGATTCTTGAAATAGCTTTGGTAGAGATGGACATAGGTCATCGTCGAATCCATCCACGCATCACAGACGGAGTCTTGGAGCCGATGACCATGCGCTGATAGAATTCTTCAGCGGGGAGGATGCTGTAGCTCTTGTCATGTAGACAGAATAGCGGTAGAATCCCTGACTCATTCATATCCTCACAAGATTTGACTCCGGCGGCAAAAGTGCAAACAGTTTTGAGGTCAATGCACATGCCGGGTAGTTATGTTTTCGGGTCCAGAGGCACAATAACGTCATGAGGGAGAGGAAATAAAGGGTATCCTGGAAGTTTGATGTTTGGACCAGGTGGAATGACCTTTTCAGGGTCGAACGCCTTCCTATTGTCGGTCTTCGATTTGGAAGAGGATTTCACGTACAAAAACATATTAAAAAATTAGGGCTTTTATCCTGACTGAACATACAATCAAAGATTTCTTTTTTGAGAAATAATTGAATTTTCAGATGAAAATTTTGAAACCCTTGAATGTTTTGAATAGATAAAACTGAGAAATATTAATAGAAGATTTCTAAGAAAAATGAGTATTCAAAGCACAAGAGAAAACTGTTAGTTTCAAGGTTTTGAAATGAACAACAATGGCGGAAACCGTCCAGATACGCAAAGCAACTGTTCAGATTCCTCAATAAAGTGACTCAAAAGGATAGATACTAAACATAAATCAATGGATAGTAAACTAAAGAGTAATGAAAAGCTTACCATTGTTGCTGTAAGGAAGAAGAAGCAAATTATAGTTGAAGAGAGGGAGAGAGCAGTTGCAGAGAAGAAAGTGAGGGTTTGAGTAGAGAAAGAAAGTCTGAGATAGAAGGTTCGTAAAGTTTTGGAAAGGGCGGTTCAAAGTCTATTTAAAGGAGAGAGAAAATCTTTTGAGCGAAAAGTTGGAACTTAAGATATTTTTCAAAGTAATTAAGAAAATGACTTTTAACCCCTTTGCCTTTTTTGAAAACCTTTTCCGCTTTAATAGACTAAACAGTTGAAGTACTAACCTGGTAGAAGCGAGGAGCTTAAGTCTGCCGTTAGATAGCAAATTAAGTCTGCCGGTTAGTGGAAGTTTAAGTCTACCGGTATGAAAGAAAAACTTGAAAATTGAAATTAAGAAGTAGGATCAATCATACCAAGATTTCTCCTTAAATAAGCAAACCTGGTTGCATCCAGTGGCTTGGTGAGAATGTCAGCCAATTGATGTTCGGTTGGAGCGTATTCGGGCGATGTTACCTTTCTCCACATGATCTTTGAGGAAGTGATAACGGATATCAATGTGTTTTGTCTTTGAGTGCATCACTGGATTTTTGGAGACTGAAATTGCAGAAGTGTTGTCACACATGATTGGACAATTTGCAGTCTTGATGTTATAGTCCACTGGTTACTGCTTCATCCATAGTAGTTGAGAGCAACAGCTACTGGCAGCAATGTATTCTGCCTAAGTGGTAGAGTTTGTAACTGAACCTTGCTTCTTGCATGACCATGAGACAAGCCTATTTCCAAGAAATTGACAGGTCCCATTGATGCTTCTTTTGCTCACTTTGCAGGCTGCATAGTCTGCATCTCAATACCCAACTAGATCGAAGTTGTTGCGTTTTGAATACCAGATACCCAGATTTGTAGTTGTTAAAACATATCTGATAATACGTTTGGCAGCAAGCAAATGTGATTCCTTTGGATCTGCCTGAAATCTAGCGCAAACACAAACATCAAACATAATATCAGGTCTACTGACAGTAAGGTAAATAAGTGAACCTATGATTCCTCGATACTTGGTCACGTTCTCTTGCTTTCCCTTTTCATCTTTGTCAAGATGGCAGTCGGTAGACATTGGAGTCTCGAATCCTTTTGCTGAATCAAGACCATATTTCTTGATGAGTTCCTTTGCATATTTGGTTTGGCTGATGAAGATCCCGTCGGAAGTCTGTTGAATCTGAAGTCCTAGAAAGTAGGTGAGCTCTCCCATCATGCTCATCTAAAACTTGCTTTGCATCAGCTTCTCGAATCTTTTGCATGGGCTTTGATGTCATCCACGTAGATTTGTACCAGAAAAGAATGACCTTTGTGCTTTAGGATGAATAAAGTTGTGTCTATTCTTCCTCCCTCTAATCCTTGTTCAATTAAGAACTTGGATAGAGTTTCATACGAAGCTCTGGGAGCTTGTTTCAGGCCGTAGAATGCTTTCTTGAGTCAGTACACATGATCTTGTTTATCTTGGATGACAAAACCTGGAGGTTGTTCAACATATACCGTTTCTTGAAGATCACCATTGAGAAAGTCACTCTTCACATCCATCTGATAAACTTTGAAGTCCATGAACGAAGCATAGGCTAGAAAGAGTCTGATTGCTTCTAATCTAGCAACATGAGCAAATGTTTCATCGAAGTCAATTCCTTCTTCCTGTCGGTAGCCTTGAGCAACCAATCTAGCATTATTTCTGGTGACGTTTCCATCTTCATCTCGCTTGTTCCTGAATACCCATTTGGTGCCGATAACTGGATGGCCAGTTAGTCTTTGAACTAAGCTCCACACTTTGCATCTTTCAAACTGGTCCAGCTCTTCTTGCATAGCTTCAATCTAGTAATGGTCTTCGATAGCTTCATCAATCTTCTTTGGCTCGATTTTAGACACGAATTCAAATGAAAACATAGTCTCATTTAGAACTCTATTCCTCGCACGAACTCCTTCTGGTGAGTTCTTCCCTTAAAGATTCTGGAGTGGGTAGAGAAGGAGATTCACCAAAATCAGGTTCAGAAGAGATAGGGTCTTCAAAACCTTCATTTTTTGGTGAACAAGAAAGGTGAATGATCTGCAAAGGTGTTTCGGGTAGAGAAGAAGAGATGGGTTCAGGGTCAATAGAAGGGTTGGAGCTGGCACCAGCAGAGTTGAAGTCTGTCTGTGCAGGGTTAGCAGAACTAGAAGGGTCTATAGTTGGAGGATTCTGAAGTGGAGTAGAAGTAGAAGCTTTATTTGTACCTGTCTCATCATCATCAGAATCATCAGAAACATTCGGAGCCTTTCGAGGCTCTAATAAATCATATTCATCAAAAGTAAAATGCACAGATTCTAAGATTTTCAAAGAAGTTTTGTTAAATATGTGAAATGCTTTTGAATGTTTGGAATAGCCCAGAAAAATTCCTTCGTTTGATTTTGAATCAAATTTACCTCTATATTATTTTCCATTATATAGAATAAAACATTTACAGCCGAAGATTTTGAAAAATCCTATGTTTGGGGCTTTTCCTCTCCAAATTTCATATGGAGTTTTGTTATGAAACTTGTTTACCATGGATCTATTCTGGGTAAAACATGCAGAGTTGACAGCTTCTGCACAGAAGTACTTCGGAAGTCTTGCTTCTGCCATCATAGTTCTTGCTGCTTCAATGAGTGTCCTGTTCTTCTGTTCAGCTACACCATTTTGTTGAGGAGTTCCGGCAGCAAAGAAGTTGTGGCCGATCTCGTGGTCATCACAGTATCTTTCAATACCGTTGTTCTTGAATTCGGTGCCGTTGTCTGATTTGATGTCACTAATGTCTTCAAGCTTTTGGGTTTGAAGTCTTCTGAAAAGAGCGGTGACCAGATCATATGTCTCATCTTTTGAAGTCATTGTATCGATCCAGGTGAACCTTGAGTAGCCATCAACTACTACAAGTGTATACTTGTCTCCAGAGATACTAACTGTAGTGATAGGTCCAAAGAGATCCATATGCAGAAGTTGAAGAGGTATAGTCATTGACATGACATAATTTCTTTTGAAGGAAGACTTGGAAACTTTTCCTAATTTGCAAGTTTTGCAACTTCTGTTATGGTTGGCAGACACCGTAGGTAGACCTTTGACAAGCCCATTTTTGGAGAACTTGGAGAGGTACTTGAAGTTGAGGTGACTGTGGGTTCCCAGGAAAATGCGCCCATGCCCTGCGTGCCCTTGGATAGGGGTGCGCGTACGTGCAGATGCGGGACACCACTGCTCTCATTCCACCCTCCCTTGTTTAGGGGAGGACGAAATTAAAAGTTCGAGAGGAGTGCTGTCTAAGATAGCGCGTTTGAATACGCATCGGTAACTTTCAGTGAATTTTTGGTCCAATATGGGAGCTTTGGGTTTTCTACATCAAGTTATCTCTTTTTTAGGGGATACCAGGATATAGGAATACATCACCCTTTCATTCCCATTCTCTCTTTTTTATGGGAAATAGAAAAGTGCAAGAAAGGAGTGTTGCGAGGCCCCAATATGGATTTTAGGAAAATAGCCTTATGGCCTATTTCAGATCACTATGGGTTCTTTGGGTTTTCTATATCAAGTTATCCCATTTTTAGGGGATACCAGGATATAGGAATACATCACCTTTTCATTCTCATTCTCCATTTTTTAGGGGAAAACAGAAAAGTGCAAGAAAAGATGTTGCGAGGCCCCACTGGATCCAAAATGTTTTATAGAGTCGCCACCTTTATTTTGAGGAAGAAATAAAGAAAAACAAAAAAAGAAAACCAGAGGTTGTAAAAACGGGTTCGGATGCTAAGTTACGAGTTGGGAAGGTGCTAAGCACCCAACTCGCCCTTTCGGTCTCAAAAATAGTTTTTGGCTAAAGTATGCTTTTTGTTGTATTTATTTAGCTAATAAATAAAACATTAAAAGACAAGAAATAAAAACAAATTCATCAATGACTACATTATTTACGGACTTGCAGTAGTTTCTTTACAAATAGTTACAAATATACTTAAAAATATTTGGCCATAATAATAGCTCTTTTTAGTGCTATTTCCTAACTAAATCCGGGCAACACAACGACTTATATTTTTACATTGGACCGGATGAAAAATAGCACTTTTTACAAAAAACTTAAAACTCACCTACTGGTGGACTAGGGTGTGCTCGCTCTGTCCTTCAGGGAGAGGGAGTCTTTTTTTGATGAAGTGGTACGGAGATTCGGGCAGAATAACTACTTCTGAAACTTACTTTGGGCCTCGGGATCCGGGCGGAGTAACTGCTTAGGATTGATTGATTGAATGCTTGAGGGAGGCTGAAATCGGGCAGAATAACGGCTTATTTCTGGCTGATTTGGCCTTTTTACTCGGGCAGAGCAACTGCTCTTTCCGAGATTTTTGGACCAGTGGAATAGGGTGGAAGCCTAGCTGGGGGGCTAAGGCTCACTTTGACCAGTTGGTTTTATGTTTGGAGGAGATTTGACAGAGTTTTGAAGCTTTATAGGAGGATGTCTCACTATCTCACTTCGCTCTCTATTTCTCCAGCGTAACAACGACGTGGAGAGTTTTCGAGAAAGAAAGTTTTTTTTTTAAAGTGAACCCCGAAGGCTTTATTTATAGCCTGGGAAGAGGACATCGATGGGATTTCTTTTTTTCTCTTCAAGCTTCAGCCAATTGTACAGAACGCCGAGAAATTTGCACATTACGCGAACTGTAGCTGTCCTATAGCCGTTTGTGATTCCCTATAGCACAAACCAGGCGCCACCCCCATTTTGAGTGTGGGTGGCGCCAGCTTTGGCTTAATTGTTTCATTTTTGGCACCTTTGGCCCCTGCATTTCACTGTTTTGCACATCCTGCTTTTTCCTTTTGCATTTTCAACCCTGTAGCTTGACATTTGTTAAGTTTTAACAGGTCTTGATATTTCATGTCATGTTACATACCAGGGGTGCGACATTGGGGTGTCTGTCTTTGAGCCTCAACTCGGGTAACTGGAGTACTAAGTAGACGAACATCGTTGATAAGAAATAGACTCTCAATTTCGGCGCAATTAATCTGGGGAGAGATGCAAGCAGTAGCGATTATAATGCAGCAGTTTATAATGCAAACCAAACCTCCATATCCTAGACATTTTTAGTTGGTTATAGCAGGTTATCGTAGTTTTTAAACAAATATGCAAATTAAATACTCTGATGGTCGGACCTACTAATGTAGGCTGCCTACATATCCCTTAATAAATGAAATCAGACCAAACGTAGTTCGGCTTCAAGCAAGACGAACAACCAACGAGGATGTTGTGCTCTTCGGGTCAAAACCCGTCCGAGAACACAACGGAAAAAGATTTTCATGTTTTTCGAAAAGCCGTATTCAACCGGTCAAAACCCTTTGTTAAATACTGTATGAAGATTTTTAAGTTTTTCGAAAACCGTTATTCAAGCGGTCAAAACCCGTCGTTGAACATGTTACGAGAAATTTTCAAAAATTGTATTCAACCGGTCAGTACCCGTTGTTGAACACAATAAGAAAATTTTCAAAATTTTCGAAAACTATATTCAACCGGTCAAAACCCGTCGTTGAATACGATAAGAAAGTCTTTCTTCAAATTTTTCGAAAACTGTATTCAACTAATCAAAATCCGTCGTTGAATACGAAAAAAAAGGATTTTTCTTTTTCCTTCCTCTTTTTTTTTTAAACAAAACTTTTCGAAAACCATATTCAAACGGTCAAAATCCGTCGTTGAATAAGAAAAATATTTTCTTTTTATTAAAGGTGGAATAGAAATGCTTTACCTTTCTTACCTTTTCACACTTTGGCTGCTGCTGATTTTGCTGATTTTGCTATTTCTACAACTCTTGCTTCTTCATGCTGGGAATTTTTTTGTTTTCTTTTTTCTTCCTTTTTTTTCATGCAAGCTTTATTTTTACAAAATCCTTACCTTTGCCGCTGATTTTTCTGGCTTTTCTGCTTATCTTACGGCTGATCTGCTGGGAATATGACTTTTCCATTGCTCTTGGATGGATGGCCGCCGAATATGGTTAACAAAATCACTTTTGTTAACTTTTCGTTAAGTCTTAGGGCCACTTTGCAATTTTGGAAATTCGAGGACTTGAGTGCTGAACTTGAGTTGCTTGGAGGGGGAAAAGTGAAAATTTCACTTTTCTTTCTTTCATTTACGGGAATGAAGGCAGAAGCCTTCATTTCTCTCTTCTGCTTCAGTTTCTCTCCTCTATAGCCGGCAGAGCAAGCTTTTTTTTTTTCTTTTCTATCATTTCTTCTCATTTTCTCAATTTTCTTCGACCAAATTGCTTGTTTTCTCAGATAGATGGCTTCTTCTTCGAGATCTAGGAATGGAAAGGCGCCAATGCACCCAAATTCGGGTGATGAGAGGAGGGAACTTCCTCCTTTAAACCGGAATCACGTTGAATATTTCTACTCAACGGATGACTTGGGCAATTTGGTCCGCGATTGGCACAAACATGTCTCGAATCATCAAACTCCCGATGTAAGTATACTCTTTCACCAACCTATTTGGTTGATTTCTTCAGATCTGCTTAATTCCTGCACTCTTCTTTGGACTTTTGGAGTATATATATGCTTCTTATAATGTTTATGCATGCAATTTATGAGCTAAAATGATGCAATTTATGAGCTAAAATGATGCAATTTTGGTAATGATGCATGAAATTTACGCAATTTATTTTTGTGATGCATAATTAAACTAGCGGTCACTAATTGACCCTACAATGCATGATTTATGCTATTAATGCAATTTGGGCTATACGATGCATACTTTATGCCTAAAAATATTTTTATATGGTATATGCCTATGAAACGAACTTTTCGGAACATAAAACAATTTTTTTCGGGCATATTTTCATATGCTTTTTTCGGATATATGTAGAACAATACATATATATTTTATGCACCAGAATTCACCTTTTATGCATGTCTATGCTGTAGGGATATAATAAATGCCATGAGAATATTTTCTTTCATGATTGGTGGCACTTTATTCTCTTTTTCGCTAATACTATAATGCAGCTTATTGAACTATAAATGTAAATGATAGATGTATATATAACTTTATTTGATGCAAATGCAGGAAAAATTTATGAGATGCTTGTTAATATGATGCATGAGTAATTTTATTTTATCATGGGTGTGAAAATGCAAAATGCGGTATACACTTTTAAATGCAAAACATACACTTTTTATGATGCCTAAAATGCCAAAATACATATTTGAATGCAAAAAGATGCATTTTTATTATTATTTTTATGCCCGAAATTTTTTTAAATGCACGAATGCATTTTTTATTTTTTGGTGATTCTAAGGATGCAACTAAAATTTCTATATGCAATATATGTTTTTTTTAGTTTTTTATTTATGATAAAAAAAAATTATGCAATGATAATAAAAATTTTAAAGCAAAAATTTTCATAGTAAAAATTCATATGCATAAAAAAATGGAAAATAGGAAACTTTAAATGCATGCCATAATACAAATGCGACAATGAAGAGCATACAACATTTTTCTCTCTCTCTCTCTCTTTTTTGCGATTTTTTTTTGATGATACAATGATGATTGATATACATTTTATTTATTCAAGAATGCAAATGGAAATCCTTAAATACATGTTAAAATGCAAAAATGCATGAATGAAAGGAATACATTTATATGTTTTTTTTTATATATGCAAGAACACATACTTTATATTATTATTATTATTATTATTATTATTATTATTATTATTTTTATTATTATTATTATAATTATATATATATATATATATATATATATATATATATATATATATATATATATATATATATATAAGTTGTCTAATGTACTAATTATGCAATAAAAGGGGTTTATGAGAATCTCACCTTTCCTCCCTTCCTCTTTTTTTTTATTTTATTTTATTTTTTAGGAGTGCAATACCTTGACCCGGGTTCGAGCGAGTTGTGACATGGTGACAGAAAATTTTCATTTGATGCCCGAGCCAGCCTGGGTGTTGGTGGAAGATACAGGCCTTGGGGTATTTCTGCGGGCATTCCGTCCCTTCCGCAGCTACATGGCTATATTTGATACATTGCGGAACTACTGGTGGGACACTACCCACACCTTCCACTTCAGCTGGGGAGAGGCCACCATGACCCCATGCGATTTTGCTGCTATCACGGGTATCTCTACCAGCATCGGCCGGACTTTAGAGCCGGATTACACTCTCCGTCATCATCATGACGTGGTGGAGGATCTTCTGGGCTTCGTGGCCGAGTATAAAACTGTGGATGAGATCAAGATTGGCAACGTTAAAAGATGGCTTTTGGCAAATGCTGGGACAGTCAATGCCGGGGATAGCATAGCTGTAGCTCGCGTCGCCAGAGCATTTGTATTTTTCTTTTTGGGGATGTCGCTCTTTGCCAATTCATCCACCTCCTTGAGAGTTTCCTTCCTAGGCTGCCTTCGGGAACTTGACCACGTGATTGACTATGATTGGGAGGCAGGCCTGGCTGAGCTTTATGATTCCATGGATAGGGCGAGCAAGAATGATTCACCGGTTATGACTGGCTTTGTTCCTGCTTGGGAGGTATATTTCTTTTCCTATTCTTCTTCTTTTTTTTTTTTCAAAAATTTTTCTCCTCAACAATTTTTTTGATATGTATATTTTTATAGTTGACTTTTGCTTCTCTCTTTTTTTTCTTTCAGGTGTGGGATTACTCTGTCTTTGATTTTACACCGGGCCCACTATGCATCAACGTTTACGGACCACCTTATTTGGCTACGTTCGTAAACGCAAACCGGAAGAAGAAAGATAGGGACGACCATTTTCTAGAACGACTTGGGCTGTGTGACAGGATAGCTAGCTCGACCTTGGGCTCAGTGCATTTAGTTCCTTGGCAAAATTTGGTAGGGCCATATGAGATCACCCTAGCATTGAGGCACTACCGGATTCTCATGGCGTCGATCATGAATGATCCCTTATACATGGGCGAGCGAGTTAATCGCCAACATATCTTGTACTCGACGTTTCCGGTGGTGCCTCCTGCACCTCCCACTTGGGTGATCGTTCCAGATCTTCTGCCGAACATGCATCTTTACCTGTCAAAATTTGTCATGCCGCCTTGCGATTATCCAGTCATGCCTTATGAGGAGTTTTTGAGGACGATGCTCCATCCTTCCCCTCCTGCCCTCGCAGTTGCTAGGCGTGCATCTGATGCATGTGATAGGCCATGGTCTTCTTACCCAGCTCCTGGTGCGCAGTCAGAGTTCTCTATGCCCGATGATGCCTTCTCTACCTTCCGATATTGTCGAGACGGAAGACTTATAGAACAAGTCTTGCCTGATGCAGACATTCCCGAGGAGTACCGTGTCCTTGAGCACGCTCGCATGGTATATATAATTACTCATTTTAGCATCACTCTTTTTTTTCTTTCTTTTAGCATCATCATCATTTTTTTTTCTTGGACTGATGCATTTCCTTTTTTTTGTTGCTTCAACATCCTTTTTTTTCTTTTGAGGTTAAGGTGTCCACATATAAGAGGCTGCTGCGGGGCTTTATTAGCATCAACAAACTTTACCAGCAGCTTATGGATGACTTTTTCTTGCTTAGGGGTAATGATGATATATGGCGCACGACCGCGATGATGACGATGATGAAGCTGGCGGGTCGGCTCACCCTCGGGTGAGAGGTAGAGGTCACAAGCTCAGTGGTGGAATGGGCCCTTGAGTTATGGGAGGCGGTTTTGATAGAGGCAGAGCGTCTTACGATTATTAGCTCCTTCTACCTGCACACATTAGTTTTTTCCTTTCTTTTTTTTTTTATCTTATTTTTTATTTGCACCCAAAATATGTACAAACATTTATTATGTAATGCAATATAATTTTTTATGATGCGAGAAAGTAAAATGCTGACTCAAAATGCATGCAGAAAATAAAGCTATATCGATATCTAAGGGTAATGGCACACTGCATCTCAGAAATGGATTTTAAGAGAATACACCTTCGGGCTCGAGCGGGCTTTTCTGATGATCTGTGGGGAGAGGAAAGCCTCCGCCTCCTCTCGGCCATATAATTGTTCTCGGCCATATAATTGTCTCATAGCCACTTTTGCAATTGCGGAACTACTTCAAGTCGCTATTCCTGAAAAGTGCCCCGTTTGGGACAACGGAATGCGGAAAATGAATAGGACAAGGACACTTCGTGCTTCTCATTCGATGAGATCGAGCCTTTTCTCGCGGCCTGAAGAAGTATATGGGTGCACGCGCAGTATCGATGGACCGCCTCAGGGCTTAAGCTGCAAAAGAAGGATGGTTTTGGGGGAACAAAGGGGGTAGAGGCAATAATAGATATGTACAGGCACATAATGTACAATCTAAATTTCTTTAGCAATTATTCCTAAGTTGCACCTTAGGACCTGCAATTTGATATTTTAGTGTTTTAATGTGAGCTTTTGTCGTGGTTTTTCTTTTTTACTTGTCAGTCGAGCCTCTTGCATGCTAAAGATTGGAGGTAGAATGCCGAGGATTGAAGTAGTGCCTTCCCTCTCCTTTTTCTCCTGATTTTTTTATATGCTCTAATTTTTTCCTAGGCCGCCCTTTCAGGTTTTCAACCTAGCGAGCCCTTATTTCTCCTTTTATTTTTTTTTATATGCTCTAACTTTTGTCTAGGCCGCCCATTCGAGTTTTCAACCTAGCGAGCTGGAGAGGGAAACACCTGCTAGATAGGTTAGCTCAAGCATAATACCTTTTGAGCTTGTTGAGATTGAAGGGCTGAACAAGGTCTTCTCCTTCTTGGTTTGTGAGGAGTAGGACACCTCCTGACTGGATCTCTTTGACAATATACGGTCCCATCCACGGAGATTTCCATTTTCCCCTAGTATCAACATAACTAGGGGATTTTTCTCGAAGCACGAGATCCCTGACTTGGATGTCGCGGCCTTTGACTTTTTTATTGAAGGCCCGGGCTATGTGCCTTTGATATGCTCGGGTATGCTCCAGGGCTAGCAAGCGTCGTTTGTCGATGAGGGCTAATTCTTCAAATCGCCCTTTGACCCAATCCATTTTTGATATGCCAGATTTCATCATTACTATTAATGATGGAATTTCAACTTCAATAGGCAGCACTGCTTCCATGCCATATGCCAAGGAATAAGGGGTAGCCCTAATGGGTGTGCGGACCGAAGTGCGACAGCCCCAGAGGGCTAGCGGCAATTTTTCTGGCCAGTCTCTTCCTGTGTCAGCCACATTTCTGATGATGTTTTCTAGTGTTTTGTTGGCTACTTCAACGACACCATTGACTTGTGACCGGTAGGGGGATGATTTATGCCTTTGGATTTTGAACTCGTCGAGTAGACGGTTCACGTCCCCTTCAAAATGTGTGCCGTTGTCGGAGATTATTTCGAAAGGTATTCCATAGCAATATATAATATTGGTCCGGATGAATTCAGACACCTTTCAAGTATTCAGGATTTTATAGGAATGGGCTTCCACCCACTTCGTGAAGTAATCGACGGCTACTAGAACGTATTCATGACCATTGGATCCCTTCAGGTGAATTTGACCTATGACGTCGATTCCCCAAGTTGAAAAGGGCCAGGGGGCTGTGGGGTTATATAAGACGTGTGGGGGCACGTGCTGCAGATTTGGAAAACGTTGGCACTTGTCACAATGACGCACCCACCTAATACAATCGGTTTCAAGCGTACTCCAATAGTACCTCTGCCAGATAACTTTCTTGGATAGCATATGGCCATTCATGTGGGACCCGCAGGTACCACCATGAAGCTGGTCCATAATTTGCTCGCCTTTGGCCTGGCCGACACATAATAAATTAAGGCCTTGATAATGCCTTTTATATAAGCTGCCACCGCTAAATACAAATTGTGATGCCCACTTCCGGAGGGAAACTTTCCCTTTTTTGTCTAGACCGGGAGGATAGATTCCTTTCTGAAGCAGATTTAGGATATCAGCGTACCAGGGCTCGTGATCTGCTTTAGGGGCTGCATTAATTTTGAAGCAATATGTCGGAGTGACCTTCTTCCCAACTACAAAAGGTTGGACTTGGGGATTCTGTGGGAATTTGGACTAGCGATGCCAGAGTGGCTAGGGCATCGGTGAATTGATTTCTATCTCATAGCAGATAGTGGAACGAGATAGAGTCAAATTGGGCGGCAAGTGTTGTCAGTTTGGCATGATAAAGTTGCAGCCGTGGATCCTGGGTTTTCCATTTCCCTTCGAATTGGTTTATAATTAGAGCAGAGTCTCCATAGACCTCGAGATCTTTGGCTCCCCTTTGGAGAGCTTGTTTTAGGCTAGCAATACAGGCTTCGTACTCAATTGTATTATTCGAGCACTCGAACTCCAACATTATGGCTAATGGCATGTGGGAATTGGTCGGATCGATTATCAAGATTCCTATGCCGAAGCCCCTTTTATTTGTGGCTCCGTCAAAGAACATCTGTCACCTGGTGTCATGGTCAGTGATTTCCATGTCACCTTCGTCTGGGAAGCTAGGCTCGGTTGCATCTTCGGCTTTTAAGGGCAGATCAGCTAAGTGGTCTGCAATTACGCTGCCTTTCATAGATTTCAATGTGACATAGGTTATGTCAAACTCATTGAGAAGAAATGACCATTTAGCCAGTCGACTGGATAGTGATGGTTTGTCGAAGATGTACTTTATAGGATCCATCCTGGAGATGAGCTTGATGGATCATCCATGCAGATAAGTCTTGAGCCTTTATATGGCCCAGACTAGGCCGGTGCAGCTTTTGTTTAGCGCTAAATAGTTTACCTCGCTTCCTTGCAGCTTCCTACTTATGAAGTAGATAGCATTTTCAATGCATGAATCTTCTTTTTCTTGGGCGAGCATAGCCCCTACTGACTTGTCTGTAACAGTTAAATATATGAGGAACGGTTTATGTGTATGGGGTGGAGCTAGCACAGGGGGATTGGTAAGGTAGACTTTTATTTTTTCGAAGGCTAGCTGGCAGTTCTCGTCCCAGACTTGGTCAGTATTTTTCTTTAGGAGTTTGAAGAGGGGCTCACATGTGGTTGTCAGCTGTCTGATGAAACGACTGATATACTGTAATCAGTCTAGGAAGCCTTTGACTTAGGTTGGAGTTTTTGGCCGCGACATCTCCATGATGGCTTTAATCTTTGCTGGCTCGATCTCGATGCCCTGCTCGATCACCAAGAATCCCAGGACCTTGCCTTTAGTAACTTCAAATGTGCATTTGGTGGTGTTAAGCTTCATCTGGTGCTTCCTTAACCTTTCGAAGAATTTTCGAAGGTCTTTGATATGGGCACCGTTGGCGTTGCTGGAATGCACGATCATGTCGTCAACATAAACCTCCATTTCTTTATAGATCATGTCCTGGAAGAGGGTGGTGGCAGCCCTTTGATAAGTAGCCCCGACATTTTTCAGCCCAAATGGCATAACATTATAGCAATAGGTCCCCCAAGGAGTAGTGAATGAGGTCTTCTCCTGGTCCTCTGCTGCCATTTTAATTTGATTGTAGCCTAGCATGCCGTCGACGAAGGATCTGACTTTGTGAGCAGCAACGACGTCTACCATAATATCAATATTGGTTAGAGGAAAGTCATCTTTGGGCTATGCTTTGTTGAGGTCGCAGAAGTCTACGCAGATCTGGACCTTCCCGTTAGGCTTGGGAACGGTCACTATGTTGGACAGCCAGATCGGGTATTCTACTACCCGAATGATATAGACGTGCAGGTGTTTCATGATTTCTTCTTTAACTTGTAGTGACCATTCCAGCTTAATCCGGCGGAGCTTTTGCTTGATTGGTCGAGCATCTGGATATATAGAGATCCGATGTTCAACAATGGCTGGGTCCAGCCCCGGCATATCTTCATAGGACCAAGCGAAGATATCTACCAATTCTTTGAAGAGATCAATGAGTGTTACTATTTCAGAGCCTTTCAGGTAGCTGCCGATTTTGATTTCTTTTATTTCATTGTCCAGCCCCAGATTGATGGTGGACAAGTCTTCAGTCACTGCTAATGAATGATGTTGTTCCTGGTGCTCAACTGACTTTACAAGCTCAAGTAAATAATTTTTATCTTTTGGGTCCATTTCATTAAATGAGTCATTATCATTATTATTTAATGCATCTTTTAATGTAGGTGCAACTAAGGAATAAGCAAAGACATTCAGATTATCATTAAAAGCAAACTGTATAGGGTTTATTACATTATCGAGGATCTGGGGTTTGAGATCCTCAATTTTGGGGAGCAGATCGGTAGATGACCATTCCGTAAAGCTAGGGGAAGAAATAGGGATAGTATATCCGAAGCGGTCAACCAGATCTGCGGGCGTCAAAAGCGGACCGGTCGTAGTATACCAGTTCTGCAGAGGCTTATCAGTGATAAGCTCGAACTCAGCATGGAGCTTTTCATAATGAGTGCCTCCACCTATTATACCCAGGAAGCTGTCTCCTAGACATTTAATAGAAACTCCTTCGTTTAGAACTATGAGCATCATGCTTTTCAAATTTTCCATGTCAGCCTCCATTTTAGTGGGCGGGGGAGTTGGGTTTTGTTATATACTGGCAGGATTAGGGAAGGATGGGTTAATTTCTAGCTGCGGTATCTGGTAAGGATTTTGGGCAGAATAGGGATTTTGGGCTGGATAGGGATTTTGGATTGGATAAAGATTTTGGATAGGATAAGGATTTTGGGTAGGCTAGGGATGTTGGATTGGATAAGGATTTTGGGCTGGATAGGGCTATTGGATTGGATAAGGATTTTGGATAGGGTAGGGATATTGGATTGGATAAGGATTTTGGGATGGATAGGGATATTGGATTGGATAAGGATTTTGGATAGGGTAAGGATATTGGATTGGATAAGGATTTTGGATAGGATATGGAGGGTATGATGAACAAGGGTTAAAACTTTGGTAATAATAGGTATTTAGTGGGTTGGTGTTTGGCTGAGAAATTGGATTTGGAGGAACATGGAAGGTTGATGCTTCTTGGGGGACTGCAGGGGAAGAGATTACCTCGCCATTAGATTTTAAATTTTGAACTAGATTGGCAACTTGGTTCATTATGTGATCAACCTGTGCATCCAAATTTTGGTCTATCCATTGCTGCATTGCTGGAGTCGGAGCGTACCCTGGAGCCCCTGTATTGGTACCCATAGCGGACTGCTCATTTCTGCTGCCATACTGCTCGGACTTGTACCCTCTGAACTAATTCTGCCCTTATTTCCTATATCAATCGGCTAGTACTATCTCTGCCTTTCCAAATTCGGGCCAGGTTTCTGAGGAAAATGAGTTTGGAGGTATCAGAAGGCTGGTTGAAGGCTTCTTGGGCTTGGAGTACAGCGTGACTTTATTAGTATTTTTTTTAATTATCCCTACAAATGACTGGATAAGCACCCGCTTTATTTTGACGATCTCAGGACTTTCCTGGAACAGTAGATTCTTTCTCCAGAGTATAGGACCAACGTATTCCACTTGCCTTTCGACTCCCCAGGATTGGACTGATCCCATTCGAAGGGCCTATACTCTTTCCAGGATCCACCATTCGAAATGGTCTAGGTCGAGCATCAGAGAATAATAAATCAGCCCATGTATATTATTTTTTTATGCGTATTTTTTCTTTTATCTCTCTCCCTAATATTTTTTGACTTGCGCATTTATATATATACATAAATAACGATTCAAAATGCAAAAACCAGTCGGTCTTTGAAGTGTCTTGAGAATCTATATGCAATCTAACGATGGCTTATGCAGAGGGTAGGCTGGCCATGGTGTAGGGTAGCAATTCGGAATATATTTACATGTGTGCGCGTGTGTGTAGTCTTTAAAAGCAGTAAATTCCTTTTTTTTAGATATGAAAACAGAAAATAAAACAGACATGGCCTGTCTTGCTGTTATGCGTGTATTTTCTCGGCTTTTTTAGTTTGAACGCAAGCAAGCAAGCACATCACATCAAGAAATAGAAAGAAAAGCAGACAATCTATATATCCCTATTAATTACAAATTGGTCCTACGTCCCCAAAATAAAATGGCATAATGAATGCAAATATATATACATATTTTTCAAAATAAAATAGAACAAAATAAAAATATAGGGCCGAAAATAAAGTAATATTAAAATAAAGCCCCGATCCTTTTATTGTTATGTTGCCGGAAATTTATTACAAGCATATATATTTTTTGAGTTTTTTTTGTTTTTGTTTTTTTGCGAAATTTATATATATATATATATATATATATTATTTTTTTAAATACATATATTTTTAAGCATATCCGTAACAGTGACTGGAATGAGACTGCTACAAGATGGAGGATCATATCCACAAATATAGACACGAATGTATAGGAACTCAATATTCAAATGCATAAATTAATATAACAAACATACTTTTGCCAGAAACAAAGAGAAACAAAAAAAGTTCTTTTTTTATGAGTCTAGCCCTCCATTTTATTTAAAATAAACAATCTCCCCAGCTGAGTCGCCACTGTGTGTTCCCAGGAAAATGAGCCCGCGCCCCGCGCGCCCTTGGATAGGGGTGCGCGTACGTGCGGATGAGGGACACCACTGCTATCATTCCACCCCCTTGTTTAGGGGAGGACAAAATTAAAGTGCGAGAGGAGTGCTGTCTAAGATAGCGCGTTTGAATACGTCTCGGTAACTTTCAGTGAATTTTTTGTCCAATATGAGAGCTTTGAGTTTTCTACATCAAGTTATCCCTTTTTTAGGGGATACCAGGGTATAAGAATACATCACCCTTTCATTCTCATTCTCCTATTTTTAGGGAAAAACGGAAAAGTGCAAGAAAGGAGTGTTGCGAGGCCCCACTATGGATTTTATGAAAATAGCCTTATGCCCTATTTCGGATCACTATGGGTGCTTTGGGTTTTTTTATATCAAGTTATCCCTTTTTTAGGGGATACCAGGATATAGGAATACATCACCTTTTCATTCTCATTCTCCCTTTTTTAGGGGAAAACGGAAAAGTGCAAGAAAAGATGTTGCGAGGCCCCACTGGATCCAAAATGTTTTATAGAGTCGCCACCTTTATTTTGAGGAAGAAATAAAGAAAAACAAAAAAAGAAAACCAGAGATTGTAAAAACGGGTTCGGAGGCTAAGTTACAAGTTGGGAAGGTGCTAGGCACCCAATTCGCCCTTTCGGTCTCAAAAATAGTTTTTGGCTAAAGTATGCTTTTTGTTATATTTATTTAGCTAATAAATAAAGCATTAAAAGACAGGAAATAAAAACAAATTCATCTGTGGCTACATTATTTAAAGACTTGCAGCTGTTTCTTTACAAATAGTTACAAATATACTTAAAAATATTTGGCCATAATAATAGCTCTTTTTAGTGCTATTTCTTAACTAAATCCAGGCAACACAATGGCTTATATTTTTACATTGGACCGGATGGAAAATAACACTTTTTACAAAAAACATAAAATTTACCTACTGGTGGACTAGGGTGTGCTTGTTCTGTCCTTCAGGGAGAGGGAGTCTTTTTTTGATGAAGTGGTGTGGGGATTCGGGTAGAATAACTACTTCCGAAACTTACTTTGGGCCTCGGGATCCGGGCGGAGTAACTGCTTAGGATTGATTGATTGAATGCTTGAGGGAGGCGGAAATCGGGCAGAATAACGGCTTATTTCTGGCTGATTTGACCTTTTTACTCCCGAGATTTTTGGACCAGGGGAATAGGGTGGAAACCTAGCTGGGGGGCTAAGGCTCACTTTGACCTGTTGGTTTTAAGTTTGGAGGAGATTTGGCAGGGTTTTGAAGCTTTATAGGAGGATCTCTCACTATCTCACTTCGCTCTCTATTTCTCCAGCGTAACAACGATGTTGAGAGTTTTCGGGGAAGAAAGTTTTTTTTTTGAAAGTGAACCCCGAAGGCTCTATTTATAGCTTGGGAAGAGGACATCGATGGGATTTTTTTTTCTCTCTTGAAGCTTCAGCCAGTTGTACAGAACGCCGAGAAATTTGCACATTACGCGAATTGTAGCTGTCCTGTAGCCGTTTGGGATTCCCTGTAGCACAAACCAGGCACTACCCCCATTTTTAGTGTGGGTGGCACCAGCTTTGGCTGAATTGTTTCATTTTTGGCACCTTTGACCCCTGCATTTCACTGTTTTGCGCATCCTGCTTTTTCCTTTTGCATTTTCGACCATGTAACTTGACATTTGTTAAGTTTTAACAGGTCTTGATATTTCATGTCATGTTACATACCAGAGGTACGAAATTGGGGTGTCTACAGTGATTGAGACGCTTGTGCCAAAGCCAACTGTTGCCACGAATGTTGTTAGCAACTAGGCAAAGGTTGGAGGATCTCCCAAGTAGATTTAAGTCCACAACATAGAAGTTTCCTTGTCTATTGCCAGTCAGTAACGTTGAGCAGGATTCACGATCTTTAATGAGACATTGGTTGGAGGAGAATTAGCAGATGAGTCCTTTGTCGCAAAATTGGGATATGCTTAGAAGATTGTGCTTTAAGCCGTTCACTAGAGAAACTTTGTTGATGGAGAGACTTTCTCTAGTGATTGAGTCATACCCATTTGGTTTCCTCTTGCATTGTCGCCGAAAATCACCATAGGACCTTTGGCTTAAGCTATATCTAAGAGTAGACTTCTGTTCCCTGTCATGTGTCTTGAACAACCACTATCAAGGTACCAGATGTCTTTATCTTCTGAATCTATAGCCATGAAGCAAACCTAAAAATGATCAAATAAACAAGGTCCCATTTATTTTCTTTTGGGTCCTGAGGATTAGCAACCTTTTGGAACCCATACCTGCCTAACCTTGAGAGAACTAGGTCTCTCAGATTTTGGTGTGAACCTTAGCAGGCATTCTGGGGCCAGATGGCCTAAACAATTGCAAGAATGACAAAGATGAATGTTCCCTGGAGGACTGTGAGTAGCTTTAACTATAGAGTGCTTGTGACTTTCCTTGTTCTTAACAGTAGTCTTTGGTTCAGCTAGCTTGTTGACGGTAGACTTAATTGGTTTCTATTGAACCTTCCTTGTTTTGTTACCAGCAGACTTAGCCTTGGCTGGTCTGTTGTTAACCTTTTTAGGAGGATTTGGTAGACTACCTTTAATTTTACTGTCAACAGATTTAGGTGCCTTGCCGAACCGGCAGGGATTTCGTAGGTCTACCGCCAGCAGACTTTGCCTTGGCAGAGCTGTTGTCGATAGACTTTGATTTCTCTACCGTTCCTTTCTCAAGCTTCTCATTAGAAGCAGTTACTTTGGCTTTCCCTTTCTGAGCCTTGGGGTAAACGTATGGTATACTTGTATAACCAATTCCATGTTTACCCTTGTTTTCGAAAGTCTGTTTGGAGAAGGAGATATCATAATAAGCAGTCTCGGAGGTTTCACCTTTCTCCATGACAGAAAAGTATGCCGAACTGGGCTCATCATTATAGCCTAAGCCAGATTTATTTCCATTAGGCTTTTGGCTTGAAAGGATTCCTTCAAAGGTTTCCTTGGAGCTGTTCCAGGAGTCAATTGTCTTTTGCAAGGCAATCTTCTCCAGGTCAAGTCCTTTGATGTGCTCAGATAGGCAATCAACTTTGTCACAAAGGAATTTGTTTTCTCCTTTTAGCTTGATACTTTCCTGTTGATAGCTATTGAGAGTTTGAATCTGAGTTGCCAGCAGAGATTTCTCAGCAGCAAGCTTCTCATAGTTCTTAGCGAGTTTTACTTAGGCTACTCTAAAGGAATTGAACTCTTCAAGCATTTCTTGATTATATTTGAGCAGTTCTTCCTCACTGAAGTTCTCACAGTTGATCTCACCTTTATCGAAGGGACTTGTTGAGATTTCGACTTCATGTTCAGAGTCATAGGTGGGACCTGAATCATGAGCTATTAAGCATATGTTAGCTTGCTCATAATCGTCCTCTTCCTCTTCTGAATCAGTCTCAAACCATGTAGTAACTTGTTTTTCTTCTATGTCTTCATCCAGCATACCTTTATGTTTTTTAAATTTCTTATATGGAGGCTTTCGGTATGCTTTGAATTTTGGCTTTGGACATTTAGAGGCGAAGTGACTAGGTTTTCTACAGTTATAACGCACAAGCTGTTCGTTAGATGAGCTTTCAACAGTTTTTCTAAAAGGCTATTGGTGTGTGTCCTTCCTTCCATATTTTGCAAACTTTTTGAAATGTTTTACAAACATAGCAAATTGTTCATTTGAAATAAAATCGTTTTCACAGGAAGAAGTAGAAGGTTTGTTATCAACTGGAGTTTCTTCTTGTACCATGGCAAGCAAGGATACATTTCTGAACTGTTTGTCCTGCTCTAGACCTTGATTCACTTTGAGCTCATAAACCTTTAAACTTGCGTAAAGACTACAGAGAGTCATTTCATTTAAGTTTTTAGATTCTTTCATAGCAGTGGTCTTAACATGCCACAGAC
Organism: Codonopsis lanceolata; assembly: GCA_013146195.2. Taxonomy (NCBI): domain Eukaryota; kingdom Viridiplantae; phylum Streptophyta; class Magnoliopsida; order Asterales; family Campanulaceae; genus Codonopsis; species Codonopsis lanceolata. The sequence continues at coordinate 132,299,435 of CM028378.1, forward strand.
TACCTAGAGAGCCTAGAAATCTCATATTCATTTCCTTTTTGTCATAGGTTTTACCAAGAGAAAAGCAGCTATTTATTACCTCACTGAAGCGATCATATGCTTGTCTTAAGCTCTCCTTGGGATCCTTCTTGAAAGAATTGAATTGTTGGATGAAGGTATATTTTCTGTTGTCCCTTGTGACTTGGTCTCCTTCCAAGTATTCTACAAGAGCCTCCCACATTTCTTGTGTAGAAGTACACCGGATCACTTGTTGGTAAGTACTGGTGTCTAGTGAGCTAGTTATGATGTTGATGGCTTTGCTGTCCAGCTCTACTAGTTTTCTATCGTCCTCTGTCCATTCAAATTCTTCTTTGGGTACTTCAGCAGGATTTCCAGTTATGGATGCCAGAAGATTTGCCTTCATTGGTACATGACGTCCTGCTAGTACGCATTTTCATAACATGTTGTCAATAGAGTTCATAAAACGCATTACCTTATCCTTCCAAAATTGAAATGGCCTTCGTCCAATATTGGGACGTGGTTCGCATTTGATGTTGGTAGCATGTAGTGTGTTTGTGCCATTGGATCGTGACTCTCAAGAGTTTAGTCTTGGAAAAACTAGTTTTTGAAGAGTTTAACTCTGATACCAATTATTAGTCCCAAAGGGCACAATAATAAGCTAGAAGGGGGGGGGGTTGAATAGCTTATTAGACACTTAAAACTTTTTGTATTAATTCCTAAAACAAGCACTTACAATCTATTGAAAAGATTGAAGTAGCGAAAGTCTTGTAAGGAAGACAGTTCACCTCTGCCGGTGAAGCACTACCGGTAAAGTTTACTGAATACTCAAGTCTACTGTTTGAAGAGATAAGTAAATAGATATGAAACAGATTAAAGCAGTAAGCAACAGTAATGAAAGAACACAAGTATTTTGAGATGGTTCGCACTATAAAGAGTGCTACGCCCACCACCAAGGCAGTCAACCTTGGATTTAAATGTGCACTATGTTTTCCACTAGTTCTATTACAAAGAAATCCAATGGATCGTGTACAAAATATTTTATTTGTGTTTGGGGGTTGGGAATTGCATATCTGGACAAACATAATATTCAATTGTGCATAAGAATAGTTAAGGAAACAACAATAAGAAGCAAAAGATAAAGTGTGGATGCAAATCTTCTTGTTGTTGTTGAGGACTTCTTGATCAGTTTAAGATCTCTTAAATGCACTGAGTATGTAAGACTTAAAGTTGTTGGAGAATTTCAGAGCATTGTTTTCTTCAGTCTTTAATGGCAGTATTTATAGCTGGAGCATTCTTGAGACCGTTTGGAGAAGACGAAGTGTAACAGCTCTATTAGGTTGAATGCATTAAATGCATGGAGCTGACTTGTAGATTTCATCTTCACTGATACTGAGCAGGGAATGGTGCAGAGTTGTTGTAGTAGCTGGCAGGTGAGCAATCAGAGTTACATACCTACAATAGTTGGTACATACTGTAAGTGTCAGTCTGTTCACCTGCTCTGTCACTATTCCAGAGGCGAAAGTCTTCTTGCTTTTCGAAAAGCTGGTCAGGCGTGTCTGAGATGTCAAGAGCTGAGAGAGGATTGGTTTATTTCAAATTCAAACTGATAATGGTCGAATTTAATTAATCCACCAAAAGCTTTGACGACACGTCATGCTTGAGTAGGTGCAGACAAGGTCTGCCGATGGATGCTGAATGAGGTCTTCCGGTGAAGCTTTGTTGAAGTCTTCCGTTGAACCTGTGAAGCCTATAAAAACTATTCTATGGAAAAGTTCTATACACAGTTGCCACGCTAATTGAAACGTAGCCCAATTAGCCACTAATTATAGACCCTAATTTAATGTATGAACAGATGTAAATCAAAATACAAATGAGAAACAACATAATTGACTATCCGGCAATGTCGTAGGGCTAAATGGATTACATTGAATGAGGTGAAGGAAGCTTTGAAAGAACATTAAAGTAAGCTGTTTGATTATGAATATGAACTGAAAAGAAGTAATCGTGGGAGCAAAGTTGTTTTGGAAACTAAAAGGTCTTTGTCTACAAATGAATTGATTTTTGATAGGTTTTATGTGTGTTTTGATGCATTGAAAAAGGATGGGCCAGTGGTTGTAGGCCTCTAATTGGCCGTGATGGTTGTTTTCTAAAAAAGATTTTGCAAAGGGCAGTTGCTTTCAGCAGTAGGTAGGGAAGGGAACAATAATTTATTTCCTATAGCATGGGCAGTTGTGAAAGTAGAGAGTATCAGCACATGAACTTGGTTCCTTCAACTACTCAGCAATGATATACAATCCAATAATGGTAATGGTTTGACTTTGATAACAGATCAACAAAAGGTATGACTTTATTTATGTTGACTTTGTTTTAGTACTCTGGTATGACTTTATTTATGTTATATGTTTTGATGCACTTTATTTGGTTTATATATATGTGTTTGCCAGGGACTTTTAAATGCCATGGAGATTGTATTCCCTGAAGCAGAGGTGATAAATTGTGCCAGACATGTGTATGCCAACTTTAGACTTTACTTTGAAACCTTTGAATGAAGTTAATCAATTGGTGAAGTTTGCAAATGAGAAATTGTTGCCTCCAATTGTGAAAAGAATGCCAGGGAGACCAAAGTACAATAGAAGAAGGGAAGGCATGGAAAAACCTCCTCCCAAGAATCCCAATGAAATCTCAAGGAAGGGAAGAAAGATGAGATGTGCTAATTGCAATGGTGATGATCACAATGCAAGAACTTGCAAAAATCCTTGAGTGGAAGATGATCAAGCACTTCAATTGAGAAGAAAAAGGCAAAGGAAGAAAAGGAAAGTATCTTTAATTGGTTCCTTTAATATATTTAATAACAGTATATTTGCTTAACAATCTGTTTTTTTTTTTTTTTTTTAAGATTCAATATTGAAGTGAATCATGAAATCAACCATGAAGTCCCTAATGAATATGTTGACATGAATCCTGAATTCACTAATGAATCAACCAGAAAACAATCAAAAACATGGCCTGGAAGGCCTCTAAAACTGTTACCAAGGAGGAATGTTCCAGCAGGGTTTGGCACTTACATCAATTATAATACTGGAGCTGCATTCATTGTTGTAACACATTTCAATTTTTGTTTAATAGACTTTATATTTTTGTTTATTGTCTACTCATGATTTTTGTTTATTGTTCTAGAGCTCTGGTAGATCAATTCCTTTGTCAACAATACCAAGAGGAGGATTAAATTCAAGAGTAGCCACTGGAGTCAACTCAAGTGTAGCCCCTATAGTCCCTGCTACATCACCAAGAAAGAGGACTGGTATAAACTCAGGTGCATCCCATGTTACATCACCAGGAGAGAGGATTGCAATAAACTCAAGTGCATCCCCTGTTAGATCACCAACTACTGGTACAATTATTTGGCATGGAAGGAGGTGCATAAATAAAAGTTAGTTTGAAGCAAGTCCTCCAAACAATGAAGAGGTTGAGCTGCCTCCAATAGGTCCTTCTCAAGGTAGCCAAACACCAAAGAGGCCTTCAATTTCAGTTTTGTTAATTTGATGCTTCAATTCCACAATTTTTGATCTCAACCGCTCACAAATGATTAATTTTTTGGATCTTTCATGTAATGTTGGGTCGATCCAAGCAAAAAAATTACAATGTTTGGCTCAATCATGTAACAGAAGATATGGAACTGTAAAAAAAATATATTAAAGAGCAAACAAAGATGAAATGAAAATGCAAACATAAAAATACAAACCTTATAGTTTGGGCATCCTATAAACTTTCGACTAGGGTTTTCATCACTCCAAGATGTCCACATAGGAGCTCGAACACCACAATGGGAAACCCTATTCAAATTGCAGTCATTCTCAAGTTGTTTATCTTTGAAAATTGGGGTTTCCATGCTTCCATTGAAATTGATGTGCAAAACCGTGAGCAATTAACTCTAGTTGACAATAGGAATGACTTTGCAATGATTGCTTTGATAATCGATCACAAAATCATGAGAAATTGGAAATCAATGTCTGGTTTTGAGCCCTAGAATTATTACCTGTTATGAAGCGAAGGAAGAGGATCACATGCCTCCATCGTGCCTTTTTTTTACTGTTGAGAATCCATGCAAGCAGCCACGTCATGTCCAGATCATCGCTCCATGTCGGCTTGCAAACAGTTGTTACATATTTGGTTTCATTTGCCTTATAAATATAGCACATTAGGTAAATTTGTCTTATACAAACTACGTTGTTAATTGTGTTGTCCCCAATTAGTACGTTGACTTAAAAACCATTTTTCCCTGATATTTTTGCCCAAAGAGCCAAACACAAGTTACAGAGTTAATAAATATGAGTAGAATTGAAAAAAAAGGGAGTAAGATTTATCAATTCTTAATTTATTATATAACACCTTTGAAACATGACAAATATATACTCCCTCCGTTCCGAATTTTCGGGCAAAGAGTATCCGTTTGAAAGTCAAACTTTTTAAGAAAATAACACTTTCAGTAGGCCATTAGTAATAAAATGAAACTTTTATGACTTAATTTGTTTAAAATTGACTCTTTAACTGAAACATCTCAAAATGTAATAGTTGACTATTTATCCGAAACGAAGAGATTATGTCAAGAAATCCCTCTTTCTTCCTCTCATCTTAGTATTGGTTCATCCTGCAAATGCCTGGTTTTGTTTCTCTTCCCACAATATGAAACAATCTTATTTTGTCGACGTACATATTGTTTTTATTGTTGTTACTTCACATTTGGTTGGCCTTATCAAAAGGGAATTGATCTTTTTATCACCCTGGAAAAACGTTTTACGACACGCAAAAATAAGTATATATAAAGTCTTCTAAATCATCCCTCATAAATTTATAATTGCAGAATTATGTTCAAGCTTAATTTCATTTTTGAATATACAGTAAACAATGACCATCCTAAATTCAAAAAAGAGAACCCGCGTTTGTAATGTCATAAAAGAACTCAATATTTTTCTCATTTTAGTATTTTGGTTGCTTCTCCACACAAATGCTTCTGAAAGAACAATAGTAGCTAGGATTCAAAGAATCTGTCAATGCAGCTTGTGATGCAGCTGCATTTGGAAGTGCATCGACCAGAAAATCAAGTATGTAAACAGCGGAAGACTTTAAACACCTAAAGCAGTAATAAAACAAGGATTTATCAAATAATATACAAGCTATGGCCTAAAGGATTTCACTGAAAAGAATTATGAGTTTAACAAAACAAATTGTGAAATCACCAAAATACCAAACCTCTCACAAGACAACAAGTCTGGTGCGGAAAACCCACAAAAAAAAGGTATAGAAAATGTGGAATTAAAAAATAAGCTTCCTACAAACTAGGAAGGCAAACAACAATAGCAATGATGTAGCTCGTGGTGAAGCTGCACCCGGAGCTACATCCAGATTTCCAGCAGCGAAGCTTCGAGCTTTCTCTGTATTTCTGCGTGTGTTCGGCCTGTATCTCTGAATTCGTGTATCAATCTGGACGTGATCTTCATATATGAGAGAGAAGGCAAGACGGAATCCAGTGCAGTTCGGGGACGACTTGAGAGTCAGAGATTCGTAACTAATTAAAGCCTTTCAAGCCTATAGCTATATATATATATATATATATATATATATATATATATATATATATATATATATGGCTCAGCGAAGCTTTCTTTTAGACCTTTTTGCTACTCTCAAAGTTGAACTCATTCTCTGTCTCATCGCTGCTTTCTTGAGTCATATTCATCTCTTTGATTCGATCAGTAAAATCACATAAAATAAGGGCTGGTTCTCGTAGAATTCATATTGCTTTGACTCTTCATCACATTATTAGACCGGGAATCTCAAAGGAAAGAAAAGTCAGGTCTAAGCGCATATGGCAAGCAAAGGAAATCCAATTTGGATAAGACTTGGTCAGAATCGTAGTTCAGATTCTAGTTGGTTTAGTGATTATTATTATGGAAAATTATTGGGGGAATTTCAAGTGGGTACAATTTTTAAAACATGTTTTCATCTAGAACCATTAATTTTTTGCACATTTCATAAAACTACAAATTGCTTGCCAAATGACAAAAATGCCATTAATGAAAACTCTGATGCCAAGCCTTGGCATCAGAATGATTAATTCCTGCATCGACTCGATGCCAAAACTCGATGCCAAAAATATTGTTGATGCCAAAAATGCGATGCCAAATCTTGGCATCAGGATCATTAATTCAAAAACTCTGATGCCAAATCTTGGCATCAGGTGAAATGCTGATGCCTACAATTGTTGCTGATGCCAAAAATATTGCTGATGCCCACCGTTATTGCTGATGCCAAAAACTCTGATGCCAAGTTTTGGCATCAGATTGCTGATGCCAAAATGCTGATGCCCACCATTATTGCTGATGCCAAAAACTTTGATGCCAGGCCTTGGCATCAGATGAATTTCACAGCATTATGCAATCTCTCTTCATCTTCATTGCACAACACAACGAACTTTGCCAACCACTCTGCCCACCCCCTTTCTTTTCTTTACATTTTAAAAACCTTAAGAACTTAAGAACACATGCTCAAGACATTTTCTGCAAATCCCTCCCTTCCCCACCTCCCCCATCTCCTTGTGCACAAGATCCATTTGAGGACCAATATGATATGAAAAGTGATACCAAAATGAGGTATTAGACTCTTTAGTTAGGCAAAGCTCCACGATCTATGCCTAACTAAAGAAGCCAACAAGTCGAAGCCTCGCTCATTTAAGGGCTTACGAGACGCCTCTCGGCTAAAAAGGACAAAGGAATCAATGAATCAATACATTAAGGCTGAGCGAATATAAGATGTCACGGCTATTCTATTCCAATTCCCTCATACCCATTTATGGGCGATTCGAGCTTGAATTTCTTTCATCTAAATTCCTTGATGAGTCCTCCTTCTAAACTTCGAGTGCTCTAGTCGATACGCATGCATTTTCCGCGGAGAGGAAAGAATTCGCCCACCTTCGGTTTTTTATAATAGTGAAAAGTCTTTCCATCAGATCTTGGTAATGAAGTGAAGAGGAAATGGTGTTAATTGGGGGGAATACGATCAACATGATAATTGGGGGTAGTGATGTATTTTTACCCCAAAAATGTACCTAAAAGATATGTCTAAAAAATGGCTGGATTGATTTGAAAAAATGTTTTAAAAAATGTACAGGCTTGTAATTATTCCAAAATTATTCTATCAAGATGTCAATCTGAGATCTTATTTCGCTTCCATACGTCCACCTACAAGAAAGACCTTTAGCTTTCGTCTCGGAAGGTCTATTATTATGCACTTTCCAAAAAGAAAATTCATTCATTTCTTTCTTACCCGTCGACAAAACAAACGGAAAAGACCGAAAGGACGGAAAGAAAATAAAGAAAAGAAAGAACAGAAAAAAAATCGCCAAACTCAGAAAGAAGGTGAGGCGCTACTAGCGGAAATTTCGTAAAGTAGGTCCAATCCGTTGTCTTCATTCAAGGGAGGGTACAGAAGAAGAAGGGCAGGAAATGAGAGAGAGATTTCGAGGGGCTGGGAAAAGAATGGAGTTGATCAGCCTCTCAGACCGGGAGAAGGAAAAGGAAAGATGGATTTGGTTGAAAAAGAAGGAAGGCTATGGATACTATGACCGATCACCATCGAGAAAGATTCTTCTTTCTAAATTACTTCGGGCCAGCGGGGAAAAGCCCCCGAAATACACCTGGCGGATACCAAAAATATTCGTCCGGATACTGATGAAAAAGGAAAAGTCCGTAAGAAAGTTATTTAAGTTCTTCTTCTTAAGGAAGTTCCTCGGCCGCCTGACGTGGCATAGACTTAGAAGGACTGTCTCCACTGTGCGTCCTTCCTTAAATTATTCGGTCATGCAATACTTATTGAAGAGAAAGATAAAAATGCATTTCGATCCCGTCACAGTTCTCAATCATTTCGTGACACCGGGCGTGGTTGACCCATCTACGATGGACAGAATTAATGCGCATTACAAAGGCTTAGTTAAGAGAATACATTTCACTTTATTTGCGACCAGCTCTGTGACCGAAGACAAAAAGAGGTCGACCTTGACTCACTTTATTCACGAAGCGAATCATCTGGGATGAAAAAAAATAAGCATCTCCCTCTTTCCTTTCTTCGGTGCTACCTTTTTCTTTCTAAGGGATGGGCTTGTTGGGTTTCTAAGAACCTTTTTCTTGACGCAGCCCATGAACAATTCATACGTAAATTAAGGGCAAAGTGGCATCTCATAACTAAGGATAAGAGAAATCTAAGATTGATAGAGAAATTAATAGACCAAGGTGGTATAGGAGAATTACAAAAGGGAATAGAGATGATGATGAAGATCATACTGAGAAAGAGAAGAATTCCATACGCGTACAACTCTTATGTGAATGAAATGAAAAAATCTCGATCCTTCTTGTTTAATAGAAAGGGAACGACTACCTTAATGGAATCAGTCAAGATCAAATCTGGTTTTCAAAGCGTTTCTCTGATTGCTCAAGGAATCTCTTTTCAACTAAGTACGTAAAGAAGATCATTTAATTACATTTTAGTCAAATAGTGAAAAATCTTCTGAAAAAGGGCGTGGAGGGGATCCATATATCTTGTTCAGTTCGATTAAAAGGTGCGGAAATAGCTAGAACTATGTGCGGAAATTATAAAAAACATCTTGTAATGTATTTAACCAGAAAATAGATTATGCTACTGCGAAAGTATCTACCCGTTACGGAATCTATATATATATATATACACTAGCTAGAGGTAGAATCTGTGTCGAAGTGGATGTCTCGGTTCCATTGCCATCTCGTATGTGGATTGGTACAACAAAAGAGGAAGGCTTTTGGCAGCCATTGGAGTTTGAAGGGAATATAGCATTCTGTCATGGATGTGGGCTGCTTGGGCACTATAAAGCTTAGTGTCGTAAAGGCAGACGTAACGCTCAGGCGCATGTGGCAGGTAACACTGATACTGTTGAAGAAGGGTTTAGAGATCTACCTCGAAAGATGGAAGGGGAGGAAAATAAACAAGGGAATAATAATATTGGTAGGAGTAACAATCAGTGGGTTCCAGTCATTTTAAAAAGAGGAGATCACATCGGGTCAACATCTATGGCAAAGGATGTAAATGGTTGGAGTATTGGTGAAGAGACTATTGATATTGTGGATAGCCCGTCAAACAAAGATCGATCAGTGTTGCATTCGGTTAAGGAAGCGCAAAAATGTCACACGGGCACTCATAGTCAGGATACAGAAAAGGGCACGGGTACAGCAAAGGGTAAGGCAGCTCTTATTGATTCTCGGGGGAAAGGTAAACAGAAAGTTACATCTGTAGATGCGGAAGCTAATGTTGATATCGGGATAGAAACTACCAATTCTTTTGATGTTCTTGTTGATGATGAAGTGATGGAGGAGCCTGTGGGCTGTAATAATGTCCCTAATGATACTTCTGCCTCGCCAGCTAAAATGGGTCTGGACAATGAGACGGAACGACAGTCTAAGTTGTGGGAAGCTATTCTTCGTTCTACCCCTCATCACTTGGGTAAAGCCCATTCTACGGGTGGGGATTTTGAGAAGGAAGTAACGAGTTTACATAGATCTTATTCATTTGACGAGAATAATATGAAGCCCGTTACGACAGAATTCAAGCATTATTGCAATCTGCAACTTAAAAATTTGCAGCAAGGAAAGAGTGCAAAGAAGCAGTCTCGAAAGACTAGGGCTCAGTCCAGGAAAAATAAATCATTCAAGTAAGTTTTTATGTCGATCATATTTTGGAATGCCCGCGGCGTTGGGAATAAAGATACTTTGGATTATATTAAGGTGCTTAAAGCTCAACATCATCCTTTTTTGTTTGCTATTTTAGAGCCAAAAATAGGTGGTGATAGAATTTATAAAATTGCTAAAAGGATTAGATTTCCTAATTGTTTACATAAGAATCCTCTTAACATGCATATATGGTTGTTTTAGGAAAAAGGAGTGGATGCTTCTATAGTTGGTTTCTCATCCCAACAACTGTCCAATGAGATGTTGGGTGGGAATGGTTGGGATTGGGAATGTATGAACGATTTTATAGATTTTTCTCATACAGCCGGTTTGGAGGATACAGGTTTTGAAGGCAATATTTTTACATGGTGCAATGATCATCAAGATGGCTCGAGGATATGGCAGCGCCTGGATCGGGTTTTGATCAATGGGGTCTACAAGGCTAGTTATTCGACTATACGAGTTACTCATCTGGCCCGTTCACACTCTGATCATACTCCGTTGCTTATTGAGTTTCCTTCGATTAATAAATGTAGAAGTTTCTTCCGGTTTCAGCGGATGTGGATGGATCATTCGGAGTTTTTGAACTTTGTCAGTCATCAGTGGAATTGTCATGTGTCGGGCAGTCCCATGGAAGTTTGGCACATAAAACTTCACTTTCTCCGAAAAGCTTTGAAATGTTGGAACTGGCTTGTTTTTGGTCATGTGAAGAGAATGATTTCTTCTCATCAGGATAATATTTTGAGGCTTGAAGTTGATCTACAACAAGGGGGGGATGATTCTTTAGTAGATATTTTGCACGCTGAGAAAAAGGCTCTTCTCCAATGTGTTAAATGGGATGCAGAGATGCTTCAACAAAAGGCTAGACAAAAATGGCTCCGGGATGGGGACCGAAACACGACGTTTTTTCATGCTTGTGTTAAGGAGTGTCAGATAGCTAATCTTGTTCGGATTAAGAATGCAGATGGGTCTTGGTGTGAAGATGATGATAGGATTGGTAGTCAAGCGGTTGATTTTTTCTTGGCTCTTTTATCCCAGTCTTATCATGGGTTAAGCGAAGACTTCTTTTCTCAGTCCATGGGAGAGTTAAGGGTAGAAGATAATGAGTTCATTTGCAGAATCCCTATGGAGGAGGAGGTATGGAAAGCTATTCATGATATGAATCCTGACAATGCTCCAGGTAGTGATGGCTTTATGGGTTGGTTTTATCGAGGATGTTGGGATATTATTAAAGATGATGTTATTGCGGCTGTCCAAGACTTTTTCAAAGAGGTCTGCTATCCATCGAGGGATATCTTCCACAACGTTAGTTTTACTGCCGAAGGTCAAGGATCCAAATGACTTTAGTGATTATCGTCCATATCAGTCTCTGTAACTTTTCTGGTAAAATTCTCTCCAAGATCGTGGCTAATAGAGTGGTGTTGTTTCTTCCGAGCATAGTATCTAAGGAGCAGGCTGGTTTTATTCAAGGGCAGAATATCCAAGAGAATGTGATGTTGGCTCATGAGATGGTTCATCGTCTTAATTATAAAACAAGAGGGGGAAATGTGATTTTTAAAGTAGATATGTCTAAGGCATATGATAGGGTGGAATGGGATTTTCTTCTTCGGGCGCTTCGATCTTTTGGTTTCAATGATGCTAGTTGTTCTCTCATTAATCGTCTCATTAGTAATAATTGGTATTCTTTGAGAATCAATGGTAGGAATTTTGGTTTCTTTAATTCTTCCCGAGGTGTTCAGCAGGGGGATCCGCTTTCTCCGCTGTTGTTTGTGTTGCCTCTAGAGATTTTATCTCGTAATATTAACATGGCCATTCAATGTGGTAAGATTATTCCTTATAGGCAAGGTCTGGGTGGAGTGATTATTTCTCATCTTTTGTACGCGGACGATATGTTATTATTCTGCAATGCCGGGAAGAATTCTATTCAAGCTCTTCGGGGAATTATGGGAAAATACGAAGCTGCCTCGGGTCAGATTATGAATATGGCTAAGAGTGGTTTTTATGTAGATCAAAATTGTTCCTAGCGTAAGAAGCGTGCCATTGCAAATTGGGCAGGTTGCTCGAATAAAGTTTTCCCGCTTCAGTACTTGGGGGTTCCGCTTTTTCAGGGTCGATCCAAGCGAATTTATTTTGAGAATCTAGTGGGGCGTGTCATGCATAAAATTCATGGTTGGAAATCGAAGCTGCTATCTTTTGGGGGCAAACTAACGCTTCTCAAATAAGTTCTTAGTAGTGTTCCTATTTATACTTTGGCTGCCATTAAGGTTCCAAAAATGATCCTCAATCAGATTGAAAAGGCTTTTGCGTCCTTTTTATGGAGTTCAAAGGGTGAGAGGCGTGTTCATTGGGTGGCTTGGGACGCTATTTGCCGGCCTTTGACGGAAGGAGGGATGGGTATTCATCGTTTGCATCATGTGATGGCCTCTTTCCATGCAAAGTAGGCTTGGGCGGCGTTGCAAGGAAATGGTTTATGGGCCACTTTTGTTCATTCTAAATTTATGACCTCGGGTCGTGTTCATCAGAATCTAGTTTCCAAAGGCTCGAAGGCTGTGATGTGTCAAATGGATATTCTTAAAGATAATGTTCAATGGGTGATTGGTTCGGGTGATATCTCTTTTTAGACAGAGAATTGGTGTGGCGAAACTTTGGCTGGTCCGAGGCCGACAGATGCGCTATTGAAAGTCAAGGATGCTTGGCCAATAATTGATGAGTTCTTACCTTTGATTTCTGATCAGTTTCACGCGGAGATTAAGCGGGTTATCATTCATCCTCATGTTGATGACAGACTGGTTTTCAAGATCACCAATTCGGGTTGCTTCGAGAGTTCAGCTTTTTATGATCTCATTCGCTCGAGGGGTCCCCGAGTTCCTTGGGCGTCGAAGATATAGAATTTGTGGATTCCTACGAAGGTTAGTTTATTTATTTGGAAGCCTTTTCATGGCGCTCTTCCGGTCGATGAGCAGTTAAAGGTTAAAGGAATCCATATTATATCGAAGTGTGTTTGTTGTTCTATACATCCTGCTAATGAATCTTTGTCTCATCTTTTTCTTGGGTCAGAAGTTGCTAGAGAGGTTTGGGGTAAATTATCTCAAAACTTTCAGGTTCCGTTGTGTAATAGATCTTTGATGCATCTATTTAAATCATGGTCTTCTCATAGCATTCGAAATCAGCTTGGGGCTTGCGAACTTGGTGTGTTTGTTTTTGGTTGCTGGGAAATTTGGAAAGCCCGTTGTTGCGCTGTGTTCGATTCTAGACCCATGGGGGCAGCTAATGTTCTTCAGAAGATTCATTTACGTTTATCAGAGTTGAGTATCGTTTTTCATCCTTCTTCTTCAATCGGGTATGTGGGCAGACAACGTTTAGCGAAGCTTAATGTTCATATCTGTCATGTTCGTTTAAAAGAGGCAATTGGTTGCGCTGGGAAAGGCCTAACAGGGGATTCAAATTAAATACTGATGGGTCTTCCAGAAATGGAGAGTGTTCGAGTGGAGGTGTTGTTCGGGATACGGAAGGTAATCTGATTATTGCTTTCTCGATTTTCCTTGGTCAAGGATCTAATATGTATGCTGAAGTGGCTGCTTTGCGATATGGTCTCAAGATTTGTGTGGATCGTGGTTTGTCTCGGGTTGTTGTGGAAACGAATTCTAAGGTGGTGGTTTTGGGTATTGGCGGTGATAGTCTTTTCCCGTGGCGATACATGTATGAATTGGAGGATTGCAAGAGATATAGTGTTGGTATGGAGTTACACCATGTGTATAGGGAAAGGAACAAGGTGGCTGATATTCTTGCTGCAGAGGCTTACAGTCATCGAAGTCGTAGGATTTATTTGTATGAAGATCAGCTTCCCCGTCGAATTCTTTCGATTTTTAGGCATGACTTGCTTGGTTTGTATACCTTTAGAAAAGGGTGATTTTTCTGTATCTTTTTTTTTTTTTTTCGATGTTAGGCTCCTTTGTCCTCCCATTTATAAGGGCTAGGCTGGTTGTCCCCCTCAAGTTTGTTTTATTTTTCTTTTAATAAAATCCTGCAGGGTGCCGCCCATGTTTCCAAAAAAAAAAAAAGAGGTAGAATCCTACACAAATAAGAATCAAATAACTCCAAGGAAACATAATGTTAGGAAATAAAAAATTTGTTTCCTAAATTAGTTCAAAGATCTTACCAAAGATTTTTTCCAACTTAATTATGGACTCTTGATTGCTTTTGGAAATATTTAAATCTGGTAACAGTTACCATTGCTTTAGGACCAAGAAAGGGCACAACAATAAAATCAATAGAGGAAAATAGGACGACCCTATTTTACCTTACAATCTCCCCTTTGTTGAACTTTTCTGGTCAAATCAAAAGACAAGTGTTTTTCAACACCATCAAACATCTAACATGCATTGGTTAGAAAATCTCATCTCCCCCTGAATTTGTGCAAGGTATAAAATCAGAAATCATTACTAAGCACAAATTAGAATATACCAATGATGCAATCACATGCATGCAAAACAAACATGAAATAGTTTATGGGAGAAACAATCACAATGATGAATCTACAAGGAATCAGATTCATCATCATCACCAGAAGGAGGAACATTTGACCTCTCTCCCCCTATTTGACCAGAGAAGGAAGAGGAAGTGTAGAACTTAAAAAATCATTTGATTCATTTTCAAAAATCTTTTACGAATCCTCAAAAAATCCAAGATTTTTAGAAAACACAATAAAGTGTTTATCCAAAAATTGATCAAACCCAAGCAATACTTTAATAGGTCATATCCAAAATTCAATGTATTTTTATCCCCCACAAAGATTAGACATCCACTAAATATTTTTCAACATGTAATTTTTGGAAATTGATTTGCACAGTTTATTTTAGGATAAAATTTCTCCAAGATGATATCATTCCCAACAATGCATGTCCTAAAATTTTATGCCTAGAACATGATAACTAAAAGCTAGGTAAAAGAATTAAAAAATGCAATCACACACAAATGATAAAGACCAGATCAAAGGATATATTTCTTGATGCAGCTGCATTGGGAGATGCATTCGCCAAAATTGTGATTTTATCTTTCACGTTATGTTCATAGGTATTTTATTTCCCTAGGAGTATAACTCTACTTTATTTCAAGCTATACAAAACATGCCACTATGAATATTTTACACTATTTACCAAGAGATGTCATTTTGCACAAGATCAACCCATGAAATCCAAAGATTCATAGTCTCAAAAGAGAATGACAACAAACCTTCTTCATAGGTAACTCTTTTCCTTTAGGTAGCTTTCACAATTTTCAAGGGTATCCATTTTTCTCAATATCAACCTATGAGAACCAAAGTTTCATAGTACCAAGATAAGATGCTACAACCCTTGTACTTTAAGGTAACTCTTTCCTTTGTGGACTTTAAACTTTCTCAAAAACTGTGAGAGAGTGAGAATCATAACAAAAAAATCACAATTGATTTTGAATGCAATTCCGAAGCAACAACAAAAGGCACAAACATGTGAATCAATTGATCTAGATTGCCCCCTAAATAAAAAATGCAATCATTTCTATTTTTTTTCTTTTTTAATAATTAACTAAGTGTAAAATCATATGACACACATACCAAGAAATTTTCTTAGATTGGAAATCTCTTCAAAATCAAGACTCTTAGTAAATATATCAGCCAATCGATTTTTTGTCCCAACATGTTCTATGCAAACAATCCTTTTGTTCAACCAAGTCTCTAATAAAGTGGTGTCTTATATCAATTTGTTTTGTTCAAGAATGTTGAACTGGATTACTTGCTATACTAATTGCACAGATGTTATCACAATACATGGTTAACACATCAATGTGTAACCCATAATCTTTGATTATTTGGTGCATCCATAAAAGTTGTAGATTCATATCTAAAAAGCAAGCAATAAAAGAAAAAAATATTATGGACTCTAAAAAAAATTCTGATTAAAAGCTAAATTAAATTAATTACTAAATCTAACTACTAAAAGTAACAAGGCTTCTCTTAAAAATATTTTTATAAGCACGCTAATTTGTGATAATCAACCTTACCTTTTCTCCTTGTGGACACGTCATCATGAACATTACCTATCACTTGAGAAGTTGGATGATCTTTATGTATACGACTAGGAATATCATGGCTTTGATCAGTCATAGTGGGAGCAGTTTCAGCATTTTGGGATTTAGTTTCAGCTTTTGTAAAAGTTTTGACCAATGCATCTTCTGATGCAACTTGTAATGCTGCTGCATCCGCATTTGCTGAATTTTAGAACTTTCAACTTCTTAATTCATTGATTCTAGAACAAAGTCTGACTGTCTTTTAGGAACCCAAACTTTTATGAACATTTTTGGCTAATGTAGCTTCGGATGCAGCTGCATCCGGTAATGCATCCAGTTACATACAAAATATGCTTGCCTAACTTGTTCACCATAGTCTACCTTTTTTTGGTAGCAAAAAGACTGAATATGTCCAGGTTTATGGCAATAGTGACACGCAAAATTTCTTTTCCTAGTTTTAGGTTTTTCATAGAAATTTGGTTTTGGAAAAGTGTTTGTATACTGTTTTGGTTCAGAAGTTGTGCCTTCACCCACCTTAACAAATGTTTTTGGTATGACTCCAAGTCCAGACTTACCATTATTTCCAGACTTCAACATATCATCAAGTTTGTGTTGACTGGAATTCCATTTTGCCATGGTCTCATTTGCTATGTTAAGTTTTTCTTTCATATTTTCAAGCTCTATATCATTCTTGGTAAGCATACACTCCAATCTAGCAATGCACTCCTTCTGATCTTCATTCACTTTCTTGAGTGTTTCGTTTGTCTTTCTAAGATCTTAACTTGAAGAACTCTTTTTTCCCAATCATTGTACAAATCTTTATTAGCATCCATCAGTTCTGATTCTGATTATAGAGCATCTTCAGTGATGGAAGAGTTGAAGCAAATAAAATCGTCCCAACTTTTGTTTGATGCAACTTCTGATGCAGTTTCTGATGCAGCTACATCCGGAGGTGCATCACTCGAAAAACCTGCAAGATTAGTCTGAACATGTTGTACTACTGTGAGAGTGATGAAATCACATGGATCTTCATCATCAGTGTCACTCAGAGTAGCAGAAAAACTCAAACCCTTCTTTCTCAAAATATTAGCGCATTGATTAGCATAATGACCAAACCTTTGACATTCCCTACACTGAATAGAATCAATATTATTTCCACTAGAACTAGATTTTTTTTTTTGCAAAAGGATTGGTAAAAGGTTTTTCAAGAGTTTGAAAAGAGTTTTCTTTGGGAATAAACTTACTTGGCTTAGGTTTAAAGAAGTTTTTGGTGTTTGAAGATAGAGTTCTATTTTGACCTTTGGCTTTCAAAATATTTTAAAACTTGGTTGTTAAAAGAGTCATTGACTCTTAACCAAAATTAGATTCCTCAACGTTCCAATTTGAGTAATTCGTATTCGTTAAGGTAAGAGGACGAATAAAATTATAATATTGAGAATCCATCATGGCTACAACCAGAATCTTTTCTTAGTGTCGTCAAGAGGAGGCTCTGATACCAATTGAAATATCAATAGTAGGTAGGATTCACGGAATCTGTAAATGCAGTTTGTTATGTAGCTTGTACTGTAGCTACACCGGGAAGTGCATTGACCAGAAATTAAGAATATGTAAAACAACGGAAGACTTAAGTTAAAAGCAATAATAAATACAGATGTTTATCAAACAATCTACAAGCTTATGCTTTTAGATCCAACCTTATGGCCAAAAGGATTTCACTAAAAAGATGGAGTGTTTTACCAAGATAAAAAGTGAAATCAACAAAACAAAAAGCTCTCTTAAGACAACACATCTTGGAGAGCAAAGCCCACAAAAATACAGTAGAGAAAACGTGGGATTAAAAAATAAGCTTCCTATAAAACTAGGAAGGCAAACACCAACAACATGTCCAATGTAGTTCGTGATGAAGCTACACTCCAGGCTTCATCCAAATTCCAGCAACATCACGACTTTCTGGATTTTCTTTTAAACTGTATTATGTATGCTCTAAGCTTATACTGCTCTGCTCTCTCTGCTCTAGATGTGCTCACCTCTTCCGTACGCCAAGCTCCATATATATATATGATGGTGGAGACCTATAATTTAATTAGGAAACAAATAACACTCCAAAACACTAAAGGGTTAGGAAACAATGTGTTAGTTTCCATAAACAATTAAACCAAAAATAGGACATGATCAAATATGATAATCTCTTACAAAACTTTAGGATCAAAAATGTTAAAACAAGATCAAAAATAGGACATGCCTATTTTGCCCTTACAACTTCTATATGTATTATATTTAAATGCTAAATAGTTTTCGTTGCCAACTGGATCAGCAGTAGCAATATACAAGTTCGTTGTCAATTAGGTGATCATGATCTTGATCTTGGAACAAGGAGAGTGGATTTGTGATACGTGAAAACCCAAGCCAACAACACAATCTGCCCAGCTTGTTTTGCTCCCCAAAACGATCCCTTGGCTGAATTATTGCTCCCCCAAATGGACCCAAACCCGTTTCTAACCTTCCTTAAAAACTTTTTGATTTAGCAGAATAAATACCCAACAATTAACAAAGAAACTCCCCTCAACAAACCCTAGCACATGCCTAAAATAAAACGTGTAAGGATTGCCCAAACTGCCACCTTAATCGAGCAACAAACCTGCCCACAAACTGTCCTAAAACTGCTCTCCAATACCACGCCTAAATCCGCCCTAATGTTGCTTGGCTGAAAACTCCAAGGAAATTAAAAACTGTCAGGCCTTTGAAGGAGTAACAGGCTGCCACGATATGAAAATAATAAAAAGAAGAAGTAGAAGAAATAGAAGAGGATAGATCGGTTTCACCGGACAAGCTTCACTCACTTGTTATAAAAAATATCGTTTGATTAATCTCTCTAGGCTTCACTCACCTTGAAAAGAAAAATCGAAGAAAGAACGAACTGGTTCTTTGCACAAGTTTTCACACAAAAATAATCTGCCCTCTTTCATTAATTAAAATGCCTTATAAAAATAATCTGCCCTCTTTCATTAATTAAAATGCCTTATAAAGGCTTACAAAAATGTATCCTAATTCTAGTAAGAAACCCTAAACTAGTTACTAAAACAAAAGACTTCCTAACAAACTAAACAATAAAAAGGAAACTAATCTTTTTTGGAAATAAAATAAATACTAACTAATGGCAGATTTAAAACCTAATCTAACATTCCTTGTGTATATAGGAATCATGATGGGCGGCCACCCTTCCTTGCATGTGCCATCTTCAGCCACTCCATGATATACAAACCACCCCGATGAACCCATGTAGCCCACTCCCGTAGCCATGCATCCCGTGTCCAGCCCCCTTGTAGTCCTTCCACAATCCACGCAAAGCTTTCGGTTTCCATACACGGACCTTCCTTCCAAGCAATCAACCACACTAATCTTCCTTTGCCCAGACCATGCTCTCTGGAGTAATCCTCTTTCTTGGACCAGCCCAACTCATTAAGCTTTGTGTCTAGCCCTTTCTGGATTGAGCTACAACCATCTTGACTTGGTCCAAGTACCCGTGTCCCTTTTCTCTATACTATCTTGCATCTTGCTACAAGTGAACCCAAAAACATCTCGAGCCCATCCCCTTTTGTCCTTCCAGCCTGTGCCCTCCTTTATTCCCCCTTTCAGCCTCGTTTTTCTTCCCCAAACTGTTTTACCTTGGCTAAGAATGTAAGAACCATTGACTGTTCTTTGACCTACTTCTTTTAGGGATTTGTTGGCCTCTCTACCCATATCAGTTTGTTGGGGAATTGTATCTGATGAATGCCCTTGTTAAGAACGCGAATACATTGTCCTTAAGGAAATTATTACCAGGCCGGCCCAACACTTATGAAGCTCTAAAGCAAACTCTAAAGTGAGGTCTTTTAAAATCAAATAATATATTTTTAATTATTACATTTTTTATTTAAAAAACATCTTTTGTGCTTTTTACGATGCAAAATCATTTTTAAATTATTGTAATCAATTTCATTTAATAATTATTTTTCAATCGAATAAAGATAGTTCACTTAATCTTTGTTGAGACATTGTTGGTCTTAGATGAAATTTTATTAATTTTAGTTTTAAAAAACTTCTTTTTGCCGATACAACAGTTACGAGAAACATTATTCTATAAGCGATATACGTATTTGGAAAAGAATCATGCCTTAGTATATAATTAAGTATGTCAATTTGTGTATTATTTTTCATTTGTATAATTTCTTTTACAAATAGTTTTGTAAATAGATCTAATTCATCAATATCAGAGTTGTCATTATATTTTAAAGAATGTTCAAGGTTAAAACAATTGGCTTTTAAATTTTTATTATCCAATGACCTTAATTTCTCATTAAGTAACCTAATGTCTTTTAAATTTTTATTATCCAATGACATTAATTTCTCATTAAGTAACCTAATGAGAAAAACTAAGAGTCACTTAATATATATATATTTTTTAAAAAGGTAGTAATTTTTTTTTTGAGGCGTAAAGATTTTTTAGGCCTATTTTACCCTTGGGCCGGCCCTGATTATTACCCCAACTATATTGTTGCTGGGAGTTGTAGGCAAATTCTTTCAGGATATTCTAAATAAGAACAAAATTGTAGGCAACACTACAATTCTTCCAAGAGCAAACTAGAGAACGTTATTTGATTGCAGAGAAAAGTTTGTAAGAGATTAAATTTTTTCTTATATGTCAAATTGTGTAAGAGATCTCTGTATATATACTTTAATAACCACCTCTACTTGAAGAGGTGTGTTTAAATCTGATTAGGCACCTTTTTGTAAAAAGTTATTTGAAGAGACACTCTATAATCCGAAAATTAAAAGTAATTAATTAAAATAAAAAAAATTAATTTCAGATCAACTGAGTTCTTCACGTGCCCATCTTATAATTTATTTATAAATTATAATGTAATATATATAATATATAAATAATAAATAAATACTTATACATTTGGTTTCTTCCCTCCAAGCTTCTTCACCAACCAATTTGAATTGTTTGGTGTACTTCTCATTTTTAAACCTATAAAAGGTTTTCTATCTTTGCCATGTATCATCACTAACTATTTCCAACAGGGTTCTCATGCTTATTTTGATTGGAAGTTTTGTGCTCACTGGAATACTCTTCACTTCTATCATTTTTATTGGGGTTTAAAACACAATTTATGACGTCTACAATAGAAAGTTGGGTGAAGATTGCAATTTGCAAGCAAGATCATCTACTTATTTCATGGTTGTGCATGAAAAAAAAAATATTATTATCTTAATTCACTTGTTTCAACTGACTTAAAGTCAATGGATTCTTTTGGTGAGAAAGCTCATGAAAAATCCTTTTTTACCACCACTTACACCGAAAAATATATAAAATATTAAAACTTAATTGACATAAATAATACCACATATTCTCAAGTGCTATGATGACCAAATCACAAGGTGGTTGATTGCAATTAACTCTATTAATTTTTATTTAATTTTTTTATTTTGTTGGAA
Source organism: Codonopsis lanceolata (assembly GCA_013146195.2). Lineage (NCBI taxonomy): Eukaryota > Viridiplantae > Streptophyta > Magnoliopsida > Asterales > Campanulaceae > Codonopsis > Codonopsis lanceolata. Next base: position 132,320,707 of record CM028378.1, read on the forward strand.
ATTTGATTTAATTAGTCGATAAGGAAGTTCTTTCGGACAAGCTTATTTGCACCTTAATTTGATACACTTACCTCGTTTGAGCATCTTCAATGCTAATATGAATGTGAAAGAAATTAGATGTCACCTAGATTTACATCATTTTTGAAAGAAAAAACTTCTCCAATACAAATATGGATGATGAGTGTGAATATGATGTGACACCCAAATTTGTTCATATTATGGATAAAAATGTCAATTTTTGCATTCAACTTGAGGGTGTGGATACATTCGAGTCATCATTATTATTTTCAAAACTCTTTCTATTCGTTGCTCTCTTTTCTTTTCTTTTTTATTTTTTGTCAAATATTATTTTAGTGGCGGAATGAATGCCACATAAGATTAAATCCACATTTGCATTGGAGAGATCTTTTTTGATTGAATGTGAATGATTAGTGAAAAATTGACACATATGATTGGAAGTGTTAATAATTCCACGACTACGTAGGATCAAATCCACGTTTGCATTAGTAATGCGCTTAGTCTCCGGGTGCATTTGTGTGCTTGGCCTAATCCACATTTCTAGACATAATTATTCAATTAATCCATTGTACTATTCGTAGATAATCGATTTAATCAAGCACGTTACAATATCTCAAATGTGACCAATGAACTCGATAATTTGGTGTGATGTGGTCTTTGCCCTCAACTCCGCATCCAATTTGTAACAAACTGGTTAACGTGGATTAACGAAGTGACCGTACGAATGGTATTTTTGTCTTTCAAATGCACCTCTTTCTTCCCCAAATATTTATCCTTCAATTTCATCTTTCTGATGTAATTGGAAGGCGAAAATACCCTTCGTACAATCCCTCTGTTAATCCACATCAACGTGCTCGTTATAAAATTAGATGAAGCGTTGACGTCAAAAACCACATCGCACCCTATTACTAAGTATATTGGTTAAATTTAAGATATTGTAATAGGGTGGGTCAAATAAGTTATCTACGAATAGTACGATAATTATTTGGATAATTTTCCCATATTTATAATGAATACAACGGTGCACCCCACGCTCAATTTGAACATTAAACTATTACCACTACAAGTATGATTATTATTTCGGGCAAATCGCAGAATTGGTCCCTCGACTATAAGTCGGTCACATTAATAGTCCTTTAATAATTTTTTGTCAAATCTGGGTCCTACGAGTACTAAATTTTTACAGCGGCAGTCCTTTTGATGGATGCCATGTGACGACCCGACCCGAATCTCTATATGAAATCCCAAGGTCGTGCCACCAAAACAGGCTAAGAGACGGACAAGCACCTACTAAGCATAATGGTGCGAGTCAAAAGATGAGCCATCAAGCTCGAAACAGGAAGGTAAAGTCATAACGGCGATACGACATAATTAACAAAAAACTAAAACCTGCGGAAGCGAATCATAAGTGGAACCAAAGCCTTTAATCTTAAACCAAGGAATGCAAGGCAGAGAGACAACTATCTCTCGACAAATCTACGACACGCATGACGCAATATTGCGCACGGGCAACAAACCATCGGCAACCAAAGGCCGGCAAACCAACAGAATCCCAACCTCATAAACAACCACTCATCGGCTATAACGCGTCGGAGGGACAATTCAACTACAACAATATTATTTCAAATGCTAAACCACCAACCAAGATCTCACGACTAAAGCTGTCGGAGATAGAAACAACAATAACACAGTACTAGAATAAACGAACCACACTTGCTCGAAATGACAACAGGAATAAATTCTAAAAGATACAACAACTCGACTATATTAGCCGGCTCCCAAATAACACAACAAATAAATACTAATATAATCTACCCCAGTAAAGTCTACATAACTTTACATCCGTGTCTCACAAATAAATAACAACAATAATAATAACTCCAAGCTTATTGTCTGGAAGACCACCTGCTATAAATCGCTATCCGAAGTCGCCGCGCGTACTAACGGGATTACTGCACACACTAGGGAAAACAACCACAAGGAGTGAGTCATAATGACCCAGTAAGTTACTAAATGCAAATGTATGACATATTATGTCATGGCATGGCATAATGCACATGCATATAAGAAACATGGTATCATGCTAGTATACCAACAATAAACATGTACTTAATTACCAAAGCACATAATATCACATAAACCACATAGCATAATGTCTTTCATATAAATGCTCATAAATAAACATGTGTAACAAGAAATGTAAATCGAACTGTTACAACCAAAATCCGGGCCCAATGCCCAACCAAACTTACCATGGGATTCATCCTCAAACCAAAATCCAGGTTCAACACCCAACCGATCATACCTTGGGTTTCAACCTCAATTGATCACATCTCATCAGTTTCCGTTAATGAGTACTCGTTACATTCATCCAATCCCTGGATGAGAAATAAGAGCTCGAAATCAGGCTAGATGGCTCTCACTCGAGACCACATCCCACTATTGGCCAAATAGTTTGGAGAAAGGGAACCAATGCAACGATTCATAGCGAATGTTACCAAAGGCTATGAATCGTCCCATTGCCGACACTACGACCAAACCGCCAGCTGGACTCAAACCCAAAATGCTCAAGTAGGTATTTACTTGCATAAAACAAATGAGACCAAGTTTATCGAGACCGGGCTCATCAAATCAAGTAGGACATAATGCTCTACAAAATCTCATAAACAATGCACATATTTGCATATACTTTACATGTTCAACTAACTTAAAAGTTTAGTTCAAGAACCACATATTGAGGTGCTCATAAATGCTCAAGTCATCAACCAATCAAGAATAGAATATAAGCTCAATAAATCACAACGTGAGGTCTACTATAATCCTCTATCGAAGATCAAACCAAAGACTATTAAATTAGCCTAAGAACATCCATATTTCGAGACTTAGTATTTAGTCTTCACTTAAAGCACACCTGACTCAATCATAGTCCTAATCGTCGTATAATCTACATCTCCAATACCATACTCAAGAATATCATGACTACTCTGTAATCACTTCCTCGCAAATGCTTTTATGTGCACGCGACCAAATTCCTTAAAGAGAGAATTCTTCCATTTATCGTCTCTTAAATATACTTGAGGCCATAGGTTGGTCTCTAATGTTCCGTGCTCTAACAAGCACGCTCAAAATATATTTCCAATGAGTCTCTATAACATGAGTGTCTCAAATAGACACAAAATGAGATGCTCGGTGCGCACAAACATAGTCACCCAAAACCCAAACATTGTAGGGTTTGGACCCAAGGCTCATTATCATATTATTGGCCTTACAATGACTCCGTTGAGTCTTGATACTATATTTCATTCTTTATGTGTTTCATAAATCCACGCTTTAACATTTATTCGAATTTGCAACAACATTCCAAGATTCATTCGGGCTTGATTCCCAAGCCTAAAAATCCAAATAACTCATCATAATCATAATTCCATTTAAAGTTTGGAGGCTATGTACTTTACAACATTAATCAAACGAAACCCAATCGTCGTAGGATTTCCTCCCAAGTTCATTTAACATATTATCGAACTTATTATGACTCCGTTGAGTCTAATGTACATTTTTCGAAAATTAGGGCATAGAAGCCATTGGCCACAATACCCTCCTATGTTCATAACTAACATCAATGACAATTTTTCCAAGGTCATTAAACCAATAGAATCCCAACAAAACACTTAAATAGGCAACATAGAGCAAAAATCACATTTTATGCATAAACCCATTTGAGCCATTTCATGAATCATGCTCTCAATACTTGAATAAATCACATAGCAAGGATAAACAAACTACACTACACATAAATATCATACTAATCATGCTCTCAAGCAAGTTCATCCAACCAAAATCAACATTTAGGCATTTAGGGTTCATAGCATGTCTAAAAAGCCCTAAAATGCAACCATTGACCTCACATAGCACCAAGGTTGTTTTCCCTAGGGTCAATGGGGCGAAAACAAAGAGAAAGAGATGTAGCAACTTACCTTACAAATACCACTTCAAGCAACAAAATCAAAATTCCAATCAGGGGGAAATGTTCTTGTTGATACTTTTGTATTTAGATTTATATATGCTCATACATTACATTAGTTTTATACATTAGTGGCTATTTGGGCTGCGTATCAATTAGTGTGACAACTGTGTATAGAACTTTGCCAAGAATAGTTTGTTTTATAGGACTTCATAGGTTCAGCGGAAGACCTCAGTTAAGCTTCACCGGAAGACCTGCTACAACATACAACGACAGACCTTGTCTGCACTTGGTCAGTCATGACGTGTCCAGTCAAACAAATCTTAGTGGATCAATTAAATTTATTCTTATCAGTTTGAAATTAAATTGAGACATTCCTGACATCTCAGACACGCCGAAAGCAGCTTTCCGAAAAGCAGGAAGACTTTCGCAGGCTGAACAATAAAAGCAGGAGAACAGTCTGTCACCTACTGTCTGTAACAACTCCTACAGATCTGACATCCAGATTGCCCTACATCCAGTCTCTGCAAAAGATCTCTGCACCCTTTCCCTGCTCGATATCTGTGAAGACGAAATCTTCAAAACGGCTCCATGCATTTAATGCATTCAACCTAATAGAGTTGTTAAGTCTTCGTCTTCTCCAACAGATCTCCAGAATGCTCCAGCTATAAATGCCGCCATTAAAGACTGAAGAAACACACTTGACAAAATGATCTAAAAATCTACAACAACTCTAAGTCTTTATACTCAGTGCATTCAAGAGATCCTAAACAGATCTAGAAGTCCTCGACAAGAACAAGAAGACTTGCTTCAACTCTTATCATTTAACTTCTTGTTGTTTTCATTTAAAGCTATTCTTCTGCACAAATTAAATATCTTATTTACACAGATATTTAATTCGTAAACCCCTAAACACAAGTCAATATTTTTGTACACGATCCATTGGGAATATTCTTTGTAATAGAATTAGTGGAAAACATAGTGCACTTTTAAATCCAAGGTTGACTGCCTTGGTGGTGGACGTAGCACTCTTTATAGTGTGAACCATCCCAAAATACTTGTGTCCTTCCTTTACTATTTGTTTACTTATTGAACTGTTTATTATTTTGTTAATCTAAATCCTTAACAGCAAACTTGAGTAACCAGTCAAGTCTACCGTTAGTCCTTGATTGGCAGACTTGAACCAGTTTCTTTGCATGACTTCCGCTACTTAAATCTTCCTAATAGATTATAAGTGCTTGTCAAAAGAACTTACCTAAAAAATTTGAAGTGTACAATAAGCTATTCAACCCCCCCCCTTCTAGCTTATTATTGTGCCCTTTGGGACTCACAATTGGTATCAGAGCTTAACTCTTTGAAAACTAGTTTTTCCGAGATTAAACTCTTGAGAGATTCGATCCAATGGCACAAACACACTACATGCTGCCTACATCAAATGCAAACCACGTCCCAATATTAGACGAAGGCCATTTCGATGTTTGGAAGGATAAGGTAATGCGTTTTATGAACTCCATTGACAAAAGGCTATGGAAGTGCGTACTTACAGGACAACATGTACCAATGAAGGCCAACCTTTTAGCCTCCATAGCTGGGAATCCTGCCGAAGTACCCAAAGAAGAATCAGAATGGACAGAGGACGACAGAAAACTAGTGGAGTTAGATAGCAAAGCAATCAACATAATTACTAGCTCCCTAGACACGAACACGTACCAGCAAGTGATCCGATGTACTACTGCAAAAGAGATGTGGGAAGCTCTTGTGGAATACTTGGAAGGAGACCAAGACACAAGAGATAACAGGAAATACACATTCATCCAGCAGTTTGACTCCTTCAAAAAGGATCCGAAGGAAACCTTGAGACAAGCATATGATCGCTTCAGTGAGGTAATTAATAGCTGCTTTTCTCTTGGTAAAACCTATGACAAAAAGGAAATGAACATGAGATTTATAGGCTCTCTAGGTAGCTTATGGCATGTTAAGACCACGGCCATAAAAGAATCCAAAAACTTAAACTAAATGACTCTCCGTAGTCTTTACGCAAGTTTGAAGGTTTATGAGCTCGAAGTAAATCAAGCTCTAGAGCAAGACAAACAGTTCAGAACTGTGTCCTTGCCAGCCATGGTTCAAGAAGAAATCACTATTGAAAACAAACCTTCCACTTCCTCCAGTGAAAACGATTTTCTTTCAGACGACCAATTTGCTATGTTTGTAAAACGTTTTCAAAAATTTGCAAAATATGGAAGGAAGGACACACACCAGCAGTCCTTCAGAAAGACTGGTGAAAGCTCATCAAAAGAAGAGCTTGTGTGTTATAATTGTAGAAAATCTGGTCACTTCGCTTCCAAATCTCCAAAGCCAAATTTTGAAGCATACCGTAGCCCTACTTATAAAAAATTTCAAAAGCAAAAGGGTATGCTGGCTGAAGACATAGAAGATAAACAAGTTGCTACATGGTTTGAGACTGATTCAGACGAGGAAGAGGATGATTGTGAGCAAGATAACATATGCTTAATAGCTCATGATTCAGGTCCCACCTATGACTCTGAACATGAAGTCGAAGTCTCACCTAGTCCCTTGGACAAAAGTGAGATCAACAGTGAGAACTTCAGTACGGAAGAACTTCTCAAGGATAATCAAGATATGCTTGAAAAGTTCAATTCCTTTAGAGTAGCCTATGTAAAACTCGCCAAGAACTGTGAGAAACTTACTGCTGAGAAATCTCTGATGGAAGCTGAGATTCAAACTCTCAATAGCTGTCATCAAGAAAGTACAAAGCTTAAAGGAGAAAACAAATTCCTTTGTGACAAAATCGAATGTCTCACTGAGCACATCAAAGGACTTGACCTGGAGAAAATTGCCTTGCAAAAGATAATTGACTCCTAGAACAGCTCCAAGGATGCCTTTGAAGAAATCCTTTCAAGCCAAAAGTTGTGTAAAGATAAATCTGGAATAGGATATTCTGATGAGCCCAGTATGACATTCTCATCTGCTACAGAGAAAGGTGAATCCTCCGAGACTGCTTATGATATCTCCTTCTCCAAACAGATGTTCGGAAACAAAGGGAAACAAGGTCTTGGTTATTCAAGTGTTCTTTATGTTTACCCCAAGGCTCAGAAAGGGAAAGCCAAGATTACTGCTTCAAATGAGAAACCTGAGAAAGTAATGGTAGAGAAACTAAAGTCTGCTGACAACAACTCTGCCAAGGCAAAGTCTGCTGGCGGTAGACGTACTAAATCTCTACCGGTGACTATCAAGTTTGTCTATGAAACAAGTAAGACACATGTACCTGTTGAAAGTAAACTTAAAGGTATTTTACCGAATCATCCTATAAAGGTTATTAGCAGACCAGCCAAAGCTAAGTCTGGTGGTAATGTACCTAGGAATATCCAAAAGAAACCAATTAAGTCTACCGTCAACAAGCAAGCTAAACCAAGGACGGCTGTTAAGAAAAAGGAGAATCACAATCACTCTTCAGCTAAGGCCACTGACAGTTCTCTATGGAACTTCCACTTATGTCATTCTTGCAATTGCTTAGGCCATCTGGCCCCAGAATGTCTGCTAAGGTTCATTCCAAAATCTGAGAGACCTAGTTCTCTCAAGGTTAGGCAGGTATGGGTTCCAAAAGGTTGTTAATTCTTAGGACCCAAAAGAAAATAAAGGGGACCTCGTTTCTTTATATCTTTTTCAGGTATGCTTTATGGCTATAGATTCAGAAGATAAAGACATCTGGTACCTGGACAGTGGTTGCTTAAGACACATGACAGGAAACATAAGTCTTCTCTCAGATATAGCTGAAGCCAAAGGTCCCACAATTATTTTCGGAGACAATGCAAGAGGAAAAACAATTGGGTATGACTCAATCACTAGAGGAAGTCTCTCCATCAACAAAGTTTCTATAGTGAGCGGCTTAAAGCACAATCTACTGAGCATATCCCAATTTTGCGACAAAGGATTAATCTACCAATTCAATTCCAACCAGTCGCCTCATCAAAGATCGTGAATCCTGCTCTACAATACTAACCGACAATGTACAAGGAAACGTCTATGTCGTGGACTTAAATCTACTAGGGAGATTCTCCAGCCTTGGCCTAGTTGCTAACAACGTTCGTGACAACAGTTGGCTATGGCACAAGCATCTCAGTCACCTCAATTTCAAGCACCTGTCCAAGCTCTCCAAAGATGGGCTTGTCAAAGGTCTACCTACGGTGTCTGCCGACCATGACAGAAGTTGTAAAGCTTGCCAGTTAGGAAAACTTTCTAAGTGTTCCTTCAAAAGAAAGTATGTCATGTCAACTAACAGACCTCTTCAACTTCTGCATATGGATCTCTTTGGACCAATCACTACAGTCAGTATTTCAGGAGACAAGTACATACTTGTAGTAGTTGACGACTACTCTAGGTTCACCTGGATCGAAACAATGACTTCGAAAGATGAGACATATGATCTAGTCACCGCTCTTTTCAGAAGACTTCAAACCCAAAAGCTTGAAGACATTAGTGACATAAGATCAGACAATGGCACCGAATTCAAGAACAACGGTGTAGAAAGATACTGTGATGACCACGGGATCGGCCACAACTTCTCTCGCCGCCGAACTCCTCAACAAAATGGTGTAGCCGAACGGAAGAACGAACACCGATTGAAGCAAAGAAGAACTATGCCGCGTACAAAACTTCCAAAGTATTTTTGGGCGTAAGTCGTCAACTATGCATATTTTACCCAGAACAGATCCCTGGTAAACAAGTTTCATAACAAAACTCCATATGAAATATGGAGAGGAAGAGCCCCAAACATAGGATTTTTAAAAATCTTCGGCTGTTAATGTTTTATTCTTTATAATGGAAAGAACATAGAGGAAAATTTGATGCAAAATCTGACGAAGGAATTTTTCTGGGCTATTCCAAACATTCAAAAGCATTTCGCATTTTCAGTAAAACACATTTGAAAATTTTAGAATCTGTGCATGTTACTTTTGATGAATATGACTTCTTAGAGCCTAGAAAGGCTCCGAATGTTGCTAATGATTCTGATAATGATGAGACAGGTACAAATACAGCATCTACTTCCACTACTCCTCAGAATTATGCAACTGCAGACCCTTCCAGTACTTCCAACCCTTCTCCGGCAAACTTCAACTCTGCCGGTACCAGTTCTAACTCTTCTGTTGACCCAGAACCCATCTCTTCTGTTTACCCCAAACACCTTTGCAGATCACTCATCCTTCTTGTTCACCAGAAAATGAAGGTTTCAAAGATCCTATCTCTTCTGAACCAGATTTTGGTGAATCACCTTCTCAACCTACTCCAGAATTCTTAAGGGAAGAACCCACCAGAAGTGATCTTCCTCCAACTATTATTGAAACAAGAGATCATCCTATTTCTCAAATTATTGGTGATCTCAACTCAGGAGTTTGTACGAGAAATAGAGTTCGAAATGAGACTCTGTTTGCATTTGTATTCGTATCTGAAATCGAGCCAAAGAAGATTGATGAAGCTATCGAAGATCATTACTGGATTGAAGCTATGCAAGAAGAGCTAAACCAGTTTGAAATATGCAAAGTGTGGAGCTTAGTTCAAAGACCGACGACCATCCAGTTATCGGCACCAAATGGGTTTACAGGAACAAGAGAGATGAAGATGGAAACGTCACCAGAAACAAAGCTAGATTGGTTGCTCAAGGCTACCGATAGGAAGAAGGAATTGACTTAGATGAAACATTTACTCATGTTGCTAGATTAGAAGCTATCAGACTCTTTCTAGCCTATGCTCCGTTCATGGACTTCAAAGTTTATCAGATGGACGTGAAGAGTGCCTTTTTGAATGGTGATCTTCAAGAAATGGTATACGTTGAACAACCTCCAGGTTTTGTCATTCAAGACAAACAGGATCATGTCTACCGACTCAAGAAAGCACTCTATGGCCTAAAGCAAGCTCCCAGAGCTTGGTATGAAACTCTATCCAAATTCTTAATTGAACAAGGATTCATGAGAGGAAGAATAGACACAACTCTATTCATCCTCAAGCACAAAGGTCATCTCTTCTGGTACAAATCTATGTGGACAACATCATCTTTGAATCAACTAACCAAAGCCTATGCAAGAGATTCGAGAAGCTGATGCAAAGCAAGTTCGAGATGAGTATGATGGGAGAACTTACCTACTTCTAGGACTGCAGATTCAATAGACTTTCGACGGAATCTTCATCATCCAAACCAAATATGCAAAGGAACTCATCAAGAAATTTGGTCTTGATTCAACTAAAGGATTTGAGACTCCAATGTCTACCGACTGCCATCTTGATAAAGATGAAAAGGGAAAGCAAGAGAACATGACCAAGTACCGAGGAATCATAGGTTCACTTCTTTACCTTACCGCCAAGAGACCGACATTATGTTTGTTGTTTATGTTTGTGCAAGATTTCAGGCAGATCCAAAGGAATCACATTTGCTTGCTGCCAAACGTATCATCAGATATGTTTCAACAACAACAAATCTAGGCATCTGGTACTCCAAACACAACAACTTCGATCTAGTTGGATACTCAGATGCAGATTATGCAGCCTATAAAGTGAGCAGAAGAAGCACCAGTGGGACTTGTCAATTTTTTGGAAATAGACTTGTCTCATGGTCATGCAAGAAACAGGGATCAGTTGCAAACTCCACCACAGAGGCAGAATATATTGCTGCCAACAGTTGTTGCTCTCAGCTCTTATGGATGAAGCAACAACTAGTGGACTACAACATCAAGACTACAAATTGTCCAATTATGTGTGACAACACCTCAGCAATTTCAGTCTCCAAGAATCCAGTGATGCACTCGAAGACAAAGCACATTGATATCCGTTATCACTTCCTCAAAGATCATATGGAGACAGGTAACATCAGTCTAGAATACGTTCCAACTGAACATCAATTGGCTGACATACTCACAAAGCCATTGGATGCCACCAGGTTTGCTTATTTAAGGAGAAATCTTGGTATAATTGATCCTACTGCTTAATCTATATATCTTATAGTCTTTCTTTCATACCGGTAGACTTAGTTTTATACTTACCAGAAGACGTCATTTTCCCTCTAGCGGAAGACTTAAAGGTCAGCATCTCTACTTAGTCTATTATAGCTAAAGAGGTTTTCTAAAACAAAAAGGGGGTCAAGCGTAAAACATTTTTACTTAGAAAATATCTTAAGTTCCCGCTTTTGCGCTAAAATTCTTCTTTAAATAGACCTTGAACCGCCCTTTCCAAAACTTTACGAAAACCCTTTGTCCAAATATTTCTCTCTATTCAAACCTCTCTCTCTCTCTCTCTCTCTCTCTCTCAGCAATCGCTTCTCTATTTCCAAATTATTCTTGTTTCTTCTTCTCATCAGCAACAATGGTATGCTCTTCTCTACTCTACTACTCGCTATTTATTTTTTACTGTTTAGTATTTCATCTTTTAAGATACTTGTTGTGGAATACAAAAGGTCGCTTTCACGTATCTGACAGTATCCGCCATTGTTGTTCTTCAAAACCCAGAAACTAACAGTCTTCTATATGCTTTGAATACTTACTCTTTTAGAAATCTTATGTTAAATGTTTCTCTGGTTTGCTTACCCTAAACATTCAAGGGTTTCAAGTTTTCTTTTCAAAAATTTCGATTAATTTTAGAAAAACCTGAAATCATTGCTTGTTTATTATTTGTGGTAAAAAGCCCTAATTTCTGACTGCATTCTTTCAGGCAAAATTCTCAAAATCCAAGCGTAACAGTAGGAAGGAGTCGGACCCGGAAAAGGACATCCCTCCGAGTTTGGACGTTAATCTACTTGGGTACCCAACTTTTCCCACCGCTCACGACATCATAGTCGCCCTAGACCCAACACTATATATACCTGGAATGTGTATAGACTTCCAATCTGTCTGCAAAATTGCCGGAGTCAAGGCCTGTGAAGATATGAACGCTTCAGGGATTCTACCACTCTTCTGCCTCAACGACGAAAAATAAAATATTCTCTTGTCTGAAGAGTTCTACCAACGAATGGAGCTCAGAAATCAAAATGCTTTGCGTGGATGGATTCGAGGCCGTCTGCCAAGACCATCTCCACCATTATTGGTGTGCACTTTGGTGGTGCTCTAGAGTCTTCAATTGCTTGAGGCTAATCATTCAAGAAGAAATGAGAGGAATTGATACCCCAAGGAACCTCAAGGGAAGATGCAGAGGAATATCTTCCCACTTGACGTCTACTGCTCCAGCCATTTGATCGACAAGGGACTGCTGTTCAAAAGCGGAGCCCACGATATGTTCACTGCTCAACAGCTGAACCTCACATGTGCCGTCTACCTACAGACTCACCTCAACTTCGGCACTGTCGTGTTTAACGAACTGAAGCAGTGTGTGGAGAAAGTGAAGAACAACCCTAACTGCAAACGCCCATTTGTTAGGTTGATCAACGTTCTGCTTCGAGACACAGAGCAGGTCAACTCTTCCATTAAGGAAGATGAACTTGTGGTGGTGACCAAGGACAAACAGCTGACCGCCTCGTTCTTCAACAAGTATACAGAATATGAGAACAAGCGGAGGCAGCAAAAAGGCCTTCCGTCCATCACCCTTGAAAAGGTTGCTAAGCTTGTGCCCATCATTGTTACGCGCTTCAACATGGAAGCGTATGAAGCGGCTAGCAAGACCTTCAAAAAGGCATCTGCCAAATTAGAAAACCAGGTTGCTCAAACTCTTCACCAACAAGCCAAAGATTTGGCTGACGAGTCAGAGCAGCTGCCGCGGTCCAAACAAGCAGAAAAGGCCAAAAAGGAACGAACGGCAGAGGATGAAGCTTAGAAGCGACATGCTAAATGGATCAGGCAAGAGCGGAAGGAAAGCAGAAGGACACTCGCCGGCCGCTTTCTTCGCTACCTAAGTCTCCATCTCCTTCACCAGCTACCCCAGCTCAACCAACCTCCTCTACCCAGCCTTCTGCTAAAAACAAACGCCAACCCTCACCTTCACCTTCACCTTCACCAAAACGTAGGCGACTACGTAAAACCTTTCAAAACCAGCCACCGATAGCACTCAAAATTCTACCGATGAAGCAGCTGAGCCCCCTATTCAGCTGCTAAGGAAGAAAAAGAGGTATGCCGACACCCAGCCCTCTATCGCCACCCACTCCTCTACCGACGACCATCCCTCTACCACCAACCAAACCTCTACCGACCCTAACCAACCCATTCCTCCCGAGTCATCTACTCAAAGGACTTCAACCCCTCCGGAGGAGTCTATCCCTCAGGAGGAGCCACAACGATAGGAGGAGCCTACGAACTCCTACCCCTCCTCCTTCCCTTTCAACTACTCACCTAACCCATCTACCCCTACTTCACCTCATCATACCCAAACCACACCTACCAAACCAATAGACTCTCACGCCGCTAAGTTCCTATTTGAACTTTCGTCAATAGTAGATCTATTCCCCCAAGATCAACCACAACCACAACCTCACCTTCGCAAACCCAAATCCCTTTTCTATCCAACCCCTTCTTTCTGGTTCTCTACCGACCTCTACTCCGATCATCCATTGTCGCTGACAACTCGACACCGACATTGAGTTAGATTCTCCTCCAACTCCTCCTCCCTCCACACCAAAAACCACATCCTCTTCCACCCACACCATCCCCATCCAAGACTCCCTCTTCCGACTCCCACCCCACCCTCCAACAAATTTCCGTCCATGTCCCCTCGGCACAACCTCTTCTCTCGCCGGTCGCCACATTCACATTGGTCTGAACCTTCTTCCTCTCACCGCCAATGCCGAAATTTTGTCTCGCCTCGACGCTATTTACGAAAGGCTGTGAGCGACAAGCATCTCTACCGCCGCTATGCGCCGAGATAGCCACCGCCGCGCCCAAGGCCAATGAAGAATGGCTATTCTGTCGGCAATTGCAAGATGATGTGTGGACCCACTTTTGGACGATGAAGCATGAGTTTACTGGATGTCAAGATAAACGTTGAAGCTCAACGAGATGAATGTGCCCTGCCTCGGCTTCATCCTATTCTACGAGTTGTTCCACGCCATCACACTTCATCCTGGGCCACGCCCACCCGTCTCCTAGAGCTCAACAACATAGCTCGCGACTCACCTCATGACATTATGAATGCTTGGCATGAACGTGATCCGCCATCACGAGGAGAAGCAAATGAAGTCTATCAACCCAATGCTTATGGAAGAGAACATGACCGCCTTCGTGAAGAACCGACTTCCGTTCTCATTCCACTAGACCTCCCATTCTCGGATGCCGATGATGGATACGCCTAAGAATCAAGAGCTAGAGCGACAAATGAAGGGAGAAAAGAAATGACAAAGGCAAAGGGAAAAGACCTTGGTAAAAATTTGTATCTGTTTTCCCTTAACCAGATCTATCCTTATTTTTGAAAACTCTATAAACATTAAACTCTCGCTTATAATACGTAAGATTAATTACCTTTCAAAAAATTGTCTACTATTTAAATTCTTGTTCTTTCATTTCATACTGCTTAGAATTTAAATACCGCTTAAATTTATTTGAATTGTTTTCTACTAATCAGGTGTGTTGTTCTATTGTTTCCTTATATTTTGTAAGCACCTAGATTAGACTTTACACTTGTGGTGCTCTACCGTTTGATAGAGGCATGTTCCGTTATAAAAATTAAGAATTCTCTTAGACACGCTATTATCTATCATATAGTTGGTTATAGCCTCATTTGTAAGTAATGATAACCCGATATAAATAGGAGGAGATTGTTGATACTTTTGTATTTAGATTTATATATGCTCATACATTACATTAGTTTTATACATTAGTGGCTAATTGGGTCATACTCAATTAGCGTGGCAAATGTATAGAACTTTGCCAATAATAGTTTGTTTTATAGGACTTCACAGTTCACGGAAGACCAGCTAAGCTTCACCGAAGACCTCGCTACAACATATAACTGGCACCTTTGTCTCGCACTTGGTCGGGCCATGACGTGTTCAAATAAACAAATCTTAGTGGATCAATTAAATTTATTCTTTATCGCTTGAAATTTAAT